>NJRP01000116.1:179993-220482 GCA_003063835.1 Aphaenogaster floridana | reverse complement strand
TTGTAATCAACTGCACTTTGTAATCACGTGTACATCCAATAGCTGAGTGAATAGCCTCTCGATTTATATCATAGACTTATATGATAGACTGCGCGGTCCTATAAGCGGCTTGAAGATAGGACTGAGAGACAGGAATATGGCCGCTAGTGAACCTTTCTCTCTCACAAATTGGCGAGAGAGGGGATATTTACCCCCGCTTTATCCCCTCTCTCGTTAATTTGTAAGAGACAAAGGTTCACTAGCGCCATATTTCTGTTTCTCACATTGTCAGTCTCAGTCCTATCTTCAAGCCACTCATAGGACCGCGCAGTCTATCATATAAGTCTATGATTTATACTTATATGTTCCACAAATCGTGTGAATGATAATTACGCGCTAAAAAGTTCATTATTTGATGACATATATATTTTTTGAGAAATAAATAATTTTACTTTTAAACGAGCAATCATCATGTCAAATTATTTATTAAAGAGCTTATTTGTCCCGTACGTAAAGAATATGTTGTCTCTCTTGTAAAATAATTATAATTACGTAACGCGCCTGATCGCTGCTGGGGTCCTCCTCATCCTGGTTGCATTTTAATTACGAGAGAAAGCGCCGTGAGCGCCATCTGGTTGAGGCGCCATGTACTACCGTCGCGCGCCCGCATACGTGAGGCGTCTGGCGCCTTGTGGCTGTCGTAGGCTGATACGGTAAACATGTATAATATAGTATACATATATATATATATTTATACTATATTATATATATTATATATTACATATATTTACATGCCTACAGGTAGTTGTACATGTTAATATGAATCCCGACATCTTTTACACCAGTCTATGAATTGAAACATACTTCAATTACAGTCATTTTTAACCTATCAGTTTGCATATTAAAAACAAGGCCATAAATGGCTCTAAAAATAAATCGAGCTATTTTCCGTCGAAAAAAAAATTGTGACGTGATGGAGCAATTTCGACATCAGATTCGGTTTCAGAACGTCAAAATACATAAGAATACTATGGTCTAATTTCCGGCGCAAACATAACAATTTTTTGTGTGCCTGTGTTATTATTACTACTTTATTATCATTATATAATAAAATTTCAGAGTGCTTTCTCGTACACTGCAAGAAAATTCTTTAATGCACTTCTATTCTCTGTACGCTCACTATCACCTCTGTCTTCTTTTCGATTGGACGGAACTCATTAGATTTCCTGCTATTATAATTGGATTACCTGCTTTATGTTTATATGCAACTTTTTTTGTATTAAATATTATATTGTTTTTTCTGCATATGTTATTATACTTGTCTTGTTTGCATATAACTATTATATACTGTACATTAAACAGCTATGTATTTACCATGTATAAGTAACGCATCTCTTATCTTATAATTTAAATTACATTAGAAATTATTTATTTATTTTTATGTCTATTATTCAACACATTAGTTGCAGCCTTACCTATTGCGTGCAATTGGTATTCTCAATTTTATTATTGTATATTTAAAAAATTTTTATTTAATAATTATTTAATAATTTTTATTTAATTAATTTTATTATTGTATATAATTTAATTATGTTACATCATAATTAATATATTGCTGTTATAATCACTGAACTCAATAAGGTTATAATTGTTATATTATTACACATAATCCATTAAAATTTCGTTAAAATTTATTTATACGTTCAGACATTCAAATGAAGGATAATGTATACGCACCACAATTGTTTCTACAGTTTCCCTTTGTGTCTATAACGGCATAAGCATTTGGAGTGATCCTCGGGCCAATGGCGTTTATCTTTCTCCTGTTTGCTTTTGCCATTAGGCCATCAAATTATCATTCTTCCATCGAAATTATCTCCATTATATAGTATCCACAGGTAACAGAGATTAGGGATTTCCGTCATTTCATAGATTGAAAGTGATACCTCTAATTTCGACTCTCGATATTTATCGAGTAATAATAAAGTAAATACTAAATAGAAAGTAAATATGTTAATAATAAATAATAAAAGTAAAGGCTCAATATATGTACATAATTATGCACATTCACTTTGAGCTCTTCCCAAATGTTTTGTATTGATAAAGGAATGTTTCTGTCGGTATAATACTCTTGATCTGTCCTATATGATGCTAGATTCTCTGTTTCAATTTGTAAAACAATGGTGTTCCCGCTAAACAAGCTACTATTGTGATCGTTTGCAGAGCAAATTCGCTGACGCTTCATTTTGTCTAACTATTCAATGTAATTATTCATGAAAACAGGTAAATAACTGGTAACTTTTCATTTTCTTATTTATGTCATCAAAGTACAAGATTGGTTCTTCATGTTTATTATCATGGTTATACGAAAGATTCAATTCTGTAGCTCGGGCCCACGTGTAGACATGAATTATGTACATTCAGAATATCGTATTTCTTGACGATTAATTATATTCAACTCACAAAATTCTTCATCAGGGGTATCTTTTAAGATTATACTATGAAGAAAAAAATGTTATTTAAAAAAAATTATGCAATTGTGCAGTTACATTTTTGAAGAGCACACACACAACTATGTGTTTTCTTTATACCAATTTATTCATCTCATTATTCTGTGTATAAAAGTATTAAGGTATGGTTATCAAAAAATGAATAGTTTACGAGATATTTTATATTTTATGTCAAAATAAAGTATAAAATATTTTGAAAACTATTGATTTTTTGATAACTTTACCTCAATACTTTTATGTGCAGAATAACTAGAGGCATCATATTATATTTAAAAACTCATATAATTCCATTTATAAAGAAATAAAAGTCTCGGTGAAATCTCAGGAACACCTCCACCTAGAAGAAACGTGTCCATCATAAGATGTCCCCCTCGAAACAGAGTAAGTTTTACTTGGAACATTTTTCAATAAAATTATCAGTTCGCGAGATATAGCACTGTATCTTTTAAAATGTATCCTTAAAATGGGATATATTCCTGTATATCTGAATTTCTTTCGATGTCGTTAAATTATTGAGCGATATTAATTTATTACAAATTGCATATTCGATAAAACGCGATAATGAGCGCAGTGGCGTATATATTTCAGCAATTTATTCGGCGCAAAAATTGATTCGCGCAACATTCGCGTCTATCGTGCGTGATTGCCATCGCTCGCCTGACAACCCCGGTGTGCAAGTAAATCGTCATGAGATATTTAGAAAAATATTTTCGCGCCGCCTCACGCTGCGTTCTGCGTTTTGGTTTACATTGCGGCGTGAGCACTTTCTCGCGCTCCGGAATGTTGTTCCAATTAATCAAATTCAACTGCTGAAAGTAATACGTGAATGGTCAGAGAAACCGCATAGAGTGGTAGAACTGGCGGGTAACTCTATCGGCCTATTCGGATTGCGTTTTCTATATATCTCTTTTATTTTTTTTCTACTGACAAATATAAAAATGTCGCTCCACGCTTGTGCGTCCGGCGAACGCCGACCGTTCTGAAAGGAAATATTTTCCAAGCTGGCTATTTCAACAGTTTGTATAGCGATTCTACGAAAACTCGGACGAATATGGATGCGTCAAATTCGCATTCGCTTTATCTCGTAAGCCACGCGCGTGGCTTTATCGCCGTGAAACGGCGTCCGCTTCGCTCGAAAAATAAATTTTTCGAACGCTTCCTCGACAAATGTCTAAACGCCGCTCTCTTTAGCCGGGATTTTATCTCGCCGGTATATTAAATCGTGCACTCCGTGACATTTATACGACATGATTCTTTTTCAGCCCGCACCGACACGGACCCGTGAGCACGCGCGTCGCGGTCCAATCGATTAAAGCTGACATTGATAGAAAACATTGTGAACGCTATTCTGCGAACGGAAGTGGAATGTCATAGACACAGAACTCGAGCTCCGAAAACTCATTAACCCTGCTTCTTTCCGCACTGGGCGATTATTTTGCGTCGCCGGCTCTCCTTGTTTAACGGGGAGTTAACGTAATAACTCCTGCGAGTAGTATGGAAAAAGCAATTAAGTGAAAAGCAGCGGCGATGGGATTAAAGCTTTTTGAACGAATCACGCGTACCGAACGGACCACGGAATAATGCGGGCGGAAGTAGTTCGGGACAAGGGTCCTCTCTCTCTCTTGTTTTTTTCGTCACGATTCAGCAAATTGGCGCGTCGTTTCGGCCCTCGTACCTGCGAGAAAAGCGTTTATCTACCGGTCGCGGGAGTTGCAGGATCGAGCAGACTGCCCCTGTTCGTCCTCTCGTCCGGAAATAAAACAATGCACGACGAACGAGTGTCGAAGTGACGACCAGACTGGCCGCTGTGATTGTGCGTGTGTCATTTATTGTTGTCGCGACACAATAATTCTATTCCGCCGGAGCGCCCCGATTAATCATCGGTGGGCCGCGCGATCACTCAGCGCTGTGTTTCGAATCTATTTCCGCCATTCAGTCCTCTAGAAGTGACAGAGCCGGCAATGGGGCTGCGACACGCGGCGACGGCGACGTCGCTGAATAGAATCGGATCAAGGCGTTTCATTAATTTTCTGTATTCTGTACCGGGTACCCCTCGGGCTCTACCGCGCGGATATCTCGACAAATACGAATCTTATAGACGATAATAAATCGAGACTGTGCATGGTGACGGACCGTAGAAAATAGCCCCCGCTGTTGTATCGCCGATGGCCGAGCGATTTTTAAAGGGCGCAGTCAAAGGATCGATGGCTCATTAAAGCGGAGTCGAAGGCACCGCGAGCGAATATGTACACGTTCCTGATTATCGCGCTCTCGGCTGCTATTAACAGGATATTTACCGATCTGTAATTACCATTCCGAGCGATTCAAGGGATGATAGGGTCTGCAATTTCATTCTCACAGTCTGCTCCTGATGGTACTACATGTGTCTGCGAGTACTCAACCGACCCGGGCTAGCTTTCCTTGCTGAATTCAATTTCCCCGAGTCCACAGCAGCGGATCGCAGGTGCGTCGAGTCGCTTCGATCGGCAGAGATTGCATGTTAGCGGACGAAAAGAAAGTTACCGTAGTTTCTGGCTTTTGATCGAGATCGCAGACTTGATTTCCGCTTCGGTTCCGGTTAATATTTAGAAACGCATCTTTTTAAATTCCGTAACTTTCACGTAATATCTCGAAATCTTTTATCTACTATAAATCTCGCAAATGCTTATTTATACTTCGATAATGCTTCTTGACATTGCATATACATGGTCTTCTGTTCAATCTGCTAATTCGTTCTTATCACAACAAGGTGAAGCTTCTTGTTCTATTGAATTCAAATTCAAATTTCTATTAATGCTGCTGGATCTACATCTCCTATCTGTAGTTTTACAACTCTTGTCTCTTTACCAGTTTTAAGTCTTCAAATTCTATCGAAATATTCAACTACAATTAAAAATATTATTACTAACTTCTTTCACGTAAAGAGTACAACTTCTATTATTTTGTAATATTTTTCGCAATAATTTCTTTACAGTTTTTGGGGAAGGGAAGATCTTACAGATGCTTATTAGCATCACAAAAATTATTAAAATTCTGCTCGTTAAATGAACCGAAACCCATGGTCGCTAACGTAGTAAGAATATTTCTAATTAATCAATTTAGCCAGTTGTCGTCGAATATAATTAAATAATACATTTTATAGGAAAAAAGAAAATCAGTTGTTGAATATTTTAAAATTAATTTTTACGAGATTATTAAATATTTATTTACCGCATATATTCTATCTGCAGTTTAACAAATTACATAATTAATACCCTGCATCTTAAAATTAAGGATAAAATTGCACATATTTAATGCAGATAGAATATGTGAGATAAAGGAATATGAAATAAATTTTCGAATAATATCCGAAGATACGCAGCACCTAGAGTCCTTTTGGAAGTTTTAAGAAAGTTCTCCTTTTTGCCTCTCAAGATGAAGAAAACAAAAATAAGTAACTAGACTATTTTTGATCGGGCTGGATTTTTTTACCTAATAATATTTTTATTACGTGAATTTATTACATTTCATAGTTTAGCCAACTACGCGCCGAATTACTTTTCAATCTTGAAACGCAGTCTTTTAGCTAAAGCCGGAAATACTAATATCATGTTGGTTTAAATTGATAATCAATTTAATAATAGTAATGATACTTTTTTTAACGCTGCCGTAAAGAACTTATTGCGAAAAATATCACCTCAGTCAGGATTTGAACCTGGACCTTCCTGTCCTATCCGGGACGAGCGTCTTTGACTGTTATGAAATGTACATGTATTCACGCAATAAAAGTATTATTAGGCAAAAAAGATTCACCCCAATCGAAAATATTCTATATATACGTACATATATTCAGTTATTCACACACACATGTCGGTCTATATTTACTTATTAAAAATAAATAACTATTCATGGTATCAAAGGATAATATATATCTCTCTCTTTCTCTCTCTCTCTATTCATCTTCCAAGTTTAATAGAACTTACAGAGATCTAATGTAGAATTAAAATTTTGTTTTGGAATACACCGTATCTGAAGCGTTCGATAAGTTGCGTCTATAAGCCGCGAAATATGAAAGTATGAGAAAAGAAGGCAAATTGATATATTGACGTATCTGTAAAAAATAGATCGTCCGCGTTTGTTGTGAAATAATTAATTTTACGGCAGTATTATTTATATCTGCTCATGACATTTTTGTGGCGATATTTTTAATCGAGAAGTATTTTGGAGCTTTTTGATGCACAGCAAAGGACGATGAAACGAATGTCGCGGTGTTGTGAAGACGGACTAAAATTGTCCGGCAGCCTCGCTTCGGTCCCGAGCTAAACATAGACGGCGATCGAAGGCGTATCGATCTCCGATTGTGTCGACGACCGCGGAGTAATCGCGATGGAGTCAATAATCCATGATCCGCTCAACTTGGGAACAGCTCTATTCCGACGTGTAATTGGGATCAGTGCTTATCTGTTGGCGCACACCGTGTTCCAGCCTCGATCTCTCCTCGCCGTTTCTCCGCGCACACCCCTTACCTTCTTCCGATACCACCTTCTTCACGCAGTATGTGTACACCGTGGCAATATTTGCTCCGAGGATTAAATCATCGCGGACCAATTCGTTATGATCTGCCCTGATTGATTTCCATCGCTTAGCGCGTAGAGGAGATCAGGGACAAAAGTAACACGGGACAAACGTAACAGATGCGAAATCACACGCATATAAACAAATACATCTGCGATTGAGATTGTTAACACATTCGCAGCCGCCGATTTTTATGTGCAATCTAAAGCTGGATACCGCGCGCAATTTATAGAAATTTGTAGCTGGGTGCCGCAAGAGAGAGATTCTAGCATTAAAATGAAAATAAAAATAACAAAAATTGCTTTATAATATCATGCTTTTAATCACTTCTTGTTTAAAATTTGAAAAAAACGTTACAAATCCAAATAGAAAAAAATTTTAATTTATAAATATAGGAATATTAAAATTTTCAAAAAACTTTTAAAACTTGTTATATTAAAAATTAACTTTTAAAATTCAATATATCTTTTAAAAATAATAACATACTTTTACATTAAGTATAATATGAAATTATCTTTAACTTCGTTTAAACGCTTATTTTGAGGAACTTGGAATCAATTTATTGTTAGATAATTGCTGTAATCATAAAATACGAATCATAAAATCATCTCTACGTCCCTACAAATATAAAATGACGTAAAATTACGTCAGCGAATGTATTAATTGTTACTACAATTAATAAAACATTTATAGCAATTAACCTTTTGTCTTATGATTTTTTACAAATTTTTATCTCAAATTGGAGTCAAAACGTTTGCGGGTTTTAGATTTGTATATTGTAATTTTAAATAATAAAGTTATTGTTCGCCCCGACACAACGGCGTTGGCTCACATTGGCTTTTTCCAAATTATTTTTGATTTTATATCCGCGAGTCTAGTATCATTAGTCTTGAATTTTTTACATTGTTGCATATTTCAGAGTTGACTATTTAATTTGTAGATATATATTGGAACAACACGCGCGTCAGCTCCCACTGTATAAACATCTGCCGATACTATTCGATTCCATAAAATAATTACCACATACAGTGTCATTGTTTTGCGATGAATTACACTCATGTTTTTCAGTTTTGACCTGTAATCTGTAGCATGTAGTGTCATTCATTATTGAAAGGCAAGGGATTAACAATCTTAGTCTAATTGGCATTGTAATTGTTTAGGTGTTTGGTAAATTTCTATTATCGGATCTCAATAACGGCTGAACCGATCAAGTTCTGAGTACGCATCTTGGGTTTGAATTACATAATAAAAGTGTTTTTAGTTTTCCTCTACGTGCCCTACGAGCGGAGATATTGCGACGCAAAGTTCGAATCGGGAAATTTTCATTTAAGAAACGTCGTCCTTATTATTATCGTCGGACTAGAAAATGTCCAGTACAAAATCCATAACTATATGACGCTGTTTCTCGTTATCTCGCTCTCTCTTTCGTGGTTTCTCGCTAGCGCCACTATAAGAATATATATCGCGGAATAAATTAGTTTTATTTTCTCAGTATTCGTGGTTTCTCGCTAGCGACACTATAACTACCTGGACCTCGTCATCGGCGACCTGGGACACGTAAACATTGAATTCGGGGAATTAGAACACTTAGACACCGGATTCTACGGAGCGCACTGCCTGGGTTCTGTCATCGGCGATCTGAGATACGTAGATGTTGAAAAAAAAAATTTTTTTACTTTAATTGTAAGTTTTTAATCAGTGTGTGGAGCCTTTTAATAGTTCAAATCTGAATTGTTAATTAGTCATTACGCTAGTGCTATGGTTCTGATCTTTTGATGAGAAATACGATGCATCAAAAGAATTATTAAAATTATTAGAAATTTAATGTCATGAAATTTGTGTGTGGTACTGAGAAAATATAAACTAATTTATTCCGCGATATATGTATATTCTTAGCTGAGAAAATAAAACTAATTTATTCCGCGATATATACTCTTGGTGTCGCTATAGCGAGAAACCACGAAAGAGCGAGTGAGATAGCGAGAAACAGCGCCATCTAGTTATTTGCCCGTTACGCTTGTCCCTGGTTTCCCTTAATCGAAAACCGGGACTAGTTGATTTCTTTCTTTGCGTGCGGAATGTGTGTATGTACATACGGTGTTTCCGCATTGAGAGCGACGCGGCGCGGCACGGCGCGGCGCGACTGTATGCACCATGTGTACCGGATGTATCGCGGCGCGGCGCGGCGCGGCGCGGCGTCGCGCATGAGTTGTCTTGTCCGTGATACGTGACATAAATAGCTTTGTTTAAATAATCCCTGTCGCCGCGAAAAGGACGGGACCGGTAACGACGCGGCGGGAGACGCGGCACGTTATACAGGACAGGACAGGGAGAGGTGTTCCCGGCGACGCGCAACGAGCGCGCTGGCGTAATGATATTCAGAACTTGCTGGGAGACGCGGCGCGGCGCGCTGTCGAGGAACGCGAACATTTCGGGATGGATACGGAGACATATTTCAGCGCACACGTGCCGGCGTTGTTCGCCCGCGCGCCGCGCGGCAGCCTGCCGCGCGGGTGACGTGTCGCGCGAAACCAAACTGTTTCGCGTCAGTAAATTCTCGGCAGCATGCCGATGCAGCGAAACGCCGCGCCGGCAATGAGTTACTTAGATTACATGCGATGTCACGCGTCAGATCCGGCCAGATTCCGGATAGAGGGAGATCTTTTCGATATGCTCGAAATTCTTCTTCTTCGTTCTGTCGGGTCGAGTTTGCCCGGTTTGCCGTCCACCTCGCCGAGCCGCACCCGCTGACTCGACATTTTCGCGTTTCCTGTGTCAGAGCCATGCGTATGTCGCCGGCGCCGTGCCGTTTGGCGAATAATTTAATAAATCGCTAATTTAATTGAAGTTTAATCACATACGCTCTTTGATAATATTTAAGCTTAATTCATTATGCTTCTTGATATCGCGCTAATCGTAATTAATCGCATTACGCAATAGAAAATTTAGTCGCGCTGGCCCTTTCGGGCGAGCTGCACAGAATACGATATGTCGCGGTTCTGCGCGCCGAAGGCAGGCGTGTTCCATTTCGTTCGGCAATTAATTTAATCGAGTGTTGATTTAAGCTTTTAATCGTACGAAATTTATGCCGTTATTCTTGGATGTCGCGCCAGTCGTAGACAGTCGGTTTAACGTTAAATTAACGGTAAATTTTCGGCGTTGCCGATCACGATGATCTCGCGCTATCCTTCCGATATACGCTTTAATAGCATTCGAGCGTGGTCAGACGATATAACGAAATGTTGTTAATGGGTCACTTAGCATTTAACGTCACCCTGTTTCAGAGGGACCGAGCTTCAGCGCGCCAATAACAAACGTGACGGTCCCAGTGGGAAGAGAGGCTATCCTCTCCTGCGTCGTGGCGAACCTTTCTACGTACAAGGTAAGCTGCCAACCACACGACACCTTTTAATCTTGCGCCCGCCGCGTCGATTCCGCCACGCTTTACTTAAACGTCCAAGTCCCGTGCAGACGACGCCGAAAATACTTCTTACCCCAGAAACGTCATGCAAACGATTCCGGCACAAGATATTTATGTGCGAACCCGAATACGTTCGGTCCATTGCGAACAATCTGCATAACACAAATATAAATTACAATTTTAATCTAAAAAAAGAAAGAATATTTTGATAAATCGGAGCCCTAGAACGATCTGCGGCCGGGATGAAATGAAAACGGACAGTTTCTAATGCAGTGTGGTGCCCCGCGGAGTTCGCAGAGATAAAAAATGGAAAATCGTTATGGACTGATAAACAAAGTTTAATTTAGCTGCCAGTTACAACGGGCATAGCCCGCAGACTTCATTGCCGCGAATGTATTCCTCGGCACGCTGTAGAAACGTGGACGTGCACGAATGGATCCGCGATGTGACAAACATCGTTCACTGCGAGTCCGCAAAGTCTGATGAATTAAAGTTCATTCATCACGTGGGAAAAATTTATCCGTGTCACGCGTCGCTATGTATCTTTCGTTGTATTGTACGATGCAGCTTTATGTAGATAGAGAAAATTGCGCTATGCAAAACTGATTGATTGATCCATAAATTTATGAAATTAAACAATTATATTTAAAGCAATTAAGAAGGAGAATGGTCAAAATACGAGCAATTTAAGTGGTACAAATAAATAATAAATAGTGTATTCAATAAATAGTTAAAATCATATTGTACGTTTCTCGACTAGTACTAACTCGTCTACCTTGATGTTTAGCTGAAGACTTACAATTAGTACTAGTCGAAACGTGTAAAATGATTTTAACTATTTATTAAATAAACTATTTATTATTTATTTTTATCATCTAAATTGCTCATATTTTGGCCGCTCTCCTTCTTAATTGTTTTGCATAAAACGAGCTAAATATTTCTTTTATTTTTACATAATATTTATTCTACAGGATGGGGCATCTAACTTGCACACTTTGAATAACTTGTAAATTATGTGTTAGGTTTTATAAAGAATTGTTATATATAGAAGTTGCACTGCAGTTTCGAGGAGCATATTACGTATGTAGTTTTTCTATTGTTGGAAGCGTTTCAGAGAAGGTCAATTTCGTTATTTAAATGGAATGTTATATTTTTTGTATTAAAATTCGAAAGAACATCGAATTCTAAGTAAAAATGTATTAAACTTTTTAAATTGATTGAAAAAGTTTCTAGAACGAGATGATTGATTTTGTTCAGAATATTTCTCGGCATACATTTTGTTAGCACTTTTTGCATTTCCACCACACATAAATTAGAAGCATATCCATCTTTTCGCTAAATAATTCTTGCTTTTTTCTTTCTGATAATCACGTACAAGGATCGATGATATCTTCGATACTATTAGACAATCGCGTTAAGATAAAATTACTCGTATTGATAAACACTGCCAAATAGGTACTGCTGTGTTATTAAATTTTATGATATTAAATCTGTAACTTGATGTTACGCGAAACAAAGCAAAATATCTTGAAGAAAAGCAAGAATGATTTAGTAATAGCAAAAAGGTGGATATGCTTCTAATTTATAGTGCTTATGGTGAAAATGCAAAAAGAGCGAATCAAATGTATGCGAAGAAATATCCCGAACGAAATTAATCATGTCGATGGATGTTTCAGAGACTTTGTCAATTGCTTCAATCACATAAAATATCTCGTTAATATTAGATTTACGACTAATAAAAGTTAGAAATAAATAGAATAAAAGTTAATACATTTTTATTTAGAATTCAACATTTTTTCGAATTTTAGCACAAAAAATATGATATTTTATTTAAAAAAACCAAGTTAACCTTTAAATTGCCGAAACGCCGTCACTTACAGAAAAAAATACATATACAGGGTGTAACAAAAGATGCAGACAAACTTTTTGTGGTTCTTTCGGAGAGTTGATATAAATAATTTGAGTATAGGAATACCTGTCCGCTGAAGTCTCGTTTCTATGCTACACGGCTGTGAACTTGCTACTTCTAAGATTTCCTGTGTAGGTGAAGTGCCTTTTCGGTGAAAGAAAGCGAAAAGTTTTATTAAGAAATTAGAAAAAGTTGTTGAATTAAAAATCAGGCGCGTATACCATATTCCATAAGTCAATCGGTTTATTATGCTTTATATAAAGTGAATAATAAATTAAGTCAGGTATGCCATGAAACACAAAGCAGGCCATGGAATAAACAATGCAACATTAGAAGTTTGATCTTTATTTATTTGAGAGTGTTTCGAGCCATGCTAAACATCCTGGCGCGAGTAACAATCGATGGTGCGACGTTGTCAAGAGTGTATTGACAATGGCAGGAGAAATTTCGCGCGAGCACATGTAATATATTTCAAATTTTCTTTATGTTTTGTTATTCTTTTCAATTTAATGAATAAAAAAGTATTCATAATTCATATGTCTACTCCCTGGTAACCTCACATAAGTGCATCAAGTAGCAACTTCACAGTCGTGTAGCATGGAAACGAGACTTCAGCAGATATGCATTCCTATACTCAAATTACTTATATCAATCTCCCCTACAACCACAAAAAGTCTATCCGCATCTTTTTCTTACACCCTGTATAACGCGCGGATGTTCAGTTGTAGCAGCAAATAATAACACCGAATCAAATCTCCGCGAAGAGAGCATTTGGTGTATTTCGTCGGGGTATTTTATCTATATATATTCCTCGCGTGCCGCTTTCGTTAGTTTCGTCCTCTCTGAAAGTATATTGCCAGAATTCCATTCTTACTACCAACTTTTGGGGAACGTCAAATAATGCGAGTTTCACCATTACGTGAAAAACATTCACCGAATTCCTGCGATGTTCACATTCTCAAGGCGCTACGGATTCCCGCCGGTGGATCACATATTTCGCGATCCAGCGGCGCAGTTTTGGAAAACCTCTGCTTCCAGTGCGGCGAGAGTATTGCGTTTTGCGAGGTGATACGGACATGATATTAAACGCGGGCAAAATGCACGCTACGTATATATGATATTATATAAGGCTGATGTTGATTTCGTATGGTAACGTTCTCAATTCGCGTGATTTATCCGTAAATTGCACAAATATTAACAGTATTCTTCAAGTCTTTCTCAAACATGTCGGAATTAATTTTATATCTTTTGTACGATGAAAGAAAAATAGTAGAGCGAGAGGGGGGGGGGAGAACGCAGAGATGGAGAGGGTATTTAAATGTTCATTTAAAGCAAAAATATTTGGAGAACGATTAATTTGACAGACTTAGAACAGACTTAGCTTAAGTATGTCAGATTAGGTAAGGATATTGCGCAATCAAGTTTCGCGAAGGACGAAAAGCGCTCATATCGTGCTCGCGCGCTTCCTTCGTAGCTTACCTAACACCATAATGCCCGGAATAGCGTTTTAATCTCAAAATATATTATTCGGAAATTAAAGAGGTTCGAGAAGGCGAGCCGCCACTATGCGGTAAGGAGAGCTTGAAGATCGCCGGAAGGAAACTCCGCCACAATTATGCGTGATTGTGCCGTAATTGTTGTATTATATTATATTTTATTATTATAAAATTCAAAAGAAAGATTTTTTAAACGGGTATTATTCAAAATATACGGATTATATAATATAAAAAAATATATATTATAAGTAATATCATACGTAACATTATTAATAGATAAAGACGTGTGAATATGCCTGCAGATTTTGCAACACCTTGTTTTAAGTATTTAAAGCGCAGCATGATAGTGCTCACCTTTTCGTCGGTTGTTTTTAAACATATGGAAAATATAAACGCACCGCAGAACACACACATGGGATTTTCCGTTGCTCGTTGCGCGTTTAAAGCCGAAGTAACTGTCGCGCCAGCGACACAATTAAAACGTTCCCGCGTTACAGACGGCGCGTCCCGAGTTTAACCGTCAAATTTCCGCAAGCCCGCCCGTAACTTACGTTACCGAGTAACTCCATTCTTGGACTGTAATTCGACAACACAGCGGAGCCTTAAACGGGTAGCCTGGTGAAGATTTGCGGCGCCTTAAACGACACTAAGCGGCGAAAGTTTACTGCATGGCGGCGGGCTCCGCCTTCGCGTTCCATCATGCGTCGCCGAGAGCAAAACAGAATCGGCCGTTACTCTCTTTCTTTCTCCCCCGAGGCGTTCGAAATGAGAGGCGTACTCTCATTCGACGAGAGTAGAATTTATTTAGAAAAATATGCGCGGTATAACTGGAGCTGTGAGTATATTTTTACGCTTTTACAGTTCAAGTCAATCCATAATTTTAATTTCTGTTTGCAAGGAGTGCTAAAGTTTCGCTGTACAAAGGTAAAGAAAGTTGGTCAGTATAATTAAAACCGTCTAAAAGATATAAAAATTTGTACTAAATTCTACTAAAATTTGATTTATCGCACGTTACAACCGCATTCGATGGGCACTGCTCGCTGCAGTGCCCATCGAATTGTAACTAAATTGACAAAATTCCAATTTGGTTTCTGGCGCAGAGTGACGCTGCTGCTACAATCTTAGTGCTTAGCTTAGTGATATATCGTCGGGAAGTCGAAGGGGCCATCTGCCCGCTCGCCGACAACAGCCGTGACGTAAGAATAATTTATTCTAATATGTCAAGACAGCACCACGTCACGTAATACCCTAATGTAATTTTGCGTCACGTATTATGTTGGCCGGCTAAATTTCGTCGCAAACAAGTTCGCTTGCGCGCGCGGGAGGCTTGTCCGCATCACGAGGTAGTTATGAGTAAGTGGCGGGCAGAAGGGGCTGAGCATGGAGGTCGACCCTGGTGTGTGATGTAGGGCTCTCTGCGTGTTGGTACACGTGAATGTTAATCAGAATGGGATTTACATATGAGGCTCGTATTACCTGGTAGTCGGGCAGATGCACCGGGAGGAGAAGATAACGGCCTCCAGAGAGAATGGAGAGAGGAGAGGGAGAGAGAGAGAGAGAGAGAGAGAGAGAGAGGAGTTCAGGAGGTGAACGGATACGTTAGTGTGCGGGCCGCAAGAGTCACACACAGCCTATCTGTAATAACGTGCCACGTAAGACATAATTATATATCACGTCGGGATTATTGCCGCATTTACACTCCGCCGCGCCAACAATGAGGATTCGACAATGTTGGCCCCCGGTATTACGTAACTGGGGGGAGGGCGCGCGATATATCTCATCATTTTGCGCGACTCGATTGTGCACGGCGGGGCAGGTAGAGGGGCAGGGGTGGCGCAAGTTATCTCGGCTGTTTTGCGCGAACGCCAGCGGAGATAATAATTATATAGCCGCGGTCGCATAAAACGTGTTACGATTATTATCGCCTTATACGTGTTAAGCGTGTCGGCGTGGCACTTGCACGTCAGCTAAAACGCGATGTCATCGCGATGAAAAATTGTCTTTTGATTACGCTTTAATCGAACTTCTGAATTATTGATTGGAGTTTCATGCAAATTCGGAGACCCATAATGGTAGCCATCAAGCGGTTAATCACATTTTGCGCGATCGATACTTGCCGACTATTATTCGCCGCTCTTGCTATACTATCGCCGGCCGCGACTAATTTCGTTCGAATGGTATGGAAAGTGCACAATGAAAAAAAAGGGGCGCAATCATGCTGGTCGATGTTAACGATTATTCTATGCGGCTTATCATTGGAGACGCGGGGATGATATCTACGCCACCTGATACCGCATTTGCCTCAGATATCGGGTACTATTGTCTATTTGTATGCCATCTATGCACTACCGCATTGCTAATGTGTTGCGAAATTGATCCAGCTCTATATATAGTATATTATTTACTCAGATGGGATACGGAGTTTCAGTTTACAGTCCGCAATTAGCAGAAGCAAGTTTTTCGTTCGCGGAAACCGTATCTGTAAATTGCCGTCGTAAATTTTATCAAAGATCTCGGTAATCGCCCGAAAGACGGGCGCGCATTCATCGCGGAAGAGAATTCCAGCTACCAAGACACAATAGATAGTCACGGCTGCCCAACGTTATTACCATTGTCTGCATATTGTCACGCTCCCAGTCTCATTCGCCTAAGCTTGCTACCAGTCCCGGGCACATGCTCGCACCCTCACAATCACTGCGACGCAGTTCAACCCTTCCAGTCTCGGGGGGAGACTTTAAAGTACTGTATCTGACGTCTGGCGGTACGTCGCGTGACGTAACTTATGGAGCTTTCAGCACGTCTCGCGTTGCAACGGACGTAGATTCCCCCGTTAGGAAACGTTCTCGTAAATTATTTCGCATTAACGGATTTTCTTAACAGATCGATAGCCCTTTCAGCTACCGTTGCGAGCGATTCAGTTCGAGAGATACTCCACCGCGAAACGGAATCTTTATAATCTTGTTTGGGGCGGAAATCACGTTTCTTCCCCGGTACTTGTTGGAAAACGAGACCGGCACTCGGCAGTCGTATCGAGACAAACGGAACGACTTAACTTGGTGTTTTCGGGGGCCTTTTCGGGAAACTGTAGAAACGAAACATTTTCCATTTGATCGAGGGCGCCGAGCGCGATCTCCCACTGGGCCACTTGCCCGCAGATTACATTTCGTGCTCGTTTCGAAATCCCGCGGAGGACACGTCGTTCGCGACGTTGCGATCGTGCGGCGAAAGATGCAGCAGGCTGCTCCTTTCGATAGCCGCCAACGTTTTCATGGCCCTCTTAAAATCGGGCGAGCTTACTCGGGCGAGGTTACTCGCCGCCCGCCCCGTCGCGTCGGATTAGGTGAGTTTATGTGTGGAAACACATCGGTCCGTGCCCCGTGCCGGACTCTTGGAGAGCGGAGACCGCTGCGCCGCGCCGTCCAGGAAAATTACGTCTGAGAAACAAGTGCGCTGAAGTATTCATCACGCGTAATGGAAGGGCGCCAGTAATTCAACCACTTGCTGGAGGACGTGCATGTGGGCGCACGTGTAAATCTGGATGGACGCGCGCGCGTTTGTGTGAAATATCGACTCCTCCTGGCCGATTCGCGTGCCCGAACTTTATTACGATCAGAATTAACGGAGCTGTTACCCCGCTCTTCGGGTCCTTTTTTTGCCCGTCACAAATCTCTGTCTAACGAACTGCGCGTAATTCATTGGCTCTGACGGATGAGAGGACCAGCGTACGTGAGGTACAATCATATGTTCCACCGCGGGGCTCGCGTTTAATGGACCCGTTCGTAATTGTCTCTCATGTTTTCTTACAATTAGAAGAGGCGGAAGATGCGCGGCGCGGCTTTAATCTCTTCAACGAACGATCCTGACGCAGCAGTATCGCTATTTTAAATCGGCCTTTTTCCAGCCCTGATCGATCCTCACAAGATATTAGAGACAGAGATTTAGAGAAAAGTCGGATAATAATTTTATTCCGATTTAAACTTACCAATGAAAAGTAGGTCGACGGAAATATTACTCTCAATCTATCATCTTTCTCGTAATGCGTGCATGTCCGATGCATGACAGTGCTTTCGCGTACATGAATCAATACAGTCATTCGTCTTCATTCTTTTCGCTTTGCGTAAGTATCAAAGCTTGTCCAAATCTAAATACGTACATGTGCGTAATTGCTAACATTAATAGCATTTCGCAGTGGTGTTACATACGGGTGAGGTATTCAACTTGCATATCTTGAATAACTTCAAAATTATATGTTTTATAAAAGTTGCATAATTTTAAGAGGCATATTACGTAGTGTACGTACTTTTTCTCTGGATGGAGAAGTTTCGTAGAAACTTAAAAGTCAATTTTGTTTTTTCAAATAAAATATATTTTTATCATACTTTTTGTGCTAAAGTTCGAAAGAACATCAAATTCTAAGTAAAAATGTATTAACTTTTACTAGCCGTAAACTTAATTAATTTACATGTAATAAATTGTAAGACGACCTAACTGGCAAGAGACGGTATACTATTTATCACTACGTATCAACCATACGGATTCTAACTACGTATCAATCATACGGAGCTAACTCTTTTTGCATTTCCATCACATGCATCATAAATTAAAAGCATATTCACCTTTTCGATATTGATAAATTTCATTCTCAATATTGAAAAGGTGTTTCTTTGAAATATATATATTGTATTTTGCTTTGTTTCTTGAATATTTGCTCCGCGTAACATTAAGTTGGAGCTTCAATAACATAGATTTTAATAACATAATGGTGTTTACTGGCAATGTTTATTAATACGAATAATTTTATCTTAACGCGATCGTCTGACATGTCCATGATTCAGTATCGAAGATATCATCGGTCTTTGTATGTGAGAAAGAGAAAAGCAGGCATGAGAGATTTAGTAATAGCGGAAAGGTGGATATTCTTTTAATTTATAATGCGTGTGGTAGAAATGAAAAGAACTATAGCCGAATATATGTCAAATAATCTGAACGAAATCAGTTATTTCAGTGAACGTTCCATAGACTTTGTTAATTGCTTTAATCACGCAAAATATTTCGTTAACTTTTAGGGCTAATGAAGATTATAACCATTTTTAGAATTCTTTCGAATTTTAATCCAAAAATATGATATTTCATCTAAAAAATGAAGTTAACCTTTAAATATTTAAAACATCTTCACCTATAGAAAAAGTACATACACTACATAATGTGCCTGTTGAAACTATGCAACTTTTATGTGTGTATAACAATTTTTTATAAAATATATAATTTTGAAGTTATTGAAGAAGATGTGCAAGTTAGATGTCTCACTCCGTATACACAATATAATTGTATTTGTTAAATAATTCGATAAGAATTGTGCACGATATAATCATTATTACAAAAATTATACATAATATATTATATTATATTGTTCATAATAATGAAAAATGTTCCATTGTACGTGCTTAACAAACTTTGTTTTATGTATATATAAAAATACGAATATCGAACTAGAATACACGTTTTACTACATTGTGTATTTTTTTCCGTCTACCAGGATGTAATTAGTCGAATTGACGTGTAGCCGGAAAAATAAAATACTGCTTCGCATGTGATGTGATCGTTATTTCAATAGTATCGTTTCGGTGCAACCGTTATTGTTGCGTTCGTTATATAGCGAGTTGATAAAATAATCACTGAAAATCCGCACTTACAACGGACACACTTGATTGTCGGCGATTCAATTGTTTTTCTGCTTCACGGAGGGGAGGGGGGTGGGATTATAAAAATAATCCGGCAGAAGCATGCCGATGCTCGCCCGCACACGTGATAATTTAACGTTTACATCCCTTTATTATCTCGTAATGAATATATGCGAAAATTCTTCCGCGCAAACACACGATACAAAACATGTTAAATTAAAATTAGAACGAATCTCATGTTCGTCGATCATGTTATTTTTTGCATTCTCCATTGGAATTTCATTTGACACGCGTGTTGTTGTTGCTGAAAGGAATTTCTCTATAGATACAAATCCGATGAGGACCCGGAGAAAGTAACTACCGACCTGGAGCGTTAATGCGGTGACTCTTTCCTCTTAGGTCTGACCTTTAATCGTTAAGGTTAATTGTTTTTGGCACGAGATCGAAGATAAAAATCGTGCGCCCCTTAGGCAACTCCAGCCAACTTCCGCTTTATTGTTATCGTCCCGATCTGTTCAACGGATGTTGGCGAAGTCGGGCCAACATCGCTGTTTGAGTTTCATTGCGCCAAGATCATACAATACGAGAACGTTGTAGAATTTCAAGCTGAAAGTACATTTCCAAATCGCGTATATTAGTCGGATCTTAACGGTCGCGAAGCCTATAATTAGAGCGTCTTGTGCGAAGGGCAATTCACTGACGATTGATTTTATCTTGATCAACGGCTTGCGAGACAAGATATATGATCGGTACGGAGCACTATGCAAATAATTATAGCCAATATACGGACGATCAACGGTGTCCAATATTTGCGATAGATTCAGCTCACTGGCTACTGGCTAAACATTGAACGCCAGGAACGATTGTCAATTGCTCTCACGTCACGGATATTTGTCCGTGAATAATTAATGGAATTCCCTCTCGAGCCGTGCGCGTGCACGGATTTAGATATTTCAAGATAATATGGCTTGACAAATCACTTTGTGCTTCGTTTGTCCGATTCGTCTTCTTTTCCGTTAGAATAATTGAATCACCCCTGTCGATTCTTTTTTTTATATCGCGTATCAATTTCGAAATTTTGTACGAAGATGCTGTGCATGCAAGAAGAAAACACTGCAAATCCAAGCGTGTTATTTTAGCTAAAGCTCTTCTTACACATTTTTTCCTGTTTCAAATCATGTTATTTAACACGATTGAATGCATTAATTTTTAATTTTTAATACGCTTAAACGTGTTAAATGACGTTACCTGAAACAGCAAGAAACATGTTAAAAGAGCTTCAGTCAAATGTGTCATTTTTAGATGTTTATGCGTGTAAAAATAACACGCTTGAATTTGCAGCGAAGGTCACAATTTTTAAGGATTTAGATTTCTTGCGTATATTTAAATATTCCTAAAGAGCGTTCTTTTCTAAACCAGTATTTTTTCATTGGTGTAGGATAAAGAATGTTTTATCTCCTTGCCGTTAGCTTAAAGCCAGAGTAACTGTCTGACACCGTGCTACATAGTTATCTCGAGATAAACGTTAAAGCGCGTTGCTTAAGAGCGGGAATTTCTAACACTTTCCGTGATACTCAAGAAGATGTTACACGCGTACGAAGCGCTTCGACCAGCCATTTTGCTAGTTTCCTTCATGGTTGCCTCGAATTAAACTGAAAGCAGGGAGCTTCAGTGTGATGCTTACGAGTGGTCGAAGTGCAATTTAAGCTCGAAGAAACTTAAGCTTTAAGGAATGGGCAACGCAACTGGTAAGAGTCTTACGCTCTTCGCGAGCTTTAAGCATACGGTAAAGAAGGATAGATCCGCTTATAGTAGCTGCTGCGGACATTAAGAACTGATCCGAATTATTCTGCAAATGTGTTGAAGTTTTAATAGACGCACTGAATCACGCAAACGCGAAAATGGAGTAAATGTGACATGAGCATCGTACTTTTCTACGATGATACATTAAAGGGAGACCGGTTTGTATGGTCAAATTGAAGGCGAAATTTGTAAATTTATTTCAGGGAAAGGAACAAATGAATACAGTTCTTTATTTATATAAGTGTTATCCATTTCTTTCTTTCTCTGAAATAAGTTTGAAAATTTCGTCTTCAATTTGATCATACAATTTTCTGGTCCCTTCTTAAATGAATAATTATAAAATGATTCAGGAAATATAATAATATTACTATATTAACGACAGAGTTTCTTGTCGTTTCGTGTGAATGCTCTTTTGAAATCTTATAAGTTTACGCATTCGCAGCAAAATAGTAATCGCGACTACGCGTAATTGGTTTCAATTCCATCCTATCTGTTCATTCCGCATAATGAAGTCGCCCGTGATGAAAATCGTTTCCTTCCTATGGGAGCATTTAAGCATCCACGAAGGGAAATGTCGCTATATATTAAGAAGGAAATGAAAGGACGTAGATTGAATCATTCGTTCCTTAGACCGATCGGATGCCGCGATGCAAGGTGAATTATGGCGGGAGATACCGCTTAAATGGTTATTAAAGCGTAAGATAAACCATGTCGAATTTACATACAGGAATTTGCATTTAGAATTTGCAATTAGTAAAAACGGCCATTTCAATAATAATAAAATAAAGGGAACGTAAAAACGGGGAGAGTGATCAATTATCATAGCAAAATACTAGCTTTACGGGCGAGCGTCCCGGAGGACCTTTAGGCCCTTTCGCGGTAACTCGTTGAATCCATTATCACGCCGGCAGACACGATACTGCGCCACGGCGTGTACATACGTTTTCTTATATTACGCGGTATATTTCTCTGCGGTGGTACACGCGCAATATTTGCTCCGGGCGATAGCATAGTCGGTTATTATTTAACAGGCTGGCGCAATGTATCGCGCATTTTGACACCCTGCCGGCCCGTTTTTGTGAAATACGGCTGTAAGATCCGCGTGGCGCCGTTTTTCGCGTTACCAGGCGATTTTTTTTTTTTCCCGTAGCGCTTCGGCGCCGCGGCGACAATATTCGGCGCCGCTTCACGCGACACAGATTATAATGCGGAGCTCGCTCCGTAATATTTATCGCGTTACGTTATAAAATACGTCGATAACGTGCGCTTGACGCGCGTCGTGGGTTACGATGAAGAGCCGGAAGAACCGTGTACAGGTCGCCGACCGCGACGTTGCGAGACAGGTCGCATCGGTCACATTAGCATTTTTAGTAATTAACCATTCTTAAAAATGATTGCCGCCCTAAATTTCTCCTTACTTGAGAGATACTCGCGAAATATTCGGAGTACCTCGCCGCACCGGGGCGGGAGAATTTAATTATCTGATAGTCAACCGATCTATCTCTCTGTCCCTCGAGAAAATATATGTGCTCCTACAGTACTGTGCGGCTGAATTCGGACCGGAAGCGCTGCCACCGTACTCCTACGTGGAAATAGGAAAAATTTTTATTTCGCATTTTCGTTTCACGGATAGATTATCTATCCGTAATTGACTGTTGCGAGAAATATTGCATTATCGAGCGCTGGATACCAATATATATATATATATATATATATAACGTGACGTTATTAATATATATAAATTAAACGCAGAGAGCTGTTATATGTATTTAACATCTGTTTGATAACGTAAAAGTGATAACGAATGCATATATATTCTGAGCGTTTTAACGTGCTTTTGAAAAAATAATCATATTTTTTAAATAAAATGTGGTTACGCAGAGATAGCTAAATGGAATTTGCTCTTCTTATTTATTGGCCGGAAATCGATGCTGTATCGACGCTTTCAACGTGAAAATACTCGCCAGTTCCAATTCATTCTATATAAAGAGTTCGTTTGGTAACTGATCACTCTTTTGAAAATATTGCGTCCTGATCAACGAGGTCAGATAGCTCGATGTGGCTCATACAGATCGTCTATCTCGTATGCTGGAACCGGAAAAAAAATTGCTAAAGTAACTCCATCAACTCGATAAGAATATATCTCAAAATTTTTAAATTACGATTATTATACGCTTATAATTGTATAATAAATTTCTTGGATTGTGTTAGATTTATTGTACAGAGTTTATTTTAGTATATAGAATTTATTAACTCTTTCGGGATGGAAGATTTCTCGAGATCGAATTTTCATGTAAATCATAATATATGTTTTCGAAGTCGCTAAATACGAATCTAAAATCAAAATAATGAAATTTAAAGTGACAATATAGAAATTAATATTTATCCATCTGCATCAAAGTTACTAATTATTGATTTTTGAAGTCGCTGAGTACGATGTCAAAATCTAGGAAATTAAAAATGGTGGATCTTACAAACATGGCGAATTTTAAATAGTTAATTTTTAGAAATATGTATATCGGAAAACTACTAACTAAATTGTTAAATAAAACATAATATTGATCTGCTGAGCTGAAATTTATTTTAGCGTTTATTTCATTCAAAATACAATTAAAAAAGATATAAATTCTTATAAATAAATAATTATGTATATATATATATGTGTATGTAAATTCATAAATAGTCTTTCCCGGACCTAATAACGAAAGTTTACTGAGTACTGACGAGCTTCAAGCAAAGCAAAACCGCAAAGCAATTTTAAACTTCAAAATTTTATTTATGCGTTTTAACAACCATGTTCAATTTTCCAATAATAATCTTGACGTTAGATTCGATCAGCAACTTAAAAACTTTTGAAAACTGGATTTTATAAAAATTGCTTCATTTAAAAAAATTTTTAATGTTTGAATCCGCTATATTGCATCCGTCATTTAAAATTTCGCCATTTCGACATATTCTTATTCAATGCTTCAAAAAACTCTAGAGTATTAAGTCTGATTGCATTTGGTCGATTAATTCCAGTTCCAATAAAAAATAAATTTTCGGAACGGGTTTGTATAATTAAGCGTTGGGGCTTTTATTGGTGTTTTCATTTAGAAAATTTCGTAATTTCCGCAAAATAATTATATTAAAAGGTTTCGGGGTAAAACAAGCGTTTCCTTTGATTTAACTTAGTCTTTATTGAATGAAATGTTAAGCACGGTAACGAGACTAATTTCCGCCACTGTAAATGTCAGAGGCGAGAATGTAAAGTGGCGTCTTACAGGCATTTAGTCCGATGACAACGGGTCTCAAGGAGTAAATAATTACGGCGGGATCGCGCTTTGCATTTTATTCCCAGGTTATATCGGGCCATCGTCTTGAAGCATCACTAGTTTAACATCGGATTTCCATTTAATCTACACGGAAACCGAGACTTATTCCTCAAGCGCATATCTAATGCAGGCGTAATGGCAAATCAAACGATTAAGTTTCATTGCTGTTAACGTTGTACTAGTCGCAGAGTTTGCTGTAACTGACGCGCCCAATTGAATTCATTCATGGCTTATACGCGAATAAACAGTTAATGATCCAGCAGCGCGCGTGCTATATATATGTATATATCGTCGGTAGTTGATGTATCCGTCTGCCCGCAACTCGCGTGTCTTCCGATTAGTGAAACGATGCCGGATGTATAAATTCCCAGTTGGGCGTGCTGTAATAATGGTATTTACGACACAGAGAACGCGAGAATAAAGTACGTGATGCGCAACGCAGCGATATACGTTTCACGTATAGATCATTATGACGACGAATATTTCGCGCAAGTTAAGGGGGATAGGAGATTTGTAGTCAAATTGAGGGCGAAATTTATGAATTTATTTCAGAGAAAAAATAAATGGACACAATTCTCCGTTAAAATATTATTTATTACGATATTTGAGATGTAAAAAATTTATTTGTAATATAAAACTTATTAAAAATGTAGGAGTCACTGATTTCTGTCATTGAAGATAGATTCGTAAATTTTGTGTACCTTGTGTTTTTTGCCACGATTCCACTTTTAAGGAAGCAATCTGCTATTTTCTGATCTAGTTTATCCTCAGGACACTTTGCTTTACCGATTGAATCTAAAATACACCATTAGGAAAATGTTATTACAAAATAGTAACAACGTAAACGTAAAACTCAAAACTTTTACGTAAAAATAGACGTTATAACGATAATGGAAACAAAACAATTTTTATAGACTTCATTGTAGGTTTAGTCAATAAAAAAGATATATAACAAATAACTCCTCTAAAGGTAAAATTTTCGTTTTCGAGTAACCTGGCAAAACTTTTGAAAAATGCTGTTTTCGGGCCTGTCAGAAAAATCTTATATTTTTAATTTTTGTATTACAAATTAATTTACTACATCTCAAATATAAATAAGATTTATGTTTATTTATTCCTTTCCTTGAAATAAATTCGCAAATTTTGCTTTTAATTTGACCATATAAACCTTCTGTCCTCTTTTAAACTTGTACAAGTAAAACTCTAGTTCGACATCTATTAATCTCCTGCCGTTTCGAAAGAGGCGTGTGTGCGTCTTTCAAAATTCATGAGCAGGGAGACGCAAGGTGCACGGATGCGCGGATCATATAGAATCCGTGAACACCCACATATCGGTACGTACAGGCTGGATCGTGGAACGGCGAGGATTACCAAATCGATATACTAAACGGGTTTAACGGGGCAGGAATAATTAGGATGTTGGCACCGAGCCCGGAGAGCCGAGCTCGCAGAACAGATTCGAACTGAGGAAGGGTCAGTGCTCGTGCTCCACCTATTACACGCGTTGCCACCCTGTGTGCCTCCGTGTGGGTAGATCGTGCGTCCGTACTAAATATCGAGTAACGCGCTTAAAGTGCTCGCCCGCCAGTAGTGAAGAGTCTCCGTATATCCCTTGTCACGCGTGTGATTAGAATTACCAGTGAAAGGGGTTTTGTCCTGTCAGTCGTCGAAGGACAACGACGAGGACTGATATTAAACGTACCGTTGGGATGCGTCCCGTCGTATCACTGCAAATCCAAGCGTGTTATTTTAGCTGAAACTCTTCTTACACATTTCTTGCAGTTTTAAATCATGTCATTTAACACGATTGAACGTAATAATTTTTTATTTAATACACTTAACGTGTTAAATGACGTAACTTAAAACGGCAAGAAACATGTTAAAAGAGCTTCAGTCAAATGTGTCATTTTTAGATGTTTACGCGTGTAAAAATAATACGCTTGGATTTGCAGTGATTATACGTTACCTTGGCGAATAACAGAATTTTAGAGAAGCGTTTACATCATTGTACGTGCAGTGAACTGGCTCGCGTCACTTGCTCTTTTCCTGCATCCTGCATCCCTTTTTCAGTTTTGTTTAACGAAACAGCGAGTAGCGACGCTGGTCGCGGTGAAAGAAATTGCCAATATTTGGAGCTTCATCTAGTACACAGCTGTTCCGTTTTTTCTTTCTTTTATTTTTTTTTCCTAGAAGAGAGACAGGGCTACGTTTTGCCATTACAGCATTGGTAGGTACGGTCAATTCTGTTTCTATATTGATACTGTCCAAATATAAACAGATACCGAGAGGGGATCTGTATCTATTTGAGAAATTGCAGATATTCACATTCTCCATATTTTCATATTACGTTGGGTTATGCATACCGAGAACGACGAGATGCAGTTCGCAATGCGTCGAACGTAGGGGAGAGTTGCTGAATGCGTACGATTTAGGCGATCGGTTGCCTAAATCGTACCTTTTGTAGCATCTTACAAAAAGATTATTATAACAAATTAATTTGTTATTGGTAAAAGGTTAAACATGTAACAATAGGTGCCTGAAACATCAAGTTACAATTTCCAACGTTTATTTACGTACAAATCAGCACCAAATGGGAAATATAATAAAAAATAGCTTAAGTGGTATATACGCATTCGGTAACTCTCCCCTATAAAATACGTCGTGTCGTCAACGAGGCATCAGCGTCAATCGCTTAACAGATGATAGGCGGGCGGTGATAAAATTGTAGCATTATAAAATATCTGGATTTATGGTTACCTTCTATAAAAAATTCAGGGATTAAAACATTTCGATAACACAACAATTCATACTAATTTCATCGATCACGCCACGAACCAACACAGCTGAGCACAGTTTACGCTGTTAATCAACGCGGGTTAAACAGCTTCAATAGTGCATCATGTTGGTACACTTAGCGAGCAAGTTTTTTTTATTTTATTTTGGAGATTGCATTATTTAACGGCGTTACGTTCTAATTAAACGGCGTGATAAAACATAATACGCTGTACTTGTCGCGTAATCGCGAATATTGCCCCCGGATTGCCTATTACACTTTTAATGGTGTTTTTTTTTAAATATGCACGGTCGGCATTTAATAAACGGCACGGCGCGGCGTCCACTTGGATATCTCGTCCATATTTTCACGCCATTTCCGCCGATGTAATATTTCTTCGTTTGCAATCATCTGTTATCAACGGACTTCCGTCTTAGGAAAATTAAAACTTTATTAAACAGACGTTAAGATGGATATGAATAGGTACTAGATCAAATGTAATTAATTATTCCGGGCTGATATTTCATAAGACGATGAACCGTGCTTTTCTTTTTACTCTGACTTATAACTTAGGGAATATAAATCAATTTGTGTAAGCTCTTGAACGAGAATTGGAGGAGGTCTAAAGAAGATTTATCTCGGCGCAGTCTTGGAGGTAAACAACTGTGATATCGAGGATAGAATAAATTAAGCAGTTCAAGAAACTCTAGGATGTATACACCCGCGACTGGAAGATTTTGAGCCTAAGTACATTTTGAAACTTCCTCTGTTATCGTATCTAGTGACGCATAATCGACACAGCATTTACATAAATGCATCGAGCGAGTGCAGTCAACCGCAATAAATTGAACTCTACCAACCTCTCCGTCCGAGATTGGATTTTCTTGGGCCGTTATTCCCCGTCGATTACCTATCGTCTATTTATGCTCTAGTAAGAATTATTAGGCTTTATAGCGTTAAAGTTGATCAATTCTCGCACCTTCCATCTACTTTATGCGTTTATCGTCGAACAATTTCCGCTCTTAAGTTAACGAAACGCGACAGGCGAACTGTGAGAGCCGCCGTAAATTGCATTTAGCGAACCATTTCGTGTCGAAAGAGCAAAAGGAAGAAGAAAAAAAAAGTAATACGGAGAACGTTTTCGTTTTTCCCCCCCGGTTCAAAATGAATCCGCGCGAACCCGATTCCAAGACTGCGGGAATTACTTACCATAAATTATTATCGGAATACGCTCCGCAAAATCTACATACTCTTTCAGATTAACCATTCCATATCTGGCGTTTTGCTTTTGCCTCAGTATAATCGATATGAAAATTTTAATCGAAAAGTGTACATTCGTACATTTGGTTTTTGCTTACGTGGTTTTCGTAGATATCGCGGGGAGCAGTGCTATTCATCGAATCACATGCAAAAGTTGTATTGTAAAAGTGTGGGAGTATCAAAGCTGATGTTATATAAAAGTAGGGAAGAGTTGCCGAATACGTACCACTTAAGCTATTCTTTATTATATTTTCCATTTAGTACTGATTTGCATGCAAAAATAAACGTTGGAAATTGTAGCTTGATGTTTCAGGCATCTATTGTTACATGTTTAACCCCTCTTATCGATAACAAATTAATTTGTTATAAGTCTTTTTGTAACATGTTGCAATAGATACTACCTGCTCTCAAAATATGTGACACTTTTTTTTAAACATTTTGTATAAGCCCGAGTTCCTCCTAAATGCTACCGGTACGGTATAGAAAACCTTATGATGGTACAATTTAGGAAACTGGATAGATTTTATAACAATATCGATTTAATCTTTTATAATAATTGCAAATACAAAGAATGTAAAATATTCTACAATAAACCTTCTTTTATGAAAATATAAAAATTCAGAATCATATTGCATGATTACATTATTATCAACTACATAAATTGATGAAAAATTAACATCAGTTGTACTTGATTTTTTTAAGTGTTGTTTGCACGCACAAAATAAAATGTAACCTGCTAAATTTTTGTCTATATTACTCATTTCTTATTTATTTCATATTTTCGCTACTAAATGTTGCTTATATATTAAGTAATAATAATATAAAATATTGATGAAGTACGGTTTAGGCGACCGGGGTACGCGCATTCAGCAACTCTCCCCTATAAAGATATCATGAACATCTTGGACTAATGTCTTGATTCTGTACCAACATATCGACCGTAATATCTCCTCGACGACTACGCAGGCATCATCAAGATGTCTCTATCGGTTCGAAGTGAAATGTTACGTTATTATTTTTTTGGTGGCGTGCCAACCGAACATGGAGTTCTCTGGAAATAATGAAAATTCATCTCCAGAAATTTTATTTCTGGATCAACGCGCGTCGGTGGCGCGTTTGCGTTTAATCTTCTATTGTTGTCAATTTCTCTGTTGCCCTCCGTCCCGATGCCAACGCAACGCGTGATATGTTAACAGAATTAATTTTACGCCATGTAAAAACGCATGATATTCGATTCGTATCTGATAAAAATTTCGCTTTTACACGCAGGATTACGGCGAAATGTGCTCGTAGGAACAACGAGAATGCACGTGCAATCGGCAACAGCAATTAAATTGGCGGACGCGCACACCACCACGTCCTCCACCACGTTTATAGTTTCAATATCTATTTAATGCGTCGAAGGTATACGAGGTGCGCTTTAATTGTCTGGCCTGTAAAGCTTACGCGCGCGCGCGCGCAGGGCGCGTTTTAGAAAGCAATGAAATTTTACGATCGTCCCCCCACTATCCACCCTTGCAATTTATTTTATGGAAGCGATCTCCTCGCGGCGTAAGTTTTATATGTCGCGGCTCCAGGTCACTTATTGTATATCGAAAATAAAAATTTACTGGATCGGAGACGTATACAGAGCACCAGATGCCGGACACGCAGGCACGATGGAGGCAAAGCCATCGAGATACAGAGTCGCATCTGAACCTGTCTCATTTCGTGCCGTCGCCGTACCAGCGTTAAATCTTTGCGTCGCGATCGCTGTAAATGAAATACAGCTGTTTGTTAAGTATCGAGTCGCCGAGGAGGGTTGTCCATGCGCCTTCAGGAGTCGGCACTTAATTCGTTTCCTCGCACTTCACTTCCTCCATTTTAATGCTCTTGGAGTTTCGAGAATCCAGTTACGTGCGAAGTTACAATACCCACCGTTGCTCCGCGCCGCCGAGCAGAGGGACGGGGAGGGATGAATGCGAAAAGATTTTCAGAGAAGGCGACGAAAGAAATGCCCGTTCCCTCCTATTAATCGTTAATACGACGGAGTGCGGGATTCTTTTTTCCCCGCGTCAATACTTTCCCGCTCACGCGAGGGTTCTTCGGCTTTCATCTCGCTACAATTTTTTTCCCGCTCCATCAGTCGCCACCGTACAGCGATGCGCTTTTACGTCGCGGCAATTCATCCTTACCTCCACTAACGCGACCGAGCGAGACTGAGCGGCTCTCGTGTGCTACAGGCAAGTATCATTTCCGCAAAAAAGTAACTCGAAAATGAAAAATCGAGTGTCGGCAGAGCTGACGTGTTATTTTTCCGAGAGTGGACGGTATGTGCGAAATGTGTCAGAGATACAATGCTGGAACGCTAATTATATAGCGCGACATATGACGCGCACAATGAAGGATCGTAACTTAAGACTGAAGATACGTGAAGAATAAGCGTAAGAAAAGAAATCTCATTATAGCATCGTCCTGCTCTTTATTGTCTCCTTTATTGTCTCCACAAGAAATTAATAAGAGAAGATATAAGCGAGCGGATGTACTTGAGACTAAATGGATAACGACATTTCCTCTAAGGGGATTACGAAAATGAATATTTAAGACGGATTAAGCATCGGACTGAGCGATATGAACTCCTTTCGGGCGTAAACGTTAAACCAATAAATATTATATCCATCGTACACAGAAAGAACGGTTTTGCTGAAATATTTAAAAATTTTCTATTATTCAATTATATTATTCTACATTTCTATTATTCAATTATTTTGATGGTTCAACATATGTATTTTCAGCTCCGTATCTGGCTAAATTTTTTAATACTTTAGCAAAACCGTTCTTTTCGCGTATATAGAGCAAAGAAATATTCAAGCGACGAAGCGAAGGGTAACAAAAACAACACGATTCAACCGTATTGTTTTAATAAAGCATAGTGAACGTTCTAAGCAAAAGCGATCATTTGATGAATAGAAAATAAATCGGGAACGAAGGAACCGTACAAGTAACGAAAAGGCGTTAAATTTGGAGCGCAGGCCGATGCAAAGAAGCGTTGCTCACAGGTCACGGTGGGGTTCAAACGAATGTCTTTTAATTAGAGGAGAACGAGACTTTACAAAACGTGACATAGCACTCGGCGTGCCTGGCGGTGCTTCAACTCTCAAATGTGTAACGCGACGCCCGTAGCATTTTTTTTTTCCCGTTGCCCGCGCCAATTTGCAGCGCGACAGTCGGTCGTGCACGTATTCGCGTACGCACACGGGTAAAAAAAGGGCGGCGGCCATCCTCTTTAATATGTTTCCGCGATACTTGCGGATGACGCCTGCATTCCACGTAGCCGTCATAACCGACGTAAGGTACGGGCTCGCCATAATAAAAGACCAGCCCGAACGATCCCCTTCGAGCCACTCCGCGCTGAGAAGTAGACGTAATCCAGTTTAAAAGTACGGCATGGGGAAGATAGCGTAGCGCATTTCGCCCGCGAGGCCATGAACGTCAGTGACGTTCACACGTTTGTCGAAGATAAGAGAAAAAAAGAAGAATCTCGCCTCTCGACGCATTCTTGCAGCGAGCGGACCGATCCGCACGCGCCAACGTCCGCCTTATTGCCGAAAAGACGAAACGCCCTTACACATTGATGACATGTAAATAGCGTCGCGCATGGTTCCCGATGAAATTAATCGCACGAATGCATCAATGCCTCGAGGCGAGAGGCAATCAATCGATTAGTAGTAGTACCAACGCCGGACGACGGACACGGACAAATTTGCATTCTGTCGCCATCGACACAGCACGGAAACAGGGGGAGTCGATAGTATATACGGGGGCTGGGTGGAAGTGGAAGTGGAGTGGAAAAAGGACGCGCTGAAATATTTAAGGCGCAGTCACCTTGTTAGCGCCTCCCGGCACGGGAGAGGATGTGATTTAGGGGTGAGTGATTGACAGCGCTTGCAGTTTGCGCGTTAGGGGTGGGGGCGAAAGTGGCGGCGGCGCGGCGGGGCGGAACGGCGGAAGCGGAAGATAATGGAACGCTGTACGCTTTACGGTGATGTCATAAATCGGGACGTAGCGGACGCGTTCGTCCCATGTAAATCACGTTTTATACGCTAAACCAGAATTATATACATACATCGCAGTGACATACATGCACTTACGCGCTTGTTAACATACACGTATATGTGCGAAATCCTTTTTCATTAAATGCCCTCCCCTTTTTCTCGTCCTCTCATACGCGCGAAGATTTGTTTTTACATATTCGGCTCAATATTTCGCAGGGAATACTATACGTATAAATCTGTCAGGGCAGATCAGCCGAAAATCATATATAACGTTCCTCAACGTGAAGGAAGATACATATTGATCGAAAAACAGAGAAACCCTTCCGCGTTATTGAATAATCCGTATACGGGGTCGTAAAATATGACTCGTACGTATACACGGAGTGTGCTTAAGGAATCGGGAAATGTTCGGTCGACGCGCCCGCGCCCGTCAGAACCCGACGAAGGGGAAAGACGCATATTTGGCACGCGGTTTCCATTTTGCGCGGTCCCGTGATCGCATAGAGGCGCGGACGCTAAACCGCCATGGCCACGCCGCCGCGCCGTGGACAATGAATTTCAGACGCTCCGTTGACGCACTCTGTACGAGTATTTCACGGCTGACTATGCCCGGACGTGAGACATATTGCCATTCTCGACCGGTGGATTTCAATGCAGATTTTATGTTCGCACGGTGAACATGCATCAGCGATTTTCGAAAAGCGCGTCAGATTTCGGTCAGCCGAGTTCGACGAGCGAGTATTGCTCTGTAGAGGGACAGAGGAGGGAGGGGGGAGTAGAGGGAGAGAGGGATTGAAATATTTGAAATTCAGGATCAAAAATTTTAAACGTCGAAAAATATCAACACGTCGGCATCTTTCACATTACAAATATATAGGGGAGAGTTGCCAAAATTGTACTACTTAAGATATTTTATGTTATATCTAGGGTTGCCAACTCCAAAAGTCTACATTCCCGTATATAAAGGGTGACCCATTTTAAATGTCCACCTCAAATATCTTTTGTGAAAAATACATTTTAAAGAAGAATGTTTTAAGTAAAACTCTTACTCTGTATCGAGGGGAACGTCTTATGGTGAACACATGTTTTTTCTAGGTGGAGGTGTTTCTGAGATTTTAAGGTGACCTTTGTTTTTTTAAATACGAGAATCATCTCGTAGAATCACACGATTTTCTTTATATAATATATAATTCCTTCTTAGTGATTTGGTTTACTTTAATATAAAAGTATTGAAGTAAAGTTATCAAAAAATCAATAGTTTGCGAGATATTTTATATTTTATTCTGATATATTTTGATATGAAATATAAAATATCTTGTAAACTGTTCGTTTTTTGATAAACGTACCTTAATACTTTTATGCGTAGAATAATGGAATAGTAGCCAAGTTGGTTTTAAATTTATATGCTCTCTCTTTAATACTTTTATATAATTTTATTCCTCCAGTTATTTGTCAAAAATGCCAAATAACTGGAGGAATTATATTAGGTATATATTAAGAAAATCATATGATTCCATTTAAAGAAACAAAGATCACCTTAAAATTTCAGGAACACTTCTACCTAGAAAAAACATGTATTCATCTCACAAGATGTTCTCTATATAATAGATTTTATAAGAATGTTAATTTAACTTTTACAATAATTGTACATAAAATGAATGTAAAATGTTTAGCAATAAATCTGCTGTTATAAAAATATAAAGACGTGAAATAAAACCGTTGCTAGATTATTATCAAGTACATAAGTTGATTAAAAATTACATCAACCGTACCTCATTTTTTTAAATGTTTGTATTGCTCATTTATTTCATATTTTTATCATTAAATGTCGTTTATATTCAATTAAAAAAAACTGATGTGCTATAATTTAGGCCCCTGGTACGCATTAGACAACTCTCCCCTATGTTTTCTCTTCTTTCTGCCGTATCGTCTCCTAACGCTATTCCTGTAATTTTAACGTATATTGAGGAGATTATAATCGTGCCGGCTGCAAACGGACTAGAGGTAGAGGCGTAGTTAAACGGCGGCGAGAGAAATATCCGCGAGAGAAAGTGTGTTCCTTTGTTCACACGGTAACGCGCGTTAATCGCTCGCGTGACGATTGCGAGACGGTCCGTTAACGCAAAGCGTGAGCGCACGGGCATACAGTCGCTTGATTAAATACGGCGAACGTGCCGCTATTGTTCCTATGCGGCCGCAAATGCAGCTCTTAACGTCTCGTAGGTCGTTACAAAGGCGCGCACAAACGTCAACCGTTTCGACCGTTCGACGCATGCGAGGAGACGTACGGAAAGTACGGGCCCGATATTAGCGCGCTAACGATTTTCCGATCTATCCCCCAAATATAAGCAAATTGATAGTCCTCATTAATCTTTTTCTTATAAATTTGGCTAGAGCATCGCCAGCGCAATTACTTCCTCACGGCAAGAAGCGAAACTTTCCAAGACATGATTCAGTCATTAGCGGAAGCTACTGTTCGTTCTTAGTAGCTCGTAGCTTAACGTCAACTCGATATTTTCGTCTACCCCGTTATTTCTGATTTTGATAACACAAGCTTTTCAGCGTGGGATATCAAAGCCGAAGTTCCAGCCGCGTATTAAACAAACTCGGGCATTTAGAAATAACCGTTCAGCTGCGTACTAATTTTTCTCAAGATTCGAAAACAGAAAGCGCGGCTTAATTTTGCATATTCTTGGTAATACCCTCTAAATCCACGAAATTGCGCGTACTTTGTATTACGGTTTACGAAATGTATCAAGTGGATTACAGAAACAAGAATTAAGTATGGATCAGACCGCGGAATAATTCCACCCGAAGAGAATTAGGAAAAACTAAACTATGCCGCAGGGGGGCGGAGGGGGGGGGGGGAAATCGAGCAAAGTCGCGATAATCCAATTGGCGGCGAACAAAAGGAGGAAAGCGTTGTAATGGCGAAATAGAAAAATATCGGGTAGCGGCGGAACAAAGTGAAGGAAGGTTTCGAAGAAAGATTAAAGAGGGGATTTTGTAAGTAGACGCGAGAATTTGCTCCTGGTCTGTCGGGGATGGTGGGGCTTCTCGGGCGAGGGAGGCGGCTTTGTCGGACGAATTCTTGCGGTTTCGGTGCAATTACCTTGACTGAACGTTAACGATAGTTCGTAAATCAGGATGGGATGGAATAGCAGTTATTCTATCGACGCGATGGTAGCCATCACTCGAAACACAAGCGCTAAATCTCATTTCCAAACACTTGACGGTTTGAATATATTTTGAATAAATTGTATACGTACGTGAAATTGTATTTCTTCATTTAATCTCGACGAGAGGGGCCTATTATTCTCCCGCGATTGCCCCGACGGCTTTCCCTGCGTTCTTATATAGGAAATTTATTGCTCTTCTATCAAACATTCTATCGAACGTTGTTTTGTTCCTCTCTATACCCTTCTCGAGCAGCTGACATAAATTCTGAATCGGTGGCAAGATGCCAAGGGTAGGTTCAAAGATTGTACGATATACTTATACAATACTTGGGCATTTTATCCCAACCTCATTGTTATATCAACTGGGTTATACAATTTTCCTAACTTTTTAATATAGGTTTATCGATAAATTTTACACGATATTTCTTAAGTCACCTTTTATGAAGAACTAACATTTCTTCGCGAAACTACGCAAATAAGTACTTAAATAATACGCGTTTTAACGTTCCAAAGTTATCTTTTTTAAAACGTCTTTTTAAGTCTTTATTAAAAGACGTCCTAACGATGTCAAAACTTTTTGAGAAGATTTTTATTAACCCTCAGATTGTACACTTCATGTACGCACACGTAAACTCCACACTAGTGCGATTAGGATTTTACATTTTTGATTGCAAATATCTTTATAAAAGTAAAAATAATATTAATGTTTCAACAGTGTTTTTTATAGGAAATTTCCTTAGGAGTTTATTGGTAATACTTAAAATTTCGAAAAAAATTTTTTCTTAATGAAACATGTTTTTATGTAAGTGTTTTTATGTAAGTCAAATTTTGAAAAGGCAACTTTTTTTTAAAAAACCGACATTTTTTGTTTTGAATGAAATGTCACGGCTCTAGTCGCATTTTAAAAAGATAAAATGTTATATTTTAATAAAAAAATTATTAGTTCAATAAAATATAAATAAATATTTTTCCAGCTAGTCTAAAGTTTGGGTATTTTGGGAGTGTGTGTGGGAAAATAACATGTGTATAAATCAATAACGTATGTATACATTTTTTTATTAATGAAATATTACAAAAAAATGTATATACATACACACATTATATATATAATATAAAATATATATAAAGATATAAAATATAAAAAATATAAAGAAATTTATATAAATGAAAACTTTTATAATTTATATTGAAAATAGAAATTTACATAGAAAAATACTTTCAATGAAAATAAAGTCGATAAACCGTCGAAAATAATTTTTTCAATTTTATTTAAGACACCAAGCCCGCAACCGTAAACTTCACACTAGTGCAAATTCGCAATACAAAAAAATTTGGAACTGACTCACTCGGAGAGTTAGACGCAAATGATGCTCGGACCCATGCTACCTGATACAGCAGAGGACAAATATATTTTACGTAGTGGGAAGAGACCGTTAACTCTGCTTATTGAAAAACGGCAGCTGTTTGAAAATTTTGCTGGTGCAAATTCTCACTAGTGTGCAATCTGAGGGTTAAGTTATCTTTTATAAGATATTTTTTGGAGCATATATAACTGTTTGTACTGTCGACTGCAACATTTATTAATTAGAATGCATATGGCATAGTCAATTTAGGTGTAACATAGCCTATATAAAAATGTTTATTGTCTGTCAACATCTGATACTCCAATATTTTTTTTATTATTTCGTTATCACGACACAATTAACGCTTCGCTGATAGTGGCTAGTATGCTGATATTTTGACCTGCAACTAAAATCTGCCACGCGCATGAATAAAAATATTTTTAGAGAAAACCATTGTATTTATTTATAAATTGATAATAAATATTGGGCAGTTTCAATATTCCATAATACTAATTTACGAAATTCAACTTGGCCTCATGTCTTTTGACGAATGCGCTGTATAAAAGCGAAAACTATTCCCATTGATAACATTATGTACTTTATGTAAAGCCTATTCAGAGAACATTAATATTTTGAAGCCGTTTAAGACACGTTTTAAAATTTCAAAGACGTCTTATGAAATTATCAGAAAGATAATATTTTTAAGATGTCTTATGTCCCGTCTTTGAGACATCGTTTTAAGATGTTTTTCAGATATTTTATTTGGAATCAATTTTAGATATTTCATGGCAAAGGAAGAATTAATAATGTGAAAACGTGTTGACAAAAAGAAAAAAGAAGAGAGCTGGTGTTGCTTAATAAATTGATATATAAATATTTTGGTGTTAATTAATATTAATTTATATTTACACAATTTTATTAATAAATTATATATATTTATAAACATTTTTATATGAACAATTTTTTACCGGGAAAATATTTATGCCTCTAAACGATTTCAAGACATCATAATGTCCTTCGGGTACAAGATGTCATCTTTGAAATAGAATCAGACATTGTTATCTAGATAAATGAATAGGCAACGCACTGAATCGTCTTTGTATACACGACAATTCTAGCTTAATGCAAAATGCACGTGCAATTGTAGATCGACAAAGTGCTCGATGGTAGGACTCATCCGATGGAAACTCGTCGGATTTGAGGATCCAATGACGCTTTGTCATTAAAGTCATTACGTCATCCATCAATAGATAGCTTCTAAGCCTGCTGGGTCCGCAATTCAATGCCAACAAAGCCACATTTACCGATTGTAGTACGCCTCACAATAACTGGCTATGCAGAAACGTTTGAATGGCAACAATGTCCGACTACGGTTTGTGGATAGGGTCGCCGATTTCGACGTTACCGCATTACTTGATCCTAAAGTTGCTTTATTGCGCCAACATATATTTTGTTTGCCTTCTCTGACGTGAATCAGAATTAAGTTTTCACGATCACGATTTTTTGTTTCCGATTTCTTGGCGTGCGCAGTTACGTTTTATCATATCTTCCATCGAAGCACCCTTTTTTCTTATTGTTTTGCACGATTGTTCTGTAAATGATTCGCTTATATCGCAGCGTAAGAATATTAAACATAAAGTCGTAATGCTAACGAAACTAATCTTAATGATAATGCTTAATTTTAATTGCGCGCCATGATTCGAAGGGGGATGTGAATCTGCGCGACGAGAATAAAAAGTGGATTAATTTTTACAATACGAAAGATTTTCAGCGTCAGAAAGTTCTAATTGCCCCGTAGCGTAACGGATTACACGCGTTTTCGCGGTGTCACATGACACCGGTCACCGGTCACCGGCCGGGAAAACAAAAGGCCGGAGTGATGGATGGGTTCCAGACGATTGAAGCGGCGTACCGGCTTTCTGTTTCAGGTGGCATGGCTGCGGGTGGACACGCAAACCATCCTGACGATAGCCAATCACGTGATAACGAAGAATCACAGAATCGGCGTCACGCACAGCGAGCACAAAACGTGGCTGCTACATATACGTGATGTCCGCGAGAGCGACCGAGGGAACTACATGTGCCAGATAAACACTGACCCGATGAAGAGTCAGATTGGTTATTTGGAGGTTGTAGGTTCGTCCATTGTGCCTCACGCGTCGAATTAATATCGCGGCAGAAATCCGGAGGCTGTACGTTCCGATAGAAGAGAGAGAGAGAGAAAGAGGGGGGGAGAGGAGTGAGGCAGAGGAAGAGAGAAAATCTTTATTTTTGCAAAATTCTTGTTTGTTTCGAAGGTTGAATTCGACTGTAGTAGGACACGGACCACTGGTGAAATCAAGTTCGTTTTTGGGCTCGGCCCGTGGCATCGCTTTTGAGGCTGTATACGCTATATACGTATATATTGTACTGCTTTTAAACCGCCAAACGATAGCATATCGAAAATTGCTTCGTGGTATTTCGCGAAATGGAAGCTGGCGTTCCAAGTTTCTCCCCGTCGACCTTCTCTCTCTCTCTCTCTCTCTCTCTCTCTCTCTCTCTCCCTCTCTCTCTGCACATTGTGCTTTGCTCTTACGCATCAGTCATTTTTTATGATATCGAGGTATTTCCATTTTTGTGTTCTTTTTATAAAACGGCGGAATACGTGAGTCGTCCGAACAAATGTATGTAAGGGCTTTGATCATAATTTTCATCCGACAGTTCCGCCGGATATTTTGGATTATCCCACGAGTACGGATATGGTGGTGAGAGAGGGCAGCAACGTTTCGCTGCGTTGCGAAGCAACAGGGTCACCGACGCCAAACATCACCTGGAGGAGGGAAGACGGCGAGTTGATTATTCTAGGAAACAGTCAGGAAGGTAAACTACTTACAGGCTGTCTTATATGTACAAAGAAAGCTTAATGGTTCGCTAAAATAACTTAGTGGCGTTATCTTTAAAGTCTTATGTAGCGGAATGACTCTATACAACAACGTATTTATAATAATATCTTTCCACATATATGTATAGTATATATATAATTCTTTATATATATATATATAATTCTCTATTTATATATATATATATAATTCTTTATATATGTAAAGAAATATATATATATTAGGTGCGCAACTAAGTTCTCGCTGTTTTTTTATGAAAATATAACTTTATTGTGAAAAAATGGTTATGGATGACTCATTCAAAGTATTGCCCATCACTAGCTACAACTTTTGCCCATCTTTCTGGCAGAGCTC
>NJRP01000116.1:151296-175719 GCA_003063835.1 Aphaenogaster floridana | reverse complement strand
GTGTGTGTGTGTGTGTGTGTGTACGTGGGATGATCGTTTGGAATAGATATGCAACTTTTTGCAAATTTAGTGCGACAGTTTATCCGGGTATATTTCGCGAGCCAGACACGGGAACGTGGATACATGGAAGTTAAGGATAACAAGCGAGTTCTAAGCCACGGATGTTCAGTGCCACGGCTGCCACCGTGGCGGAAAAGCCGTATTCGGCTTACCTCTTAAAACTTAAGAAATGCAAGCGGACGGAGTCGCGGTAAAGGCGCGACGTCTCCCAGCAGTGAGATTCTAAATTTTACGGCGGACGTTTTGTTCCCCACGCGCGCGCGGCTCTAATCTACATCCGTTAACTTCGCGGCTTATGAATCCGTCTGGTTTCCAGAGCGTCACGGTTTTTCACGAAAGCAGGAACATTCAGACTATCGTGAATAAAAAGTACGGTATGTTTAATTAACAAAGCGCAGCTGTGCGTTCTCGAACGGTCTTCCCCTTTCTCCCCCTCGCCCCCCAAAAAAGAACGATAAATTCATTGGTATGCAATATTCGCGCGGGTTTTGGTAAAAAAAAGGAGATTTTGCATTAAACTGAATTTATTTCGAGATTATAGCAACATTGTTAAATTCAACGATGGATTGTAACTGCAAAGCGGATGAAAGTCGACCGTGTTTTAAAGATTACACAATTTTAATTATGTATATACTACAAATATTATACTATATATATACACTACCGGTCAAAAGTATTTTACCACTTATATACTATGTAATCTTATGTTAAAATCTACATAAACATTAGTTCCCTTTATTTGTATTCGAGAGGTCCATCACTAAGTACATCACGTGTACACCAGATTTCAAGATTGCAAGATTTCGCTAGATTTTAATAGTTCTTTGTAATCTGAAAAGATTTCACGGAATTCGAAGGATTACATATGATTTCACAAGATTTTACATAATTTCTTAAGATTTTACGAGTTTATAAAAAATTTCAGAGATTTCAAAAAATTTCAGAGATTTCAGATTATATAAGATTTAAGTTTTTTAAGCTGATAAAATTTTATAAAATCTTAAGAAATCTTATAAAAAATCTGATATATTACAAAATCTTATAAAATATCTGGAATCTTACGAAATCTCTGAAATCTCCGAAATCTTTTGAAATCTCTAAAATCTTTTAAAATCTCTTGAGAAATTTCGTTAAATCTTAAAAATCATATGAAATCATATGAAATCCTTCGAATTCCGTGAAATCTTTTCAGATTAAGTTTTTTAAGTTATCAAAAGATGAAACTATTTCGTTAGACTATTCGTATAATTTTAAACTTTTAGCGTTTTCGACTGAGCTGGGTCCCAGTTGTAGATCCAAAAGTCGAATTTTTGACATTTCATAAGATTTCAGAGATTTCTCAAGATTTCTCACGATTTCTTGAGATTTCCTAGGATTTTTTCGAGATTGCACCAGATTTCGGGGATTTCTTAACATCATGTACACCAGATTTCAAGAGTGGTTAATCCCTCGTTTGTATTTTATTTTATATAACAGAGACATTGTAGTAATGTTCGATTTTACTGGTAAAAGCACTTAAATATTGAATATGTAGAGACTGATCACAGAAACGTGAAATATTTAAATCGTTCACTATTTGTTGACGGCGTTAGTGACCTTCAGTTTTGCACACGAAGTATGTATGTAAACAGCAACATTACATATCAACTATTTTAGACTTCTGCATCATTATTTGATACTCGATATTCGTTAGTAACCCACGGTTTTCGAGACATACCACACGTCAAGCTAATTCCGTTTAGTGCGTATTATAGTTAAAAATATGACGAAGAAACGTGAAATTACTAATGAAGAACGTGCTGTGATAGTGGCATTACGTCAGGAAGGATATTCGATACGAGCAATAGCTCGTTGGTGGTAAAATTTTGTTGGTGGTAAATACTTTTGACTGGTAGTGTATATATATATATATATATATACACACTGAGAAAAAAGTGTTTAGTATTTATGACTATAATTGCATAGTAAAATAATTATGGTTATAGAAGGTCTTTTTTATTGTCAATACTGCTATATGTAAGAGCCAAGTGCGGCTGAGCGTTACCGCGCGAGGGAGAATCGCGATAGGCGAAACATGCGAGAAGTTTCGGTAGCTGTGATGCGGGGCGCATGCGCGGTCGAGGCCAGACCCTCGAGAAGGAAGAAGGAAGGGGTCCGCCGCCCGGGGCCACAGACTTCTATATATACTACTAGACTGTTAATTCCTACCTGTGAAGTGTACCCAATTTTTATGTACATTCCGTGATAAAACCTGTCTCTTATACACATCTAGATGTGTATAAGAGACAGCATGCGCTCTGACCTATGTACAAATCTTGTACATAGGTTAGAGCGCATGCGCCAAATAACCTAATACGGAATCATATACCTAATCATTTACATAAAAAGGATATTTTTAAATTTCAATATAAATTTTAATATTATATGCATACTTATTTAAATTTCTCTCAAATTATCACCTCAAATCTTACGCATGCGACCATATGCCTACGTGAATGTAAACAACATTCTTCGTAAGCTTATTTGGCGTATGCGCAGTACAGCACTTTTTCGAGGGACGCGTATATACGACCAATATATAAGAAGTTAACAGTCTAGTAGTATTATATAGAAGTCTGTGCCCGGGACAGTCGCCCAGAGAGCTCGCGAGGCATGTACGTCTTAGCAACGTCGAAAAGTCGTCACTGCGTACCGTTGTATTTTAGTCATTCATTTTCAGTTATTAAACGTACATATATATATCCTATCCTAGTAGTATTACTCAGTTATCCTGTAATATATGGGAGGCGAACTTCCTACATATATTGTTGATAATAATAACTTTATTTGCATAGTTTTGCCAATCATGTTTTGTCAATCATGGTTAAAACAATTATAAAAATATAGTTGGCGCTGAAAATAACTATAAATTATGGTAATTGCAACCATTCTTTTTTCTCAGTGAATGTATATATATATTTCATCGTGATGGTCTAAAGAGAGCAATGCCGAGAGTTACTTGGCACCACCGAGCACATTTATAATATTCACAACTGAGAATTCGAGTAAGATGTACACCGGCAAGAAATCGCTCGACAAGTGTTTCGTCTAGGGTGCATGGTGGGTTTTGCGAATGGCCTGTACGAGGCGTGTAATGTTAACGGAGATTAGACCACGCGGCAAAAACGACGGCGCGGTGATTAGTATCGGTTACGCAGTGCTACGGAGCAACGTACTCGACGTGTATTAATTCGAATCCCGATTGCGGAATTTTTTGGTCGGGACTGATGAAAACTTCTTGCCCCGACGCGCTGAATTTGTGTTCTACGTCTCCCGACTCGACTCAGGCTCCAAATACTATTAATGGATAGAACAAGTAAAACATAGAGATATTTTGAAATAGTAATGTTATCTTTGACATTTTACACAATAGTTATTAATAAGGTGCGACATCTACACAGAAAGAACGATTTTGCTCGAGTATCTAAAAATTTAGCCAGATACAGATCTGAAAATAATTACGTTGGACCATCAAAATAATTATATTTAATAAATATTTAATTAATAATTAGAACGCTCAAACAAATGATAATGCTGCGAAAAGTTTTGACATTCTATACCAGCTTGAGAGCGTCCTACATAATTATTTTGACGGCTCAACAAAATTATTTTTAGATCCGTATTTGGTTACATTTTTAGATACTTGAACAAAATCGTTCTTTCAGTGAAATTTCACTCTAATTTATTAATTGGCAACAATAGCGGCTAAGTCCATTTCGCGATTTGAGTGGCTTAAACTATCTGTTGTAGTGGCCAGCATTGATGGACCGGTCTTCAATATCACGAAAGTGAACAGGTTGCAGATGGGAGCGTACCTTTGCATCGCGTCCAACGGCGTACCGCCGACGGTCAGCAAGAGAATTATGCTCGTTGTACATTGTAAGTAACTGTCTCCAAAGTGTGTTATCCTAGTTTATTTGAATAATCGTACACGGAAAGAACAGTTTTGCTAAAATTTAGCTAGGTTTGAAAATAATTATGTTGGACCATCTAAATATATATAATTATGTAGAACACTGAAGTATGATGATAATGCTGTAAAAAGTTTTGACATTCTAATAACTAGCTTGAGCATTCTACGTAATTATTTTGATATGATAATAAATAAGTATTTACGGGGGCGGTCCTGTTAGATGAAAATCATCAAGGAGTACTGCTAGCGGCATTCAGACTGACAATGAGTCCATTGTGCCTCCCTGTTGCCTCATAATGAAACCAAGGCATACGGAATCGTATACGGGAGGGTCGAGAATCGAACCCAAGATCCCGGCCGATTGTAAGCAACTGATTGTGAACACTGATTGTGAGCCAAGCATATCTCTAATATTAACCACTTCGTTAGCAAGTGGAACTGAGACTGTTCGTGCCTAGCGTGGCAAGAAAACAATTTTATCGGATATAGTCGACAATTAATATTTAAAGGTTTTTGTCGCTCAATCCAAATTTCGAATCAAAATAGCAAAATTCAAAATAATGGATTTAAAATTCCAAAATTTATAATTTTGACTTAAATTTGTAATTTTTTACTTCAAATTCGGATTCAACGACCCAAAAAGCCTTTAGGTACGACATACCATCAAATTTGAGGCATTTTATGCAAAAATAATCAGGTGCGCACTATTGCGTGCCATTAATGCAATCGAAGGGGTTAATTATTTTGATGGTCCAACATCATTATTTTCAGATCTGTATTTTTAGATATTTCAGCAAAACCGTTCTTTCCGTGTATATCATTCTTCTCTCACGTTTGTTTCGATGTCAACAGTTACTCCAATGATTTGGATCCAGAACCAATTAGTGGGCGCCCAAGAAGGCCAGCAAATGACGTTAGAATGCCATTCCGAGGCGTTTCCCAAGTCCATCAATTATTGGACGCGGGAAAACAACGTTATTATAGCAAACGGTACGTTTGTAAATATGAGACTTGTTTCAATAGAAATAGGTGTTTTTTTTAGTTCAGCCTAGCTTATACCGGCATATATATGTGTATAAAAATTTGCACAAATGAAATTATCTGTGTGTAAATAAATTAAATTTGTGCAGCTCACAAAAAGATTCCACGAGTTGCAAATAAAAGTGCGAATGAGCAGAATACATTAAAAACCTGAACAAATTCGAGTACTGTTTGGAATAGAAAAGAGAACAGAACACTATCGATCGGAATTACGCAACGATAGCAGAATAATTAGAGAGCGGCCGCCAGCTATGACGATATGAATTCGTTCAATGACAGCGCTAATTCTTCCAACATCAGCAATAATTACAACAGCAGCAACAATAGCAACGGCAATCTATAGATCGCCACTTCCCGCGCGCGCGCGCGCGCCGCATGTGCGCGTCCCCGCCATAATTTAATGAATGGTAATCGAACTCCGTTTCGCCGACATACTTAACCATGCTTTACTAGCCGACAACGCATGGTCGCGCGTCTGGTTTGCTCATCGAATCCATTTATGTCGGTACGCCAGAAATTAAAGGCCGCCACGAACGGATCGCGTTCTGACAAACCTATTTGCCGGCGGCAAACTGGATTTTGTTTCCCAAAGCACGTATCCAGTTCAAAACGTTTCGGGGAGAAAAAAAATACGTCACTACCGCGTCATATAATCAATCTCGTGACAAACAATACGTCGACGTCCTCGACATTATTCGGGAACGCCGGGCGAATCGCGAGATAATTTCAACAACGATTACATACGCTCCCTCGACGCGACAATTAATTTGTACGAGGGTGACGCGCGGTACGATCAACGATCTTGTCTAACGCAGGAAGTGATATTTGCGGCGGCCGCAAATACACAAACCACCTAGGTGAGATGTGGCGAACCGGATCTGACGGCGCGCGCGATGCGTTGCGTCGCGTCGCGTCGCGTCGCGTCGGGTCGGGTCGGATCGGTGCGTTGCCGAAAAGCGGCGCGGGCCCGCACATGTGCGCATAATTATTTCGGATAATTAGACACGACGCTGCGCCGTGTAGCGAGCGTATGGAGTAATGCACCCCTTCGAATCCATTAATGTGCGCGCGGCCCGACCGCCGCGCCGCACCGCCGGGATTCCGCAGAGCGCGGTTGTGCGGCCGCGCGGGTAAGAACGGGCGACGTCGACGGCGACGGCGACGGCGACGGCGACGGCGTCCGCCCGTGTCTGCAGCTGCTAATCGCGCAGCTAATTAGGTTAATTTCGGATCGCTTCTGCCGACACACCTGCGGCGCGACGCCGAGCGAACGAGGCGAGCGGGCGGGCGACGGCGTTTTGCTACCCGGTGATCGATGGCCCGGAAACCGGTACGATTTCCATTTGCGACGCCGGCGGAGATTAATCTTTGTTTGCCCGGTTCCGAGATTTTTATTTTACAGGATGGTTTTTCGGGGTGAAATGGCAGGGGCCGCGTTCCCCGCGCTCCGTCGCGGCTGAATGGTTTCCGCTTATCTGCGACGGAATCTGGCCCTGAATAAACCGCGTTAACAACGATCGCGGGTGACTTATGGGAATGTCACTTTTTACCGTCGAGTGACAATGCACGATAAACGTCATTGAACGTCGCTGAACGTGGCGCAAAGTTCCGCCGACCTTTTCACATTCCTCGTGAGAGCGCGCGTTAAGCTTGGACGATTGATCGAACGCAACTCTCACGTTTTGGACTAATTATCCGATTATATATATATAATTGATCGCGCCGAAATTAGCTGCGATTCAACATCGCGCGGAGAAAGTTTCTGCAGACGTCGCGGGAGCGCCCGGCGCAGAGACCGTAGACGATCTTGATCTTGGAAGATACTCGGAAGTAGCGAGTCGGCGTTTTCCGCGCGTCTCATTGTCAGCGCGATTTTCAATCGTGGGCGGAATGAGAAAATCCCGTAAAACCGAAGGCGATCGTTTCGCGGCTTATCTACCGGCCCCGTGCCCGCAGCCCGGATGGAAAGCACGCGGAATGGGCCAACTGTCAAGTTATCTCGCATTATATTCCCCGTGTCAACCGCACATGCCCCCCGGTGTTTCGCCGTAACAGTTACGACATGCTTTACGATTTAACGTTTCCGCGGATACGCGCTGCCCGCTAATGCGAATTCAGCGCGCGTGACTCGCACACGATCAGATATCGGGGGCGCAGCGCAGCGACGCGACGCGACGCGGACTCCACCGTCATCTGCGTGCACCGATTTTCGTATCGAATCGGTCCATTCATCGGTAACGCGACACGTGGTGAATAGCGCGAAACTGGACCCGATTCCCAAATCGATTCGCTCGAATATACGCTCGACGGGGGATTGTTATTCGGCTCGCAATTTTCCAATCTTTTTTTTCCGCGGAAAAATTTGGCGTTACGGCGTTCCGGAGGTATCTCTTTTTTTTAAACGACGCGATAACGACATATATCCGGGTACTTGTTTGCAGGTAAAAAACATATGCGCGGTGGGTTTTAATGCAATTCGAAACGAAACTGACCTCCAGTTTGCGCTTTCAGCCGTGAGGCTGGTTCCACATTAGTCGCAAGTTGATCGCGAGCATACGCAACGCTTATTGCGACAGCCAATCAAAGGCGTCAATTGTACCATTTGCGATCAACTCGCGACTAATGTAGAACCAGCCTAAAACGCGATTCATCGCAGGAGCACATCGGGAGAGGAAAAAGGAAGGGAGTGTCGCGATTATGGGAATATCGCGATTCAGGATTACATTGTGCCACGTGCGAGCCCGAACGAAACGTTCAAATTTCCGGCGGAGCGCGAAAGTTTTATCTCGACGTCATTGAAAAAAAAATTTCCCCTCCCTGCCGAACAGTAGAACGTCGCGTCGTGCGCTTATAAAGCTTTGCGGGAATATCCGGTGTCGGGAATTTCATGAATTTTCTCCTACCCGCGATTCTGCGCAAATTCTAAGTTTCGCCAAGCATTTCCAGTCACGCAGCTCAATCGACAGAAACGCGCGCGTATAGATATCCCGCGCCGTCCGTTCTCGCGCGAGAAGGCGACTCGGGTTGTAAAGCGGCGGAAAGTACAATTCTATTATGCCGCTGTTGGGACGGAATCACATGGTGGAAATAGAGCCATCTCGTAATATCGTTCGCGGCAGGGCAATGCGGTATATGGGAGAGCAGAGAAATTTCCATATGTTTATATATTATATATAAATATTAATACAGTACGTGTTTCTTAAGTTCTTATGTTTAGAATGTACAATATTAATTACATCTTTCTCTCTCTCTCTCTCTCTCTCTCTCTCTCTCTTTTTCTTCTTATTGTTCCAAGTTGCATTGAATATTTTTCAGACAAGTTTATTAAATACTGCCTTGAAAATTCTTTATATAATGATGCCATAATGATTAATAAGAAATATTATTGCTGGATAATTATCGAGGATAGTGTCGCCACTTGGGCATATTTTAATGGGGAATGAGGCAATGACAAAATTATTGTTATAAATTTAGAGCCGTTCGAAGGATATTTGGAGGGTGATGGAGAATCGGGATCGCCAGTATCGTTGACAATAGGATTACGCCGTAAATCAGTGCCTTTGGAAAACGTAATCTGTCAGTGAGCAAACACGCGTTACGCGCGCGCCGGAACACCGATTCATTTTCAGCATGGAGTTCCCGACGGTTGGCAATTACGCGATATTTAACGTTTCTCGCTCGCCGACGCCGGGTTTGTGTGCATCAAATTAGATCCGTCGGCGTTAAACTCATTACAGGGGCTTTGCATTTTTTGTGTTCGCGGTCAAACTGTGTGCGCGCGCGCGCGCGCGGGCACGGCCCGCTTTAGAAGGAACGCATTCCCACTTGTACTCCCCACGCGACAGTTCCGAGTATAATTTCTCTCCCGGAGAGAGAGAGAGAGAGAGAGAGAGAGAGAGAGAGAGATTTCATTTTCAGCGTTAATTACATTTTGGACAGTTAATGAATTAAAATTAAAAACCTTGACAAAAGAATACCCTTGCGCGCTGTGGAATTTTAATGGAAAATTCTTAACAGAAAATTTGCAGCGTGCTCTTGTGAATAAATCTTCTTGCGTGTGTTATAAGCAAACACGCGTTATCGTACCGGTCGTGCTGTGACCAGATTTGATTGATCCTACAAGAAAAGTTCGGCAATCAGAAAATTTCTAAAAATCTAAAACTTTGCAGAAATAAAATACTTAATTACATAGAGCAATTTTCTGTTTTCATTGATAAATGATTTTAAGTGGTGTGAAAACACCACGTCAAAAAATCAGATTTTCTATGTTTTGTGTTCATATTTCAGAAACTAGAAGAGACATTGAAAAAAATATAAAAGTTCATGGTTTTTCATAGTCTACTATGATAAAAAATTTTTAAAAAATTATTAAATGTTTCTCCTATTATTTTTTTAATTTAGGATATTAATCCTTAAATGTTTGAAAACATTGAAGTATTTTTCGAATATTTGAAATATTTTTGGATACGTTAAGAATTAATTTTGTTTTCAGAATTTTCTGTTAATATTTTAGAAACTATAAGAGATATTGAATAAGTATAAAAATTTATAGTTTTTTATGGCTTATAACAGTATGATAAGAGATTAAAAGAATTTTAAAAAATATTTTTCTCACCACTTTCTTAATCTAGAAGATTAATCTTTAATGTGTTCGCGCAAAAACATATTGAAGTACTCCTCGAATATTTCTATATATTTTCAAACATTAAAGATTAATTTCACATTTAAAAAATTTAAAATCTTTAATTCATTATGCATGTGGCAAAGAGCTTGTGAAATACTTAATATTTGAATATTATCAAAGAATAAAACAATTTCTTAGGATTAAGGAGATGATGGGCGAAAAAAATTTTTTAAATTTCTTATATTATTGTAGGCAATAAAAAACCTTGAATTTTTGTATTTATATATAACATTTTTTCAAAAACTCTCCCCCTTAAATAATTTATAAGACATTAATAGAAATATGGAAATTGAATAATTTATAAGACATTAATAGAAATATGGAAATCAGATTGTTTTTGAAGGGGTGTTTTTATTCTTAAAACCACTTGTCAAAACTGAAACAGAAGATTGCTACATGCGTGGTTAGGTTCATACGTACTTTATTTCTGCAAAGTTTCAGATTTTTAGGAATTCTCGGATTGGCAAATCTCTCTTGTTAATTTATTTTTGTCACAACTAAACGCGCACGTTATCATGTATTTTCACGTTAGTTTAACATGCCTGAAACAATAATGAATCTGTTCCCCATAGAATTGCTTACGTTTGTTGAATAACCGTTTTACAGAATCGTACGTTTTATTCGTTCGGCTCGATATCTAATTTATTTTATTATTTATTAGAGGCGCCTCTTTTTTTTACGCCTCTTTTTTCACATGCATCAAATGTAAAAAGCTGGATTGCGTTCGTAAAAGTCCCGAAGTATCGCGTGATCGATGACGCGGGCACGTGATCGCGGAAACGACGGCGTTAGGCGAAATTAAGCGTGAGCGATCGCCGCAGATGGAAATTACGTCGGTAGTTTGAGTTTCCAAGTCAGCGTGATTCATGTCCACATATGTCGGTGGACCCGCGCGCCGTCGGCGTCGACGACGTGCGGAGATACGAGTAACACAAAATATCGGTCCCACCGTCGACTTTTGGGTTTAAAAGCAGTTTTATCCCCGGCAAAATCCATTCGCGGGCCCCTTCCCCTCCCCCTCCCTCACCCTCTCCTTCACCCCGCCGCCGCCACCGCTGCCACCACCGCCACCACCGCCGTCGCCGCCGCCGCCGCCGCCGTCGCCGCCGCCGCTCGCCCCGTGGGTAATGCTCGGCACCGTAGTTCAACGTCGTTAAACTTTTTCATCTGCTTTTCAAACTCAAAGCCGACCGAAAGTTTTTCTTCCGCTTGTGGGGCTCGAATGGTGCCACTACATAAATGCATTCTACCCTTCCGCCGCCCTTATTCCACCTGCTGGCCTGCCGGCGCGGCGCATTCTCCTCTTCTCCCGCCACCGCCTTCTCTCGATCCTCACCCTTTCCTCCACACATTTCTCTTTCTCTATCGCGGAGAGACGTAAGTTTTCCCACCGGCTGGGAAAATACTTGGCCTCCGCCTTGCCGCGGGTCATTACACCTATAGATTTCACTCTCTTCCGAATGCGCCACCACCTCGAATTGTTAATCAAAACTTCTTTCCGCGTTCGCGCGCCCCGCCTCGATCCGCCTCCGCCCTTGCCGCGCCACTTTTCATCCGACCGAGACGTTATCGAGAAGAATCGAAACGTAAATGCCGTTCCCCGACTCGCCAAATACCATTGGTCGATTATTTTACGGTTATTTCGGTTGCTCCGTATCGGTTGCTCTTGTACCGTTCCATGCTTACGGAAAATTTCTTTGGCAGGGATGATGCACTCAGGGACGCGCACGCGCGCGCGCGCGCGAACAATCGAGACGCGAAGATAATATCCGAGAGATAATTAAATGAATGCGCAAAGTTTCGCGTCTCGTCTTCGTGGTAGCGGGCTTCTTTATTACAAGCATTGTATTTCAGATTAGTCACGTGATCACGCATAATTCGCCGGTTTCACTTTATTCTTCCGTCGACAAATAACGAGTGGTTGGCGTGTTTGGCCACCGTCTCGTTTTTGGTCGGGCCAAGATTTCTCAGTGCCATTTTCGAGGAAATGCAATTCCATCTTTAGAAATGGAAAATGTAATTGTGATTCGTGTCGACATATACCTACAGGGTGTTCCATGCACAGTTAAACGTCGTAACTTAAAATATGAATTTAGGATTTCAAGAGAAGTAAGAATATGCCCGCAAACGTTTTGTTTAAGAGATATTAAGAGACATCTCAACATTTTTAATACAGGATTTTATTATCGGGATATAATAAACAAATTAACAGTGTGTTTCAATTATTTTATTACTAGAAAGTATGAAAATTTTAACATAATTATAAATTTTGTTCAAAATGATGGTCTTGAACATGGAGATAGGTTTGACATATTTATGCTATTTTTATAAAAAAGGGTATCCTAAATCAAAGAAATACTCATCTCTAGTTGCATGAAAATCCTCATGCAATTCACGAGCAGCATATTCAACAAAAGTTCCAATGCAATGTGTATTTGGGAATAATAGATTTTTTAATAGGATCCTATTTTTTATCACTTCGGCTCAATACTGATACATATTTCTGTGGTTTTTAAATAATAATAATAATAATAATAGAGAGGAATATCTTCGCCAAGATATTTCGCTAGTCATGAGAATGGACTTGTGCTTTCAATTAGATGGTTGTTCTGCATATTACGTCGGAAATCCATGGTTAAATATTCATTATCCCGGTTTGATGGATTGATTATGCAGGATCTGTGGCTTGGTCTGCACGCTCTCCTTATTTGACATTAGATCTTTTGTACAGGATACTATTGAATAAAAAGTCTATGTTGCTAAACTATCTAATGTTGCTTTGTTCCTGATATTGTCAGAAAAAGATACCAAGCCTGTCTCCGTATTCAAGGCCATCATTTTGAATAAAATTTATAATTATGTTAGAATTTTCTAGTAATAAAATAATCGAATCACGCTATTATTTATTATAACCTGATAATACGACGGTAGGCTGATAAGTAATGCACACAGTCAAATATCCAGAAAATGAAACGATGTATTTGTACCAAATATAAATACTTAAATATAAATAGTGAAACGAAAGTACAATATAGTAGGTACAAATTGACCTATCTATTTTTCTACGTAGTCGTCTTGTCTTTCAATACATTTTTTTTCAACGTAAGACAAGTTTACGCATGTCGTTAATGCAGAATTCAGAGCTTCTTTGTCTGATCCATGATATGACAGCGTTTTACTTCCTCATCTGAGATGAAATGAGTCCCCTTGAGATCCCTTTTCAGATTTGGAAAGAAATGAAATTCGCTCGGCGCCAAGTCCGGATTGTAGGGCGGATGGAAGAGAACCTTTGAAATTTCAGCCTTTGGAGAGCATCAAGTGTTGTGAGAGAAGTGTGCGGTCTTGCGTTGTCATGCAGCAACAAAATCGGTGCAGTTGATTTTCCTAACTCGACATATCCTCCGGCGTAGGTTCTTTATTGTTTCAATTACGTTTTCTGCACTAATTCAATCACTGCACATTGTTTGAACTTGGTTGACATATCCTCATCACACGATGCCATGTTAATACGCACTGATTTACAATCGCTGTAAGGAAAAAAATGAAAATTATCGTTGTTATATCGTTGTGGCTGAAGGTTGCGGCTACAAAGTTACACTATGCACGCATCGCTCCTTGCTACTACAAGATCACACTGCGCGCGTGTACATTACTTATCAGCCGTAATTTATAAAAGCTTATAATCAAAATGTTTAGATGTCGATATCTCAACACTAGGAACTACCAAAGCAGTCAAAATGATGGATTTGTAATTTTTTTTAACATTTTTCAAATTGTACACTTTCTAAGATTTTCCATGACTTTTATTGCAACATGTAAATGATTAAATTGATCACTTAACTTTTTCTCTTTATCTCTTTTTTTGAAAAGATATATATATAGTATACTCTTATAAATAATAGAAATTAATCGTCGACAGATCTAATGTTAAACGAAGCGTTTGCGCGGGCATATCTCTAAAAGAACTTTCTTACTCCTATTATATCTTAAGATAGAACGTTTAACCCTGAAACACTTAACATTTCATAAATTTAACAAAAAAGTTATTAAATGATTGCTTCGATGGGCAGCTCTGCTTAAACTGTTACGTATGGACTATTACCTAAAAAATACATTTGGTTATTAGTTACTGAGAAATTATGTTGCAAGATGAAGAGTGTATTATTTGATGAATTACTCTAAGGTAAGATACGAAGCGTACCACATATGAAATACGTGCATATGCTTCTCGGAATTTAAAAAACATGTTTATCCTCGAACCGCGTCGATTTGCGAGAGACGTAAATAACGAGAAAGGTGAGAAACAAAGCGTTTGGAACAATTTAAATGGATGCAACGTATGGGCCAGACTGGCGTGCGAATATGGAGCTGAGGGCAACGCGCACCCACGCGAGAAACCCTAATGCTAGTTTTTCTGGTTGACAGAGCACGAAGCACGGTGGACCGTGAAGGCGTACCGGAAGCGCGGGATATTGGCAAATACATTTTGGAATATCGTTATATTATATTCCGTCCGGCTGAACGACGGATCGAAAACATGCGCATGTTCGCTACTTTCAATTTTCTACGATAATACGCGTCGTCATATAATAATGATGTAAACGTGATAATGCGAACGCGCGTGACGTATCGTCAGCTGTATCGGGCAATAATCGCGTGCACGCTCCCGTGACGCGATCTGCACGTTTCAAAAATTAATCCGCACGTGCGCAATACGTAGCTGCGATAGCGCGGGTAATGTAATTAAGCTTTAAATGAGCTCGCTGAAAATGATGAGTCATATTTTAATGAAGCAGTGTCTTGCGGCGATGTAGGTACCGCCCGTGTTGGATGTAGGACTGACGCTCGGTCCGCGGGCTAAGTGTACGCGTGTATGTATGTATGAGCGATATATCCCCGTCGCATATCAGCTCCAGGCTACCCCGTGTAAAACGTTCCAGTTTCAGCGGAAGCCAGCTTTCACCGTAGATTAAAACTAATTCCATAATTCTAGCGGGAACAAAGAAGGCGCGGCGGAGCATCTTTTATCTCGCTTGATATTTATTAAGCTTCCGCAGTCAAGTTTGTAATCTGAAACTTCACGCGTGCAGCATTTTGCCCGTTTAACACCTCCTAGAGCTCTCTCGCGAAGGGGAAAAATGTGTATCGTGTATTAATTTTACGAGCGGCGGAAGAGAGGAGCGTGAATCTGCGTAACGAGGTTTGTCAAATTGCAGGGGAGAAGTACGAGCCGTCCTTGTCGGACAATGTGTACAAAGTGCACATGAAGCTCATGATACGCTCGGTTGCGATGTCCGATTACGGCAGCTACAAATGCATATCCAAGAACTCCCTTGGCGAAACGGACGGCAGTATCAAGCTTTATCGTGAGTATGACATTCCTGTCATTTTAAACACTTCTTTATTTAGTCGACGGACGTCGTATAACGCAAATCGGGAAAGCGTGTTTATATTCTTGCTCGCATTACAATTTTGTAATTTGCATAGATTTGCAAATTGACGAACGATTCCGTTCGTTTTAATCCAAATTAAAACTTGTCCCTCCCGATACGTCCAACGTATAAATTAACATCCTCAAACGTACGTTTTAACGGTTACGAATCGATCGATCGATATAATGTTTATTCTTCATCTCGTCAAACATTTTGATAAAAATTGTAACGTTTTAAGTCTCAAGGGGGCTATTAGGAGTCAGCGTGGTAAACAATGCGCGAGTTAACAAAAATATAATTTAACAAATTGTCCATAGACTTAGATTAACAAACGTTTCGGCTTATATTTGAGCCATCTTCAGAGTGACAACGCAAAGATGGAGTTGATTCGCAAATGTGCACGTTCCTCGAGAGGCCAACAAGGTATGACCATTAGCTTGATTCTTTTAGTGATATTTGAAGACAGTTTTTAATTTTTGACTATCTATTGGCTTTCAGTATTAATTTATTCTTTTGTTCGTGTCTTTTGTGTTTGGACTATGGTTAATCCACTCGTTTTGTTGCGACCCTGAGCTTTTTTCTATCCGGCTGGAACTGGTTGGACGACGAACATGTTGGAGGGATGTGCACATTTGCGAATCAACTCCACCTTTGCGTTGTCACCCTGAAGATGGCTCAAATATGAGCCGAAACGTTTGTTAATCTAAGTCTATGGACAATATGTTAAACATTAAATTACATCTTTCTTAACTCGCGCATTGTTTACCGCGCTCACTCCTAATAGCCCTCTTGAGATTGGTATCGAATTTGAATAATGAGGAGTCCTTTTTTCAAATTACTAAATTCTTGTATTTCTAATTAATTCTTGTAACTTGTGCATTATTATTCTTATTTTTATACATGACTAATTTCCTCGTTACTCTGTAATTGTTTGCGCTCTGTCGATTATCCGCGGGATTATCCGTGCCCCGCAAAAGATTTGACGGCCACGTCAACCCGCGCGCGATCGCATTATGTTATCAAATTGATCGCACAATTTGCGCGAGAGCGATCAAAAAGTGATTCAACGAAGTTACGACGGTAATATTATATTAACGTGATATATGATTTATCGCGGACGTATATCTCGACCGCGGAGAGCCAATATCGATTCGCGCCGGTTTTCGAACATTTGTCAAGCGGTCCCTTATCGGTCGCGCGGTCGTCGCACCTTCTTTCGTTTCTCCGCGACCCCGACCGCGCGTTATCAGAAATCGTTAGTCGCGCGATGAAGAACGTATCCCGAGCGGATGAGAAATTAAGCATCCGACGGCGGGCGAATCGGACGAGGCGCGATAAAACGAGAGAGAGAGGGAGAGAGCGCGGTTCTTTCACGGAGACAACGAGAGCGAGATATATCGGGATGGCGCAAGCCGGGGAGGTTTGAAAAGTGACGCCCCGGCGGCAGTCAGTGCCAATCGCGACTCTCGCCGATATCGCCGGAATCTTTTCCGAAACGACGAGACCGGTGAGGGGAAAAACGTGCGATCGGATGGGATGCATGCACGATGGGGCGCGGAATGGAAGCGTCCAAGTCGGCGGTGTTTTATCGTCGACGCACGTGTGCGACAGAGCGCGAGCGTCCGCGAAGAAATGCGATAACGGCACTCGCCGTAGTGCAAAGTCGGGAGGAAACCGGAGGAAAGTTATGCTCGAGAGAGCAATTTTACTCCGGCAATCGAACGCGATTTGATCGCGTAACGAGGCGTTGACCGAGGTGCGCCAGCGCGTTTCCGCGCGTCAGGGAGGGGGAGCGGAGGAATCTCGTATCAATCATCGTCCGCGGATAGACAGTTCGCCGGCATTTCCCTCAAACTTTTCATTGATTCGGTATCAAAGGCGAGCTCATCCCTCCCGCCGATAAGGAGCGCCGTGAAAGTCAGCCGTGTGTCTGTCTCCCCCGCAAATCCGCATTTCCGGGAAAAGTGGTGCGAGCCGGTGAATCACCGATAACCGCGAGCGCCGATCTGCGTTCCCCAACCCTTTGCCCTCCGCGCCCCTCCTCGCTTCTGCGGGTGTAAAAAGAAGCCCCTTCTATCTATCGATCAGTAATTGTAGGTTTTCGCCTTGGCGCGCCCGCAGATTGAACTTCCCAGCTTTGTGCTTTACTGCGACCGCCGAATCGGCGGATTACTGTTAAGCCGCTTAAATAAGCGTTCGATTGTGTCGACGATTTAATGCGCATTAGCATTTTAAACCGGCCTTTCAATCCATGCCGAAAGTTGCTACAATGGCCACCAAGCATTCGCGCGCGCGAGTGCTGCTAGTTTTAATTGCTTAACTTTATCCAGACGAGTGCGGGAGAGAATGTTTTTTCGTTAACGCGATTGTTATTCGCTTTTAAATAAGACATTTGAAAGCGGCGGGGCGCAAAACGGTCTTTATATCACGATCGGTTATTTCAGTTTCTCGTTATCCATTAGCGTTAATTGTTTCACGTTAAACGGTATTAAAGTAGCAGTTTAAAATTTATCTGCAAATACTTACCGGCGTATTCAATCGAATATTTATTCTGCAGGAATGCAATAACGTAACACGGCGAGATATTGTCCCGCGCAATTCTATCCTATTTTATTCAACAGTAAATCGCGTAGACTGCACATAGTCCATAGTACACATTGGGTTTTTCACATTAATACATTTCCCCGTCTGCGATATCTAATTTTTATACGTAGAAAATTTATCAACGGACGCGGCCTTCCTGTTGGTACAGTTTTATTTAAGATAGACCCGGTAACAAATTTTCAATATAAAAATATTTATAAGTATATGTAATTATATATAAAATATGTCCATACGTATATGTTTTTTCTTTTGTATAATCTGTATCTGTATATGTATAGGAAAAATAATAAAAATAATAATTGAAAAATAATCAGAAAAATAATTTTTGCATTGTTTTTTTGTTACAAAAAGTAAAATTGCAATTAGATTATACAATATTCTATATATAAACATATATATAATACTTTTCTATACATTTTTATATAATTATATATGGACAATTTTTTCTCATTTCTCCTCAAACTTTACTTTTATTTTTAAAAAACAACGCAGACATTATCCTTTTAATTATTTAAAATTTTTTCTTTTTCTTATATTTTTCTTATATATACGAATAGAGATTATACACACAAGAGAAAAAAACATATATGGACATATTTTATATACATATAATGATATATGTTTATATATGAAAAATTTTTTATCAGGGATTTATATCGAGTATATAGAAAAAGACATTAATGCATTACGTGTTTTGACAGACATACCAACGCCTACCACGGAACCAACGACGACGAGCACAGTGCCCGTTCCTACTACCATGGATCCAGGTAAACATTAAGTAAATCGATATTAAAAGTTCGTCTGCAATACGCGGAGTAAGCATGGTGTGAGAAGTATGAATAGAAGTAGGGATTAATAGGAGTAAGGAATAAGGATTAATTTTTTAAATATTTGTAGCGAATATTTGGCTGGCTGCGCTCTGATTGGCCGAGTGTAAGCGTAAGGGCTGAACTTGGAGTAAGAAATAAAAATAATTTATTTCGCTTACGCCTTTACTTTAGCTCCCTTACACCGGAAGTACTTCTCTTACATCTACTCTTACTTCTTACTTCGCATATTGTAGACGAGCCTTAACACGTTGAGTGCCGTGTGGGCCATCAGTGGCTCACATTGGACTTTCTGTTCAGGCCGTTTGCGCATATTGTACGTTATCTCTTCTTTTTGATAATAATGGTTTTTGTATTCATAAATATTATTGTATCTTATAAAGATATATAATAAATAGAGTAACGTGGCTCACGTGGCATTAATAGAAAATCATGTGAAATTAATGCGGCGTTCAACGTATTAACATTTTACAATCCGTTATTATTTCATTAAAAACTTCGTCCGAGAGCGGAAATTTGAAACGAATAATGGAGTTTTGAAATCTTTTCAGCTCAAAAATCATAATTAAATAACATTATTTGGTTTATTCCTGTAATATACAACTAAAAATAAATGAAATTTTTACAATATCTTATTTCTCTCATTAAATTATATAATTATATTAGAATTATATATTTATACATTATTACGTGTTATAATAAAATATTATAATATAGATATTGTATAAATTGTATAAACGAATATAAATTAAACAATAGTTTTTTGTGTGATACTTGCGGAAGCATTCACGCCAATATGTAATGGAATTTGACAACTTTTGCACATGTAGACTAATGGCTTCCTTTTTTTCAGAGTTAAACTAACAGTTAAATAAATGTTTTAAATTTGTATTTTTAACAAATTTTAAAAATAAAATTTTATTCATTGCAGTACAAGTATGTGTACACGGATTTTATCTTAAGTTAAATAAAATGTACGAATATATGCACATGGACTGTAATGTATTAATACATTGCTGATCGGGCATTTTATATGGAAACTAACGCCTATGGCCGGCTATTTTCCATATAAACCATTTTAAACGGGAACGAAATTTTGTTTATAATGTATAATAGGTGAGAAGAAAACAAACGACCAAAAGTAAAGGAGGTAGGTACACAATCACCAATCCTATAATATTATATAGAAAGTTGATAAATTTTAAACTTTAACAATTTGGCACGATGATTTAACTGTTTGGGCTTTAGTGGGACATATTTGTCCCAATATGTTTAAACAATCATATTTTTAGTAGATATTAAGCTATTAAGATCAACCTATTGTAAAGAGAATTGTTTGAACTTTAACTAGAAAATATTGTGATAAATACAAACATAAAATACTTATAAAGAATTATTTTGTAAAATCGGAAAGTTGTTGGATTAATCATAAAAGGTTCAACATGATGCGCAATATTACTTTTGCATGGCGATTACTCAAATATAATTGGATAGTATAAATTTCTGATAATATTTATAATAATACTATACATAATGTATAAACGCATAATTTTCAAGCCTTTGATATTTTAACGAAAAAAGAAATAACTGCTGATGGAGAATTTTTCAACGAAAAAGAATAGGAAGATCTGTCAATTACTTGGATAAAAAAACAAAAAAATAGAAGATGATATATTAGATTAACAAATTGGAGATCACATGTCTAACGTGTCTGACAGTCATAGACGATATCATATGTGTAGTTTGAAAAGTATCGAGAAAAGAACCATCATTTGTGTAAAATGTTATGGTAGGATTATTGGAATATGTTTTCAAAAATTCTATGAAAAATAAAATATTATATTTCTCTATAATAAATAATTTCATTAGAATTTGATATTTTTATTTCTTGCATCTGCCATATTTGGATCCGCTATTTTAAATTTTTATATTTTTGTATTCAACGACCTCAAAACCCTTAAAAAATAATTAGACAACATATGTCTCAATTTTCAAAAAAAGTTGAATTTGAAAGTTAAACTATATGCCTTTATAAATACGAGTGAACTCGTCCCTGGTCAATAACGTTCGGGCAACGAAAGATAAATTAAAACCAGTGGTATAAAAATACGTAAGCAGTAAGACTTAAGAAGTAAGCAAATTGATCAATCAAAACCGAGAATATTAAAAAATGATAATCTTACGTTTTTGACAATTCCCAACCGTGATTGACTGATTTTCTTGCGTAAGTTTTACTGCTTACGTTTCTCTATGCCACTAGCTTAATACGTCTTAAACGTTTCTCAAATAAGAGTTTGGATATATCGTCCGCCATTTTCAGATTAACTATAGTGCGCTTTTCAAAAACGTTCAAGTCAATTTAGTACTTGTACAGATTATTAATAAAAAGCGAATTAAATTCAATGATTTATATGTGTATAAATATTATTATTACTACATAAGTAAATCTATAAAATAAATAACAATAAATTATACATTTTTTCATAGTTAGTCTAGAACATATGGCGGGTCAGTCTAAAAATTGTCTAATTGTAAATGGTGTCCAAACTCTTATTTCAGGAAGTCTAATACATTTCTACGTCAATAATATGTTAATTAATGATTAAACAATTCCATTCCTACGCGCTAATTATTTATACGTATTACTTAAGATAGTTCAGTTATATTTTCCTCTATTAGCCGTACGATGCAGATAACTAACAAGAAAAATATTGTTTTCAGTGGAGAATATCCAGTGGTCGCGACAAAAGCCCGTGCCCAGTCTAGAGCCGGGCTCTAATGAAATAACCGACGCATCTTTGTCGACCGTCGTGAGAAGCGAAGGTACGCTCGGTTTCCATTATTCTCTTAAGCTTTCCTTCTTTCGTTGTTACCGACGCAGATTTTCGCATTAAACGAGGTTGAAGCCTCAGGAAAATATATAAGATACTTTAAATGGAAACGCATTATACCGATACAAAGCCGTCATCTAATTCTATTTTTAATTGCGTCGAATTTCCAAATGAAAGAAATACTTGGCTCTTATTTTGCTTTAATACGAAATTAAACACTATATAAAGTATTAAGAACATCTTTGTTGAATGTAATTATATTTATAATAATATAATATTGAACGTCTACATGAAATAATTGAAAGTTTCGACGTGTGTGTGAAAAACGCGTGTTGTAAAAAAATTGTAACAAAATTTCGAGATTTTGATTTTGTTATATACGCGTTCGCGTTATGACGAATGAAAGTTTGTTTGTCCTTTCGTCATTTTAATACGGCGAACATTATAAGTGGCAATCCCGACTCTGCATCGCCGCCGTTACAATTACGCGCGCCGGCGACAGTTGCGGTGTTGTCGAAACAAGTTTGAATATTCAAAGCTGCGACTGTGCAAACCTCGCGGAACTTTTAGAGGAAACAAAAATCAGATTAGCCGACTGCGCGACGAAGGTGAGATTTGACAACTCCACAGGGAATTCAATGGAAACCAGGTGCCCCGAGAGATCCGTACTTTCTAGTAATTGCAAATCTCCATTATTCGCTAACTGTAGTTAACGTTACACGTAACAATCTGGTTATTCTGTCTTGAAATAATCTCGCTTTCACCCGCGCTCTACGTCAAGTGATCAATATATGCCTACAACATATTTCTTTAAAAAACAATAAAGAAATAAGGGCTAATGAGAGCCAAGTGCGGATCTCGGTACATAATGTTAATGGATAAAACAAAGTTTATTTTAATTACACGTAGGAGAGAGTTGCTGAATGCTGAACCACTCAAGCTATTCTTTGTTATTTTATTATTTATTTCCCATTTTTGATATTGATTTGTACGCTAATAAACGTTGGGAATTGTGCGGGGTTCAGACGTTTCGGCTCTCCTTTAAGCCATCTTCAACGAATTCACATTAAAAAGGTCTCCCAAGTTTTTCACATGACGCACGATCAGTCCAATTCTTATGATCAAAAGTCGGTCACAAATGGTTGGTAATCCGAATGATATAAGCAACAAGGCCGGTCAAGTGAAATAGAGAACGAGAGAGCAAATAGATCCAAATAAAAAAATCACTGATAAATACACTGCAGTAATTAAAGAGAAAGTAAATAAAAACCGTGGAATATAAATTGAGTCAAAAGACAGTCAAAGTTCAAGTAATAAAATGTCAAGAGCAGTCGAAAATTTAAAACGTACAAGAACGCGGTCAATATTAAAATGGATATCTTTTCTAAGTGATTAAACCCTATGTGTGTTATAAAGAAAAAAAATCTTGTATTTTTTTTATTGCGATAGATTCGTCCGTGTTTACAAAATTTAAATTTCTTTTCTCGCCGGCGCGGCGGCGCGGTGCGAGATGAAATTTATGTGTATCGGATTTATGTGTCCTGCTCACGGTACGTATGGCCAGACATTCGTAATTCAAGCAATAAAATGTTGATCTATGCGATCAGCGAGGAGGAACGCTTGAAAACACGTCACCTTCCGCAAATACGTTGCCGCGACCCGAAATTCGCCGGGATACGTCGTCTTAAATCATCGCCCTCGACGTAATGCGAGAACTTACACGCCGCCGGGCAGTGGCGGAACTTTCCGTAGGAAAGTTTCGCGGAAGGCGCGAAGTTTATTCCGCAAAACTTCCAGCAACGTGCCACGCCGCCTTAGAGTCCTCCCCCTCTCCTCCGTTCCATATCCAAAGCCTCTTCCTTCTGCCGTTCTCCACCACGACAAACGCGGAACTCTCGACGGGATTTTGATGAAATCCCATGCGGTTTATGAACTACCGCGCTCGGCCCAACTATGGCAAGTAATCTGCACCCGGGACGCCAGCGCCGGTATCCGAACTTGTTTCGATTATCATGTAAACTGCCGGGTATGAGCGAAGTCGCGGCAATTCAGAGAGCAGCGAGTTGGACGCGATCTGGTTTATGATCTTCGCGGCGGACGCACAATGAAAGTTGCGTTACCAGCGCAAAAGGTAATGCGAAAGTGCACCAACGTCGACGTCTACCGTAAGCAATGTTCCTAGAAAGAATTCGTAATGTACGACAAGAATATTGGAAAGATTCACCGCGTCTGCCGTCATCCGCGGTAGAAGGAACTATATATTTTTTCCGACCTCGCTCTCAGCTTTCGCTTTTGAATATCACTGTGTAACAGGATTTTGTACATTGTAAATCGGGTGCGCTGAATCCGACACCCAAAATAGTCCATCAGGTTTTTAAGTAAATAGGGGTTGAAATTCCAAGAGACCATGTTTTTAGCCATTTTCCAAAATTTATAATGCATAAACTTGACGTGCTAGACACTTTGAAAAAGTCTCAAATTAAAGCGTGAACCTTTTTTTTTTCACTTTAAGAAAGCAAAATATTCATATACACAACTACGCGGAAGTCATCCTTAGAGGGGGATGAAACTCTGTTACGCAATTATATCACAAAATGGGACATCTTCTACCCATCAAAATTGTTGATAAATTTCTGTTATGGACGGCACAGGGAATATTAAAGAAGTAGAAAAAAATTATCAGACCACCCACGATGCAAAAACCACCCTCAGTTCCACAATCTCCAGTTAACTTAACCGGCCGGTTATTCCATTGGAATTGACCAATCGCATTTGTTAATTTTGCTTAACGACAAATGCGATTGGTCAATTCCAATGGAATAACCGGCCGGTTAAGTTAACTGGAGATTGTGGAACTGGGCCTTAAAGGGAGATAAACGTCCTAGGATATTTTTAATTGGTTTTATGTCATTTTCACAGTTCTAACTCTCTCTCTCTCTCTCTCTCTCTCTCTCTCTCTCTCTCTCTCTCTCTCTCTCTCTCTCTCTCT
>NJRP01000116.1:103654-151196 GCA_003063835.1 Aphaenogaster floridana | reverse complement strand
CTCTCTCTCTCTCTCTCTCTCTCTCTCTCTCTCTCTCTCTCTCTCTCTCTCTCTCTCTCTCTCTCTCTCTCTCTCTCTCTGAGGGTGACTTCTACAGCGGGGGTTGGTCGGCAATTTTGTTGCGCATTTACTGGCATCCTTCGTGCCTGTCCATAACAGACCTGCAATCTTGATGGGTGGAAGATAAATTTATTCCGTATGTTCCGCGTATCCTCAGTATAATTAATAATATTAAAAACAAAAAAAAGTACGTTATATAAGATACATGGATTCAAAGTTATCGCACGCATACAAAGAACAATATCGTCAAAAGTTGTCCAGATATAAAAAATGCGGTAGTTGTATACTACATTAAAAGATGATGCTAAATGTTACCTAAATACAAAATGATGCAGTGGTAACTGGTAATGCATGTAACACAATGTAGGTGAGTCTCTGGATGTTCCAGAATGTGCTGGTGACACTCAGGATTGTCATATCAAAACTGATCATGATATATATAGAAAGACAAAGAAATTTCGTAACCAAAAGTAAAAAACCTGAATGCCAGACATGAGCAATTCTGTTAATAGTTCTGTGTGTTGGAAGAGGGAGTCACACTTCTTCAATGTAGTGATAATATATATTGTCGATTTATTTTCAGAAACGCGACTCCGTAGCAGACCGAGCCACGAGGAGAGTCACGAAGCCGAGAACGTCATCGACACCAACAGCCACAAAAGCGTCGACAGTGATGTCGGGCAGCGAAGAATCGACAACACGGCGCAATCGATGTCGTCTAAAAGCAGCACGTGGCATCGCGCGACGCGATCCAGCGCAGCGATTTGCATAATTGTGCTCTCCGCCCTGTCGTAGTCGTCGCGGAGCGAAGATGATTGAGTCGATGTCCTTCCAGCTGCAGCATAAATCCTGCAATCTTTCCTCAACCGCGCAAGGGATCAATTAACCGACGAATTAAGGGCGAATAGCGCAGACTCATCGAAGGATCCGCAGCTATTGACGGCCGAACAGGAAAGACGATTATCATAGTGGGATTATGAATTTATCTTGCCTTCGTTAGATGGGCGACACATTACTAATATTAGGTCGTTATAATAAATCGCGCCGCCCCTTTTTCTCTCTCGTTCAGCTTTTTCATATCATTGTGCAAGGATAACATTTAGGTTGGCACTAACAAAGTCTAATATCGCAGGTACAAAGTATTGATTATTTTATTTTCTACCAACCTGCACTTTTAATTATTTATATAAAATTAACAATGCTGCATTTTGAAGCGAAAGTCTCTCGGTATTGTTACCAATGTTTAACACTAGAATTACCGACGATTAATGTATATTTTTATTTCTACTATTTAAATATACTATATATATCTTTTTGAAAAAAGAAATAAAAGTGGAAAGTAAATTAATCAGTTTAATCATTTACATATTGCAACAAAAGTCATGAATTGGAAAATCTCAGAAAATGCACCGTTATAAATTTGATAAATATTATAAACCAATTATTTTGACTGCTTTGGTAGTTCTAGTATTAAGTTTACTTGCAATGTGCAAGCATCAATTGTTGGGAGATAATGAACGTAATTTGAACGATGATGTATCATGTTGACTGTCAAATGCAAATTAACTCGTAGGACACCAGCTATTTGCCGATTTGACGTTTTGGAGGTGAAATAAAGATTTGATTGTGAGTTTTAATGAAGAATAAATATAATCAAGTAGCTTAATATTAAAATAACTGATATAAAAATGGTGTTGAGTACAAAGTTACTTAATTATACAGTGACAGTCAACATGTTAATATCTATGTCGCAATAATAACGTTTCATTCGTTCAAGTTGAATGATAATTGTTTGTTTACCTTTAATTTCTATCAGAAATTAAATCTCCCTGACTTTCGTAAAGGATCGATAATCATTCCGAATAGAAGCGTCAGCGGATTTTCGAAGCCATTGCCATCGAACGTATCCTGGGAATGACGACGGCGTGACGACCATTTTCCTTATCTGATTCCACTGTCACCACCAAATCCTTCTCTCCAATCTTCTATCGGCAGAGAGGCTTTCAAATCGTGCGCATCGTTAGCGAAACGAGATCTCCCAATTTCCCTCAAAGGGGTTGGTTGATTTTTCTTTTCGTGTACGAGTGGTTTACCGGAAAGGTTTGATGCTCGCATCCGAATCGCAATTATATCGTTAGGAAGATCGATTACGGCAGTATTTTTTCAAAGATCTGAAGATATCTACGCGTGTCGCGTTTTCCTTTCGTTTATCTACGTGAAAATATTTGTCGTATTTTCATCCCACGGATTAGCACAACCTTTGTAGTAACTATTACAAAAAACGATATTATACCAGACCTGAAACAGGGATGGAAATTTCTCTTGTAAGATATGTATCGAATATTGTACTAATCATATTCGCATTATCATTGTTTATCCATATCGTTTTTAGACTTCAGCAAAAATTCGGCCTATTCGATTGATACGATAACAATCGCCAGTGATTTGCGTGAATGCGTAGAGATTTATATTGAGGTGTTAATAATGTGATTCAATGATAAAACGTTATACGATCCTTTATCAATATTTTCGTACATTGATTTTGCACAGAGTTTCAATGCCTACGAGCATACATTGAATGCATACAATCCTTGAGAATTATTTTCATACAGCTGATGGCGTTTCATTTAATTTTACTTAATATACAGAAAATAGTTAACCCTTTGCACTCTTATGCTGCCTGTGTAGTAACATGTTAACTGACAAGGGAAGTCTAGTTCAATTTTAATCACAGAGCTATTGTAAAACGCTCGCCACGAATAAAATATTAAAGCATAAATTGACTAATGGCTAGATAAATTGGCAGATGGATCATGCATGGCTGATAAAGCTCCAAACATTTTTCCTGTGAATTATTTATGACTGACGAATTAATATGTTAATGTTTATTGCCATGCACTGGCAATTTTAAAATTATGAAACCTGCAACCAATCATTTTTTGATTGTGCCGTCTGTTCTAATATACCTTTGTTCGAATGTAATTGTCAGTGCAGAGGGTTAATTGATCTAATAAGCTAAATGTATAAATTAGTATGTAAGCATAGAAATTAGTGTGACGTGTGCGAACTCGAAGAGTGGCTCGAAAACGGTGCATAAAATGCAACGAAGCAACTGGGACTTGTAAATTTCCGAGAATTAATCACTTGCATATATTTGTAAATAATGTTACGATCGGATATGGACATTTCCATGATATTGTCGCTGTATTAATTGTATCGATAAAGACGGTTTTGTATATATTAAGTCCCCTCGAGCGCATTATAAAATAAGAGTGTGAGTAGTTGTTATTATACGACGTTTTTATATATATATGGATGTTTCTATAAATGAAATTATTGTATCGTTGACACGTATCAGAACGAAATTTCAGATTAAAAAAATATCTGATCCTTCTTTTATTCTACCAATTTCTAGAACTAAATTCGGTGAATAGTGTTTTGAGTTTTATAACTGAAAACCAACTAGGACTAAATCTTAGCGAATACTCTTTTGAGTTTTATAACTAAAAACGTAACGTTCCTACGTAGTTACCAGGGTTGGGAAGTTAACGCCGTTACGATTACCGTTACTTTTTAAAAATAATGATTTGGTAATGTTATTTTTTTTTCATAACGTTAGCAATGTCGTTACTTTTACTTGTTACGTAACAAGTAAAGCAACGAGTTATTTTTTTCAATGAGTAACGAGTTACTTTTTAAAAGTGACTTTCCTCATCCTGGCGTTACCGTTACCGTTATGAAAAAATGTAACGTCATTACCAAATCGTTAGGTACTGTAAAAACAGTAACGGTAATAGTAACGACGTTACTCCCCAACCCTGGCAGTTACAATCAAATGTGATTGTTAAGCTATTTTTTAAATTCATAAAATAATTTACGTATAAAAAATATTTATATCGATAATCCAAAATTAGTAATTTGTATTCCCTCGCCGAAAATACCTGAAATATTTTTGCGACATATTACTTATATCTTCTTATCATACTGTTAATGAATAGCAGCAATTTGAAATTCGCGGTTCAGAGAAACGCAGCGTCTGCGAATGCGTCTTTATGCCGCGTATGGCAAGTTTTACACCCGGAAAATGGCGCATTGTTTGAAAAATCAAATGATCACGGTTTATATGACTGTATTTACATTGACGTAAGGAAATTCAACGTCCGCTCAATGATACAATCCAATTTTGAGAATTAATTTAAGTGTCACACACACTCTCTTTACACCAATTAAATCCCTCGATATGAACAATCCCAGCAAACACAGTTTGTAGCAGTTACATAACATTGATGTAAATGCTACATGTAACATAACTATTACATCTATGTTATGTAACTGCTACATTTGTGTTTGCTGGGATATATGTCACAACTCTCTCTCAGGAGCGCCTGGAATCCAGATGTAAATATTAACTACAAGATTACGCTACAATTATATACTGTAAAGTGAATGGAATCGTTGTAAATAATTGCAGCCAGCTTTGCATGTTATTATAAGGTGGTACACGATGTATTATGAAAGCATAAGCTTCTTGTATTATTCATACAAAATATAACTAAGCGCGTGTATATGTATATATTTCTTACGAATAATATTAATTTATGGAAATTTCAAAATTTTTTTAGTTTTCTTATATATTAAAATTTTAAATCATAAACAACATTTTAAAATTTGAAGTTTGTAAAGTCTAAAATCATATTATTGACTAATTAATCAATTAAATAAATTATTTGCATAATTAAATCCGCGTAAATATCGTGTACCACTTAAGTCCAGATTTTTGTTAGCTATAGCGCCTGTCGACGAGAGAAAGATGAATTTCAGTGAGCTTATTGCCGCTTTATAGACATTGATATTTACAGAATGACTAAATAAAACTTCATAGACGAAAAAAATCCCGAAAAGTATTGTAAAGAGGATTATGTTTCGTAATATTGCCGTAATAGTAGAAATGAATCATGTTATAATTGAATGGACGAGTGCAAATGGGATGAATAAATATCGAGTGTTTAATCTACTTTGTATAAATTTCACGTTTTATTAATTTATGAATTTCTGTTCTTTGATAGAGCCTTTTGTAATAAAATTAATTAAATAATTATTAGCATAAAATTATTGTGTACTATTTAATACAATATAAAATCGATCAAGTTACCTCTATCGCTTTTATTATTCTTTTTTAAGAACATAATTTATCTGCATTATTGCATTTAATTGTACAGCGATCATTTGCAGGAACTAAGATCGAATTGTAGTAACAGTTATAACTTATTCCGCTCCTTTTTAGATTATAATCTTGCCCGTATTGTAGACCAAAGAAAGATATAATAAAGTTGGAGTTTTTTGGAATGCAGTGGAGTTTCTATTTGCGGCATTTCGTACTTAATTATACTCTTTTAATCTTATGATGATTTTTGAAATTTTAAATTTTCATTTTGAAAATTTTGCGAATTTAGGAACACCCAGTGATTATTAAAGTTTGATTCTTCTCCTGCCTCAACTAATTTTTTGTAACTTTTTCCAATTTCTAGTAAATTTTTCGAATTTGATTTTTCACAATTTGAGTTCATAAATTTAAAAATTTTAAGAATTTTCGAAATCTTGTAATTCAATTAGTAAATTGATGTAATATAGATAAATTAAAATGAATGTATATTAATTTATTAACTTAACCCTTTAAGGCCCAGGTATCGATTCCGTTTGAGTAAAATTTACGGGAAAAATTTAGCGGAAACACAATTGTTTTACGAATTGAAATAGAGAATCTAGTTCCATATAGAACGGATCGGAAACGCTACTTTATGAATACAAAACATTTGGAAAGAACTCAAAGTGAATGTACATAATTATGTACATTGGGCTTTAAAGGGTTAATCTATTATATCTTGGATATATAAATTTATTTTCTAAGAATATACTTCTGTATTTTCGCGCATTTACAATGTCGTTTTTCTTCATTTGCTCGTTTTTTTTAAGAAGAAAGAATAATGTTGCGTTAATTGCAAAAAAATTAGGTACTATAAAATGTCAGTACAAAATATTAAGCAAGTAGTTCAAAGTAAAAGTATTATTGTCGATAATTTAATTTTTTGTCTGCAAAATAGATTTGTTTACAAGCGACTTTTTATCAACAGCAAAAGGAACGTATGGATATTACGCGCAAAAATTGAAGCTGTCACTCAAGCTTTTAGGGAAGAATATATACAATAAAATATAAGTAATAAATCTGTATTTCATGTATACACGGACATTTCTTCCTGATGCCGATAGTGCTTACAGGACTAGATCGCGTGCGAGAAGCACGGGCAGTGGCGCAACCAGATCGGATCCAGTATCGCAGCATAATTGCCATACAGCTACGCAGTTGAACATCATCGTTAATCTACGATCATTTATTGATTGACTAACTTAATTAGCTAGTTACACACTGATCTATACCAGCATTATCGCGGAGACATTCATGACTTGTAAAGTCGCGTTTTGAATTTTATCGTTAGGGATAAGAAATAAATGTGCTTCTTACTGTCGTCAGTAAATACAATTTGTTACAGTTTTGTTGGGAACTTACAGGAACTTATTCTCGTAGCAAAATGTTGTGAAATGCAATGACGTCCAAAGAGAGAGAGAGAAAGAGAGAGAGAGAGAGAGAGAGAGAGAGAGAGAGAGAGAGAGAGAGAGAGAGAGAGAGAGAGAATTCTCGCGTTTTTATTACATACGCAGAGACATATACAGTTACGCCACCAATCAGCACAGATAATGCATTCTATCTGTACACACTATGACATTTTAATATTTATTCCTTATATATGACTACATGTGGTACTCGCCACGTAATATTAATACTTAATTGCTACTGACGCTTTATTCAGCTACGTTTTGTATTATTCTTTATTACAAATTCTGCACTTACTCCCCATGATTCTTTACGCATATTGTAGCATGTCTGATGCGTTTGATGTGTTATCTACAATGTTGATGGTACAAAAGTAGTTGCTCTGAATATCTTCGATATATATTGTTTAGTTGCTAAAGTACTTGTAAATAATCCGCGAACTCCTAAGCACCGCAGCGTGAAATCCCGTTGATGAATGCTACTCGATAAGCAATATATTGCATAATGATCCAACCAAGGCATTAAAACGTCATCCTTAATTACAGAATACAGTTAATATATCAATGAATAATTAAATTTAACTTCAATTTAACTTTATGAGTTAATCAAAAGTCATTGTATTATCTTCGTCGCAGTGTTCATCGCGGTTTTGCGTATTTCAAAATAGACATACCTGGACTTATTAGAAGACTTTTAATGTGACAGCTCTTGCAAAACTATATAATACTTCATTGACTTGTTTCGAGATAATGTGCCTTATATTAAAAACTCATTTACCTTTTATATCGAAGGAATGTAGATACTTGTGTGATATGTCTTCTTATATACAATATTCTGCAGAAACATGTACAATATTCTGCAGTATTATCTTTCCAAACTGCGTTTGTCAGAATCATTTTCAGATATATTTAATCGACGTCGGATATTATCGATGTCCACACTATTCTGAAGTATTTAAGTTTGCAAAGCCATCCTATGTACAAAGTTAATTGCAAGCAGTCGAGCTTGCAAAAAGATGTAATCTATCGATAAGAAAATTACATTATGCGGGAAGCAGCTAAATTTTTATATCAAAGATAGAATCATCAAACAAAGGCTGTTAACTTGGTTACCGCTACGCTAAGAGAGAATTGATCAATCTTTTTCTTTTTCATGACAAGCTACTCTCGTGATATGCTTGCGTAGCTCATTTACCATTTTTCATACTATTTCTTTTAGTTTCTCACAATGCTCGGATACCTTCCTTCTAACAATAAGAACTTCCTTCTTCCTTTATTCTTCTATTGTTTTTCTTTATTGCAATCTGCTTAACCTATTTCAAAACTCTCTTTCATGCCCGATATTCAATAATAAGCTCTCTATTTGCATACGTATACATACATCAGTGAACGAAAACACAAAGCGCCGTGTGCAAGCTCCGCATCGTGATATTGTACTATGATTCAGACCGTACAGGGTGTCCCAGTTTATAGAATGTGTTATCCAAAGCTCTGACAGCTTAAGTGAAGCCCTGCGAATATTTGCATCGATTACGACGCAAATATTGATACGTTGCGCAACGTTAATAATTAATAATACGGAAATTGCAGTTATAATTATTGTTTGCGTATTCATAGAATAAATTGTTACAGTCTTAGCAAATGACATATGTCTTGGTAAATAATTCACACTCTGCCGAACGCATTAAATGAACTGTTGTCTCGTGAGTTTGTCAGATATTGTCGAGAAATTGTATCTATCTTATTCTACGAAAAATGATATTCTCTGCCAGCCCTTATATATTAATGTGGCAGTGGCAATATGAATTATCAGCCTACTCTGGTATGTACAGTACGTTTAGAGCATAATAAAGTGAGATCTATTCACACGCAATACATCGACCACTCGGAAATTATTTAAGGGCGCCAAGAGCCTTCTCAGTCTTGTACTTATTATGCATATTTTATATACAGATTATGATATATACCTTCTGATATTTCTTATTTTGAGAAAAATATGATCACTAAAATGTTAAGTACTTTTTATAATCTTCAATTCGCGATATGCGAATTGAAATTATACAATTCAAACCTGCTTCAAATTCTTGGAATAAGAAAATTTATAAATAAATAATTATTCTTATTTATATTATAATGAGAGTTACTTAGGCAGGATTTTTATGCAAGAACAGGATAAATCATTAATTTGATGTTACGCTGGGAGAAAGTCGAAGGAATGCCGACATGACATCGCGTCACATGTATATATATATATATATATATATATATATATATACTGCCTATATACGATATCGGTAATTATATACTAATACTCTATACATAGTATATCATTATATTATATGGTACTATACAAAGAGTTATTATAGAATAGGTTCCTTTAACACGAATGTCCGTCTCGGTAAAAATTCTGATTAACAATTCAGGATGTCTGCCGAGGTTTTTGGTGCGGGTATTCAAGCGACGATTATTAATATAATGCGCCTCGGATATTCTATGAGATTAATGCTAGAGTTACTCTATGCACACAGCGATCGTTTTAAGTCACAAGTCAGGAGTTATGGAAAGTCGACGACGCCAATCGATGTTACTGCGTCGATGCAGCTTAAAGAATAACTTATTTCAAAAGATAACTGTCTAACGAGACGAGTTAAATCGAGCGATGTACTAATACAGGCTCACGTGACTCAAATAAAAATTTAACGAAAAAGAATTATGTATCATTCCATAAAGAAAAATAAAAAAATACTTCCTAAAGTTATAAAAAAACATTGTCATCTTTCTAGTAAAGTATTAATACTTTTCGCGTCACACAAAGGAATACAATTGAAATCTAATATACAGGGTGCGTCATGCAATTGGGACGGATTTTAACATCTATTTTGTTGAAGTCAGAAAGGTACAGGCAAAAGTTGAATAATGTTTATTTTTCTATTGACATATTTTTTTCGTAAGTGCAACAATGCAAATGCATTCTTTTCTTTAATGGAATCATATATTTTTTTTACATAAATAGATTCTTCTATAAACATTCTATATATAAAAGTATATTAAGGTAAGATTATCAGAAAATTAATAGTTTGAGAGATATTTTAAAATTTATTCTGGCATATTTTCATATGAAATATAAAATATCTCATAAAATAGTTATTTTTTTAAAACCGTACCTTAATACTTTTATGCACAGACTAATGACATAAATTAATTGGTCTAAAGAAAACATATAAATATTTATAAAAAAATTTTGCAATTTGCAATATGCAATTACATACTTTTCTGAAAAGTAATTATGTGTTTTCTTTACACCAATCGATTCATTTCATTATTCTGTGCATAAAAGTAATAAAGTACAGTTATTAAAATATGAATAGTTTATGAGATATTTTATATTTTATATGAAAAAATGTGCCAGAATAAAGTATAAAATATCTCATAAAAAATACTGATTTTCTGCTAACCTTACCTTAATACTTTTATACACAGAATGTTCAGAAGAATCTGTTTACGCAAAACAATATATAATTCCATTAAAGAAAAAAGTCCAATTGCACTTACAAAAAAAATACGCCAATAAAAAAAATAGAAATTACTATACCATTCAACTTTTGTCTGTACTATTTATTTCTATCTTCAACGGAAAAGATACTAGAATACATCTCAATTGACCCCCGTGACGCATCCTGTATATTCTTTAATTGTAATTTCTCGCAGAAGTAAAACAGTTATAATAAAACAATATAAAAATGTACGTACAAACCTTTATGTCGTGATTTTCCCTACGTGCAATGTATAAATTGCACTCTTCAAAATATATTTGATACGCTTTTAAAAGTTTATGGGGAGAGATCAACAGAGTGAGAACGAAGCTCGAAGCTGTCCGAATAGTTGATCCTTTACTTGAATTGGACAGCTCCGTTCTAGCATAGAATTCCTCTAATAAGCGTCTAGACAGTAACTGCCTTTCCCAGCAATTGGCGTAGCCGCATCGTCGCGTTGCTGCATCGTTTGGCTGTCGCTTCGTAATAGTCGTTCGACGTTGGGATACACCGTTGTCCAGATAGCCAATTAAAAATGACGCGAAACGGTACAAACTGTCCGTCGTTTGTCGCCCCGCTTCTCCGCAAACGTCCATCTTGTCTCAATGGACACTTTTTGTTTATTGCTCGTCGTCAGAATCGATTGAGCCTTGCAGGGTGAAAACGCGTACTTTCGATCGATAAAAGATACTACTTACACATTTATTATTTCATAAAGAATTTATTAGCTGTATGCAACGTTATCTTAGTTACATAGAATATCGCCTAGCTATACAGTACAAAGAAATAAAATCATCGATAATGATACAAGCTTCTTTTTCAATTTAGAGTTAAGCTAGATGAGGATGAGAATTAAGAGCGAGAGTAATTTAATTTGCATTTTTTCTTAAAAAAATTAATACCTCGTCGCGGTCGTGATAACGGTCGTTCGAAATTTATTTGGATACTTCAGTTATCTCGGCAACGCCGCTAATGCAACCCCAAAATAAATCAGGCGTTCCCCAACATTGTAACGTGATTCCGGCCGCATGGGGTAGATTTGCTCGGCGAACTCTGGTTCCGAAACTGTCCGTAATGAATGTCCCTTAAGTCGTAATCCTCCCTTAGCGAACTCCGCCAGCGAGCGACGCTAGCCGGGGGCCGCCACTATAACTCTATTTATAATATTATTATCCTATTGTTTTAAGTTTAAAGTGGTCAACGCAGTCCTCGACGATATTCATCCTCGACGGAAGTCCCTGAGCGATGGATTTACAAGTGGATGTACAAAGTCACGATGATGGTTCGATGATCGAAGTACGCGTGCGATGGCGTGCAGGACCGTCGTGGGTAGATCTCAGGCCGGGTGTAACGTTCGCATCTGCGGATGATGGTGGAGGCACAGGCACAACGCGACGAGAATCACCAGTAGCAACGAGCTGCCGTTGCTAGTAGCGTTGGATTCGTCGTAGTCCGCTACGTCACCGCCGTTCTCCTTACGACCTCGCAGCTTCAGATCTACGAGGGATTTGAGATGTATGGTTTTAAAACAGTATTATGTACTAGAAAGATAACTAGGACTGATATACCCAGAGATACCCGGATATCAGAGTAATATCTTTGAAGTTATAATAAATAAAAGTCACGGTAAAAATCGATAACTCTGACAAAATCAATAACTTTGACAAGTCAATTTGTGTCTTATATTATATCTTAATCAATTAAAGATGTATGTCAGAAATAACAGTATTCAAAAATAATAGTATTGACATAATATTTTGCTAAGATGTTAATAATGTATTTCGTTCCTACATATGAAATTTGAAGTCAATTTACCGTATCGTTTTCAAGAAAATTATTATTCTAACTGTCTGTAAGACGTCTATATTACATCTTACAGACTTCATAATAATAATTTTCTTGAAAACGATACGGTAAATTGACTTTAAATTTCATATGTAGGAACGAAATACATTATTAAACATCTTAGCAAAATATTATGGCAATGCTGTTACTTTTGAAAGTCTGATATACTACCTTAAATATAAATATAATATGTGAAACATTGTATAAGCAGCACCAAGTTTCTTGTATTAAATTGTTTTTGTTTTTAATTAATCCTATCACTTTTTTATATGTATCTATGTACATATAATCTTTTCGTATACACATGCTTTCAAAAATTCTTTAAATATGTTTTATATAAATTACACAATAATTGTGTATATTTTATCAGATTTTGACAGATTAACATGAAAAATTTGAATTATATATTGTGCCTAATATTAAGTGCCTAGTAATTTAAAAACGGGAACGATTTTATTCATTTTGAAAGACAAAATGAACCAAAAATCTTTTAATATTTGATGATATCCGCGATATTGGAAAGAACTAAGAAAAGTAGCGATTATCTTTGTTGGAATTAAAGTCTGATATTTAGGTGTGTACCTCGTTCCTTTAGCATATCTTGATTTCCCTCCAGGATGTTGTTGTTTCCAGAATTATGCCTCGCTTTACCTGCAAACAGAGCGAGATATTGAACGATATCGTTCCTCGAAGGGAAGTTTATATTTTGATATTGTCAATATTGTCCGAATAAATATTTACGAATACTTTTATTCATAAGCTATAATTATGAATAATTCCGTTTATTCATCTTTACTCAGTACGATTAATTTTCTATCTCGATATGTTAACTTTATTAATCGATAATTGTAAAATAAATTCATATCTGCAATTAGCAGTATTTATTTAATAACTTTTGCTCTGTTATGTAAACGTGAGTAAACATTCAGTGCCGGCTTTTCGTAAATTTACGGATGAAAGATTATTGAATTGATTATTTCAATTGTTTTCTCATTCTATCTTTGATTAATTGGTGCCCGCTGAATGTCTTTAAAGTAATTTATTTCTCGACGTGGTATTCGGTTTCGGGTGGTACGTCACGAGACTACTAATGACGGCGGTTGTTAAATCAATTGCCAGAGAAGTAGCAATGACAGTAAGCACGAAGATAGAAAACGATTTATGAGACGGGTTTATGTGACAGAATAAATACATTCGCTTCGAATTAATGCAAATTGTGCTCTCTTACGTATATCGGATAGTGGCTTAATCCTGTTATTCTTTATAAATAAAAAATGCCCCCGAGAGTTTATTTCCTTTTGATAAAAACGCGGTCAAATTTTCATCCTTTGCGCAGAGCAGCGGCGAGTTTAACGTTAAACAACGATTTAAAAAATGAGGTAAAGTGAGCTTGGTGAATGCACTGTCGCTATTGGAAAAGCGATCTAGCGTTTTGCTCGTGGTGAGAGCGCTAGTTCGTTTGTCTCCGTGAAAAAATGCGGCTTGGACCGTGTGTTTTCTCAAGTAATGAGAAGAAGGAATGAGAACGGGGCCGTTGGCACTCGATAGAGCAAGCTCGGCGCAGATTGTGGAAGGGCTTATACGGTATGACCTACGTGTTTGCCTCCACGTTGTTAAGTTCCCAGAGTATCAGAGATATCGCGTCGTTATTTTCCACGTGTGCTGGAGAATCGACTCGTGGCTCTATTCGGGCTTCCAATATTTTTACCAGAAAAATGTGTGCATTAACCATGGCGACGCGAGGGAGATAAAAGTGGGCGATAAACCCCATTAAAAGTTAATAACCGGGCGTGCCAAATCCGGTCTGCCCTTAACAGAAACATCAATGATACCGTTTCAATTATCCATTATCGCCGGGAAGAATTGTATTTACACTGTTTTGCACATTTAACTGCGATGCCCGTATCGAGGCATGTATATTTAAGCGCATGTGGCGAGGTGGAAAGAGTTCAATAAAATTGACCCAGGACATTGAAACCGGTCTCCATAAATCTTCCATCGCGCAACGTAACGTCGCCTCCCAATCTGTTGGCATCAAAATATTTTGCATATATCGATTTCCGGTCGCCGGGCGAACAGGAAGTCGGACCGAAGACGGGTCAATAATAAATCCCGGATTTTTCATTATGATGGCGCGGAAGATACTCGGTGAAATATGAAAGCGTGTACTGCCTATGTACGAGCAGCTCGCGCTGACATCACTTTCGCGCGCCGATTATTTATTGCTGCTAGCTACGCGCGGCCTTCGCACTATTAATTATGGTGATTTCTATGTACGATTACATAATCGTACATCGGTTCAAAAATATCGCTTCAGCGCAAGTGGATTAAAATACATCTGGTGCGTTGTACAAAAATAAACATTGCAACGAACTGATTTACGAACAAGTATTGCACTCTTAAATTTGTAATGTCAAATTATACCCAGTTTGAGTTATTTTTTATCATTTCTATAGATTACCACTCTTGTTTCTACTTAATATTTCATTAATTTAAATAAAATAATGAAGTTAAACAATTTAACTCACGAAATATATTAAATTTTACTCACATTAGTTTATTATCATATAATACATTGTAAGACGACTTGACTGGCCATAGATGGTATTTTATTACTACGTATCAACCATACGGATTGTGGTCCTTTACGAGTATTAAATTTAATAATAATAATGCTAAAGCATCTATTAGATTCTCCCCCCCCCCCCAACACTCTCTCATCGCAAAATCTGTTAAAGAATTTTTTTTTGTTGTGAAAAATATTACCTCAGCCAGGATTTGAACCTGGAGCTCCCGGCGGGCGTCGTACCAGTTCGACCACCGAGGCATGTGATAATATTTATAGCAACAACTGATGATGTTAAGAAAACGTATTATTTCGTGTGACACCATTTTTCAGTCGAGGTGTATAATAAAACAGAAACGTGATGGGAGGGTGTTGGGGGGCAGGGGGGAGAATCTAATAGATGCATTATTATTATTAAATTTAATACTCGTAGAGGACCACAATCCGTATGGATGATACGTAGTAATAAAATACCATCTATGGCCAGTCAAGTCGTCTTACAATGTATTATATTGTTATGCCCGCGCCGAGTCGAACGAGAGCGCGCCAGATCAAGCTATCGGCATTAAAGCGTGTTCTTTTATAAACCTGGTGTCTCTTTATTTCTCGCGCGCGAGTGCTCGAGTGTGTGCCAAGTGAGAGCCGGCGAGACGCGAACTCTCGAGTTCGCTTCCCGGGCGTAACAATATGTTAATTATTTACTGGCGATTTAGGAATATTAAAGTTTTAGTTTATTATGTTTTTCATGTCAACGCTATTCTCATATCTTGTTGGATATTGAACGCTGCTTATTTTAAAACTAAGCAATTTAACTACAGAAATGGATCGATTAGATGTGTTTTTTTTAAACCTGCACATGTTCCGTATTAAAATAATAAATTTCGATACATGTGGAAGTTAAAGGGATAACAAAATGTTATTTAACTTGAGGAATCGGTTTAAATTTGAACCTTTAATATTTAACAGTGTACCTACCATGTGTTCCAAATTACTTGTGTTTATATTGCATTTATATTTCGCTATCTTGCACGTCGCGGTACAGCGACTGCATAAAGACTCGAGATGAAATCGTATTCGCGGCCGAGAGGAGTCTGCGTGACCGTAAAAACATCGATTAGCCATAAAACGAAGACGAGGCGAGATGTTTAAAGTTTTCCCGTTGCGAAATGAACCATTAAAGCAGCGAGCGAAGACTTTCAAGCGCCTCAGAGCTATATCGCGACCGACGAGAGTGCCTTAAAGCACGTGCTTCAAAGGCTGGGTTTTATATCGGCGTTTTTCATCCTGATATAGTACGCATACACGGCAGTTATATTACATTATAACAGTATGGTCAAGAAGACGCGCCAGTAAACCTTTTTATACATTTGATTTTCCAGTCGTAATCATCGAACGCGATGATCACGCAATTTGTAAATTTGCGAGATACGTCGAAACATCGATTCTCGAGAGCTTGAAATGGGATTGGAAGTTTATAAAAATGGCAATTGTTGACGAAGTATATTGCTCCTTTGTGCGATGTTTCGACGATGAATACATTTTGCGGCAGAAAGAGAAAAAGCCCAACGTAGATAACAAAATACTTTACGTGCGCTTAGTTAATACTCGGGGCAGAGCACAACGAAATATAGCGAAGCACGGCACGGCACGGCGCACTGACATGTAATTTACCATCTCCTTTGAGGGGCCGATGTATTGTTCCACAAAGCTCTTCCCGTATTATTATCTCTTTGAATACATCAGCGTACTCGAAATACGGCGTCGAGAGAGAAGAGGGTCTTTCGCGAATTGGTACTCTAAATGTCCGCCCGCCATTTTGTCCCCTCAATATTCATTTGCGTATTAAAAGTAAATCTATAGTAGTATTATGCCTTAACATATTAAATATACGTATTAAATAAACATAATATTATTAAAAAATTTTGGCAAAAAATTTACAATCAACTTTCAGACATATACGACCTATTGCTATCACATAAGAGCGTCAAAGCAGTGCTGACATGTAGTATGATATATAAATTGTTAAAATCGTAACTCGCTAAAGTTATCTTTTTTTTATCTTCTCGATGTAAATTGTTTTTCCAAAGAACTTGTACGTCTCTAACAGATATGCGCGAAGTTACTTGGGAAAAAGTATGTTACGCATAGCCGCGTGAGACGTTAACGCGTACTCGCAAGAGGAAAGCCGAAGAAGGGGGAGAGGCGGGTCCCTTTGCGGGAATTGCAGCTTTGCCCTTCTTCTACCGCGATGAAAAGCAGGTTGGCGCGATAGGTGCAAGAGCCGAAACGTTATTCATCCGGGTCTCTTTAAAATGTCGTTTCTCTGAACGCCTATCTCCGCTATCGCGGATGCATGCGCGCGCGGACCTCGGTGCATTCTGCACGAGCTTGCGTTGACTTTTGTGCGCGTTCCTCTCGCGACGGCCTGTCGTGCAAACGAGACGGTCGGTCGGTCGGTCGGTCGGTCGGTCGGTCCGCGAAACCTGACATGACGACAGTTCCTATTCATCCGCGATTTCACGCTGAAATAGTGCCGACTCTCTCTTAAAGCTTCCGCGCTCGACGCGATGGAGAAGCTCGAAGTTAGTCGGATGGAAAACTTGAAATGCCTTAACAAGCGCGGGTGACACAGATTCGCGCAAACGTGCGCTTTTGTCGCGTTCCCTGCGGTGGATCGTATACGCCTCCCGCTGCGATATTAATAGAAATTACAATCTGGAAAATCGCAGCGATCTGTTTGAGAGCTTTGATAGATACCGGAAAATAATAAGTTTATTATTGGATCATTTTCTCGAAAAATTATTTTTATTTTCTTAATAACTATTTATATTTCACAGTGTATTGCGGGAAGTATAATCTATAAAACGCGAGCTTAAAAGCTGGTAAGAAAAATATTATACTTGTTTATTTGGTTAAAGTGGGGCTTTATGGAAAGATATTTGATAAACACGAAAGATACAAAATAATGCTACTAACAAGGAACACTATTCAAATAACGCCAATTTGTTCCTCCTTGAAATATATGTTATCGAGTATTAAAATCTAAGAAAGACGCACGTATTTTTTTATACGTGTCCAATCTCTCAAATTTAAGAGAAAAAACACCCTTGAAGATACCCTTGAAAGTTTTATAGCTGAAATCTTTTTTTGGCAATACTTCCAAAACTATCTATTGCATTGAAAAATGTTTCAGATAAAATTTACTCGGTTTTTATCGTTTATATTTTATAGTTGAATTAAATAGCCATAATGAATTTCTTATTTAAAATTCATATTTTCGAAAAAATACCATTTCACTTATTTTTATATAAAACTTATTACTATTTATTCTATGATAAAAATTAGATAAACTTTTTCTGGAATATTTTTCGATGCAATAGATAGCTTTGGAGGTATTGCCGAAGAAAGATTTTAGCCGTAAAGCTTTCAAAGGGTGTTTTAAGCTTTAAGCTTGAAATTGAGCATGTATAAAGAATATATGTCTCTTAGATTGTTGTGCTTAATAATATATTTCAAAGAGAAATAAATCGGCGTCGAACAGCGAATAGTGTCTCTTGTAAGAGATTGTACGCGAGTACAATGTTCACAGTACAGTTACACAATGCCGAAAAAGTGCACTTGTTCCTTTACTCTGCTCAAAAAGAGCGTACATGCGCGGATTCGATCGCACAAACTGGCTACTCGATCTAATTAATCAGCGAGCCGTTCGTCCGCCACAAGTACACTACGCTTCATCATTCAAAAAGTACCTCTCGATACAAAGCGAGCAGTAAGAGCGGGCGATCGATTTATATTTCAATTTCGTGCAACAAAATTGAAATAAAGCGGTTAATTAATTAATGGCTTAGTATCTCCACGAAGCGGTTTCATTCACGGTTTTTCATTGAAATTCATAAAGCAATTTCGAAATTAAGTCGCGAGCCTCTTCATCTCTTTACATAAGGGTTTTCCCTCATTAGCGCAAAATACATGTTTCCGCTGGCGTATAATTTCTTTTTTTAAGTGAGCTTACTCTATTACGGTATATGAAGTCCTGCACGTCAATCTCACTGCATGGAAAGAGTTATTTTTCTTTTCTTCGTGCATAAAAGAAGAATTACGCTTTCGACCAACTGCTTAAGTAGAAAATGCTACTTACCTTTGTACTTGGTGCTGTTGGAATTGGAGCTCGATATTGCTGAAAAGTAAATAACACAGCGTTCAGTATTATTCAAACGACGCTGCATGGCGCACTTGAAAGTGACGTCAAATATCTAAAGCGCGAGTTGAAGAATCTTTCGGGTCGGGGGATTTTCGGAGGGGTGGGTGGTTCGAAAGGACCACGGCTCGTACGAGGCGAGCAATAACGCGAATAGTCTTTTCAAGTCGCACGCTCTAACTCGCAGAGGTTCTAACTCCTTGTTATCTTTCACTTTACGGGTACAAACAATTTCGGAGGCAAAGTACGAGGGCTCGCACAGGGTATGTGTGTGTACGGCCTTCGTACTTCGCCTTCGTTTTCAGAAACGGGCGATTCACACGATAGCGGATATTACTCGCGACTGTAAGTGTAGCGCGACTAAGAACTTTTCCCGTGCCGTGATTCCGAATCGGCGGCGCGGCGTCCCCTCGGCAGCTGCCGGAATATTTTTGCGAAATATTGTTTTATTCATAAGCGCGAGCGCTTTTAAGAATATAAGGTCTGGCCTGCTTCGCGCCGGATTTCAGCCGCTATCCCGGTAAAAATTCAAACTATTTTAACACAGCTGCTGCTTAATAAGCTGCAGCCAGTGCACGCTACGGCGAACCGCGGCGCTACTTTGTTGAAACCGGGTACACGTCGCGAAGTACCTTGTATAATGGCAAACAATGCGATTTTACTACGATTTATTCTGCGGAATCTCGCCGTATTAGTTCTGCTGGACAGCGATTCTATTAGGAGAATCATTAGCTCATGTTGCAGCGGAGGAAGAGTGGAAAAAAATTTTAGAGACCAGTCGCCATAATTATACTTACGATAGACTTTAATGCTGCCGTCAGTGTCGCCCAGCGAGTTCCTGGACACACATTTATACGAGCCGTAATCCGCCGGGCTGACGGAGTTTATCGTCAGCTTCATGTGTATTTTGTACGCGTTATCTTTCAGCACCGGATCGTATTTTCCTCCTGCAACAAATCGCAATCCCGCCAGTAACGCGCTGCGCAGTTCTATTAGTCATTTTTTTTTTCATTATCGTTAGAATGCGAAAAAAAAAAAGATAAATTTGGTAGCCGCGCCGGATTACATCGATCGAATTAGAACGATATATATACCCGCTCTCCCTCTCTAAAATATATTTTTAAAAAAATGATATGTGCGCGCGGACATTATATCCGCGCTCTTTGTCCCAATTTCAGAAAAAAATCACGCTTAAATCAACCAGACGCGAGTGCGCATACCGAAATAAAAAAAATTTAAAAAAACAAAACAAAAAAAACATTCGCTTTCCCGTCATGTGCTGTCAGTCACGTTCGCCCGGGGTTACCTGTCATTCCCTTGACGTGATTTACTCTTTCGGGTGGAGCTTGAAAATAGAAGTACGACCGGATCGCGGGTATTTTTATCGGAATATGCGGCGGTAATCGAGGGCTTTTAAACAACCGTCCGTCCTTGGCGCATCCACGGTATGTGGGTCGTCCGGCGTGGTGACAATACGAAAAATCTCACTAGAAACGACTCGCTCGCAGCGCGCGGCGCACCTTCCGAACAATGGGGGAGCACGGTTGGATGAGAAAATCGGAATTTAACAAAGAGGTCTGTTTCCTAATTATTTCCTGCCGGAGAAGGTCGGTCGAGCGATTTAATAAGTGTTTGCGAGCACGATCTATTTGGCCGTGTCAGCCGTGTCTCGTGAAACTTTTTCTTCGTCCCGTGATTGATTTTACAGACGCGGCTTTTTTCGATTTACCGCCCGAAGGATTGTCATGAAAGTTTAAGCAGCAATGCAACAAGACACATACGTTTTGCGTCGAACATAATTAAATTTCTTTATCGTTAGGAAAGATTGATGTACGATTTTGCTCGAGTTTCGAGAATTATTGTCTACTTGTCACTCGTTTGAGAATAAACGCGGCTATAAATTGTAAATTGCTTTTGCCGGCATACGCGATCTATACGGAACGCAAAAACAGATAGAAAATCGCTAATGTTTTTTAAAATGTTTTTTTATCGAAATGACGCAGCGCACGGCGATTATCCGATAATTTTGCGAATATCTCTGTTCTCCTATTATCTCCTGCCGCTATATGCAATTTGTCAATTTACGATTCCCATCGAATCCTGTAAACGGGTCGTAACAGCGCGAAATGGCGCATATCAACATTCGCGATCACGGAAAGCGCATTATCCGTTCCTAGTCCATTCTGAGGCGAATCCAAAGTACGTTCGGTCCGCGATTGTATCCCTTTTATTGTTCCGTTTTGCATTCCTCGAGCCGAGGCTTTTCGCGCGACATCACCCGGCGACGCCCGCGCCGTTTGGAATCTTCTTCCGGGCCGAGAACCGGAAGCGCGCAGTTGAATGGCGTCGCTCGAAACCGAAATCACGTTAACTTAAGACCGCCGCGCGTCGAATACCGAAATAGTCGCGCCGCCGCTACCATAACCTAACCATCTTCCGACCTGATTGAACTATTGTGACGTTTACCTCCGACAGCCGCGGTGATTCGTAGACGACTGTCGAGTGTCGATCTGAACGGCCGTTTCCGACTCGAAATCGAACGCCATTTATTACGGGCGCCGATCGGCAGGGGCGATTTGCCGGCCGTTTTGATAAAACGCGGGATCTTAGATGTTTGGATTGATTATGCGAGCTATGTCACACGGGCAAATGCGAGGCATAGAAATCGCCTGACCCTCGACGGCGACGACTTGAAATTGTAGCTTCGGATTCAAAGATGATTTCCGGCGTCTTGAATGGAACACGGACGTGTGCGGAACCGTCGATCGACTCGTTCGAGGTATTGAAAAGCGAAAACTATAAGGAAAAATGCGAGAATGTCTACCGCGGCCGGGGATATCAATCTTGGAAAGCAGGATTGACTCACACACATATTCGATCGAGCTATTGAATCGCACCGTCGCGTCAGTTGCCGCTCGATAAAATGGAGAATTTCTGGATTATGCCAACAAACTTCTTATACCGAGGGTTTATGCAAACTGTCTGAACTGCAATTTTATCGTCTTGCAGGTTAACGTTTAACATTTGGCGAATATAACGAGCAAAGCGAAATAACGCCCTTTAGTACTGACTACTGCTCGAGCCGGCCGACTTTTCTACTCTTTAACAACTCGAGCAAATTGCTGCAAAGTCCTCCAGTACGAGTGCTTAAAAAAAGGTAAGATACGAAAACTTTCTTTCGTGCCGTTTCGTAAGTGAGAGAAAATTATTGAGATGACAAATGCTTTTGTAAAAATTGCTCGCTCTGATGTTAGAATTTGGCGATGGCTGTCACAGTTCGGCGGCTCCGTTTGTTTCCCTAAGAGGGCAAAATTCCGTTTCCATTGTACTTGCTGTTGGCGCAGACGATTTAGAGGCGATTCGGTTTGTATAGGGCAAAACTTGAATTATACAGAGTGAGTCGGCAGAAAATGTAGGTTATTGAAACCGCCTTGATATATGAATAGCGCTATGAATACTGAATTGCCTGATGGAAATGGTTGCATCGGTATTTATAAAGAAAAACTTATCGTTCCATTTTTAGTTTACAGCCTGGTTTACTGTTGAAAAAAATATAATCGACCTATCAACCGAGATTCGACGTTACGTTTCTTGTACCTGTTATATTCCGTTTAATATCACATATGCGAATTTGTGCCAAGCGATTTCTTATGTTACGCATGTGAGGCGCAATTTGATCGCGAGAAAGATATATAAAGCCAAATGATTCACTTTCTTGTTTGATTGACCAATCGTTTCTCCTTCGGGAACACGGTATTTCTAGGTTTGACGTCGCCACCAAGAACTATTTCCGATCTAAACGGCGAGTTCGACGCTATCTGCCGCGGCATCGATCACGGTACGTCTTGTTAAAACGCGTGAAATCGCCTCCAATCATTTTTCCAGTCACGCCATTCGTACCTACATGCATTCCGTGTGCCCCACCGCCCGCGATATTTCTCACTCGGCGCATAATCGCCAGGGCGAATATATATCACCACGTTGTTTGCGGCGTCTCCCATCGATGTAATCTCGCGGAAAAATAAGTTAACGGTCCAACAGAAACAAACGTCAGCCCGTATTAGCTTTGATCGCGTTCGCGGCCAATAGCCGAGCGCAAAAAAGGGAGAAATGCGGGACGAGCAATCTCGCGGATTCTGACATGGGGCGGTCAAAAGCGAGCGCGGGATGAAATTTTCACAATCACAGCCCGTTCCGCCGGTTCTGTTTATTTGAATGCTTTCAATTAGACGCAAATGGAAATTGGCCGAAGAAATGAAAGAAAACACAGGATGCACGGGCGTGCAATTCGCATGGAACATTTTCACCGCCCCGAGGCTAGCTCCAGTCGTTCATGCCGAAGTGCACTACACTGTAACGAATATGTAACCGTAAAAAAAAAGGACAAACAAGGCAGCCATGCTGTCTGGTTCTCTCGAAAATGTATCGACAGCGATCTTCCGGGATGCTTTAATCGCTTTCCGCGGATCCTGAAGTTTATACCCGGCTTTACGCGCCGCTGTGCTATCGCGGTTCATAAATCAATGCGGGCATCTAAATCTTGATGGCGTTTGTCGACCGAGATATTCACATTTGCTCGAAAAAGAAAAAAGTCTTCCACTCTCTTCGTATCGCATAACTTATCGGGCGGGCGAGTGAATTTTATATACGCAACGGTGTTTACGTGATCAAAACTTTTATCCCCCGTTTCGCTTTACTGCTGTTAATCCCATTACTATTGATCAGCGCGCGCTCACCATTGCATAAAGAACGATATCTTTAAATTCGCCTATGAATGAAATCCTTTAATGCCATTTTATCCATGAATCTAATCTAGAAGTTAATTCCGTAAATGAGTTTCTGCCGGCGGGGAAGCACGGCGCTGCTTTTAATTTACACGCGTTTCGGCCCTGTACATCTTCGAAATAAATGCGGGAGGGTGGGGGGGGGGGTGGGAAATATGGCGATTACAAGAGGCAATCTAGTTTTTAATACCGTTAGATTTATTTATTTAAGCAGTATCAGCCGCGTACGCGCGCCAACATCTCGCGCGGCTCTTCTTTCGGGTCGTTTATTTGACCGGAATTAGCCCCTGAATAATGCATGGCGAATCCCGGTAGCACGTTAAAGGTATAACACGATTTTATCTGGCATTTATGAGGAAGGCTAAGGACGCGACGAGTATGTATATGAACGCCAAACACACGACCGGGATCGCCCTTTTCTGCGCCGGCCGTTATTACATCGCCGTGGTTAATATTTGCATCTGTATCGAACGCAATAATGTTGCGCGCACAATGTGAGTTTTGACCCCCCCCCCCCGCCCCCCGATCGTGTTAACACGTAATCCCGCGTCCGAAGATTTCTGTCAACTGTTTAAATGAAATTGGAAGGCCATAAGCGTATTTCGTGTACCGACAATAACGCGGCATAATTACGTTACCCGCGCGGTGTACAACACGCGATTTCCCGCGAACAACACCGAATACACAGCGACGGAGAACGAACGTACAAAAGGTATACGAGGGATGCAAGAATCATGCAAGAATGGTTATAGCTAGTTCATCGTTATACGCGTGTCACGTCTCTCGATTGTTAAACCTGTAATAGGCGCGCGGCGACTCCACCGCGTATTTCATAATACGGTTAATCCCTCGTCGTAAAAGTGCAGCGTAGCCGCGCAGCTTCCGCCGACGATTGAATGCGCTCGACAGGAGCCACGGGTGTATGCACATCGTGATGTGCGAAAAAGATACGGATCCGAAAAGAGATCGATGCAAGGTAGTAAAGCCGCTTTTTATAGGCGGCGCATAAAGCAGAGCAGAGCGAAAACGCTTATACTCGCGCTTCGCCGGTGTGCGTGTTTATGCGTTCGGTATGAAGCTTTCATTATTCAGAGGGTTCGTTACAACCAGTTATTTTCCTTCCTCGCGAATGCACACCACGCGGAGGAATACGCGTCGGGGGTGTAATTATCTTTCTCTCTCTTTCTCTCTCTCTCTCTCTCTCTCTCTCTCTCTCTCTCTCTCTCTCTCTCGCGGGGTTACATGAATCATCAAAAACTGCGATAGGTGCGTGTCGTGAGCGATGTATATTACGAAATTGTCAAGTCATCCCACTTTCCGCCGGGTCATGACTCTTTCATGAGATGAAAGAATCTCTCTCTCTCTCTCTCTCTCTCTCTCTCTCGTCATAAACGACTACGAATTCTCATTATGCTCGATTGTAACATCGCGTAGTAAAATATCGCGCTGTAAGTTCTCGTTACCGTGCGACAAATCATGTCGCGTCTTGGTTTACACCTTGTCTAAAGCCGAATCATTATTTATCGGAGAAAAGCGCTCACCTTGCGGCACAATCTTGTCCTGATCTCTAGTCCAATAATTGATAGACTTCGGGAATGCTTCTGAATAGCATTCGAGAGTCAACTTCTGACCTTCGTGAGCACCGACTAATTGATTCTGAACCCAGATCATCGGCGGAACTGAAACAATCAGCGTGTGGCGGTGGCGTGTACACAATTTTTAAATTTCAAATTACACAGTACTCTTCTTGGCGAATGCTTGATTATCATTTGCATATAACTCTTTTTAATAACTACCTTTTATTATAACTTCGTGAATACAAAATGTCATGTCTCATATATATATATATACGTTCATTTCATATTCCCTCCTTTTTTCATATTTCTGACAGTTAAATAAATTGTCGACAATAATACCTTATAATCGCGACAACCGATTATCTATATTTCATGATAATAATTTTTTAAAAAAAGTAAAATTTTGATATAATTAAACCGAAATAGATGAGACCGAATTTAATACTTTGTATAGACGGGTGACTCCTTTTGGGGTCATCCCCTTTTATTTTATAAACTGCTCGTTGGATTTTTATAAAACTTGGTTTATGTGGTAATTTCATAATGATTTATTCGAATCTGAAGTCAAAGTAAAAAAATTCTAAATAGTGAATCCAATATAGCGGACAAAATTTCAAAAAAATAATCTAATTATCATAAAACTCGGTTTTAGAAAATGTTTTATTGCGAAGTAACATCAAGTTTCCAGTTACGCTTTATTTGAAGCTCATGAGTGCTGTGGAAATTTGTGGGAACGAAGTGGAAACTTCTTCTTCGTAATTTGTTCAGATGAGCCCTAAGTTCCTCCTTCATTGGAGGTTACTATCCTTTTGAATATTTAAAAATTTTGAGATTACATTCAAATTCTCCGATCCCAAGAACCCCCTAAAGCCGAGTTTCACGATAATCAGATTATTTTTTTGAAATTCGGTCCGCCATATTGGATCTTTGAATTTTAAAATTCTGAGGCCAGAATCGAATTCAGTGACTCTAAAAACTCCTTAGAAAACAAGGTCTTCCATAAGTTTACTTGTTAGAAAGTTCCCGTCGTCCTCAAAGAGTTAAGTTGAAATAAAATGCAAGGGATGAACATACGTACAGTGCACAGTGAGCATTATTCTTTTGCTGACAGAGGGGGGCACGCCATTGGATGCGATGCACAGATAGGAACCCATATGTAGCCGGTTCACTTTTGTGATATTGAAGCTCGAGCCGTCCACGCTCGGAACTGGAATTAAATGAATTAATTATAACGAAAGATCATATAACAGTATGCAAGAGCATACGTATGAAACGTAGATATTTAATTATCTAAAATACACGGAAAGAACGGTTTTATTGAAGTATCTAAAAATGTAGCCAGAACAGATCTGAAAATAATTATGTAGGACGTTCTCAGGCATGCTGCAGAAAATTTAGACGTTCAACCAGGTTGAGCGTTTTACGTAATTATTTTAATGCAAATTATTTTCAGAACTGTATTTGGTTAAACTTTTAGATACTTCTGCAAAACCGTTCTTTCCGTATATAGATATGACGTGATATGACGATCATAATAAAATGAAGTGATGTCGCGCTATACTGAAGATAATACGAGGACCATTCTGTACAATATTCCCGTTCGGACGCATGTTCATTACGGAATTTACCATCGGAAAGAAAAAATTTCATTTATCGACAAATAACAAAAGGGGATATGGAGATTTCGCCGAATGAAAGGGATTACAACTGCAGGCTAGAAAGGTATCAATAAGTTTGCAACGAGAATTTCCACGCGAAATATGATCGATGTTATCGATGATAAATCGAGGTAGATGTAACTTTTACGCTGTGACATCGAATGCTTTTGGTGTCAATCGATTTTTCCATGAAACATGGAACGTCGGACCTCGGCGGAATTCGCGCAAATTTTTGTTTTTTATTCTCGGGGATGTTACGGTTTCCGGGAATTTTCGATAAAGTTATAGCTATAGACAGTTTGGCACACGTGAAAAGTGCGTGACGCCCGATCGACGGGCCGCTTTGACGTCGATATTTTTATTAGCACTGGCAGCCCGGAACTGCAGAATTTCCGAAAATCTTTGGGATTACGTTCCGTTAAAAAATATCGTTTTGCCCGTAGCATATCGTTTTATTGGTCAGTTTTTTAATTTTCAATAATATCAGAGAAGTATGGAAATAAAGAAGGATTACAATATCTGTACAAATAAAAAAAAAAAGAAGAAAAAAAAAAGAAACGATGGCAACACAGGTTAAGTTATTCTGACACAATTCTATTTAATTCGATCAGTGGCACGAATAACGCCGAGATAACGTTTTTCCATACTTTGCAATTCGGAAATTTTACCGAGTCATATTTTTAAACGTGTTCGTCCACCTCGGTGAAGCTCACGAAGTACATTCGTGCAACTTTTTTGACGTCTGTACGGTCTGTACCGTCGCACGCGACGCGACGGAAATTGGTTGCCGAAGTTCCATCGCTTATACATTTCAATTTGGAAACGGATTGAACGCGTTTTAGGTTTTGTGCGTGCAAGCGAATTCCCGAATGCAAATCCCCCGTAAAATTATTACAATTATTGTTATGCTCGAAACCGAGAGATATCGCGCGCGAGAGAAGCGCCGGCACTGATTCGCATCGCGCGCACGGGGCTGGCAGACGCTGTTACGCCAACTTTTACCATTTTATCAATGTAACCATTATCGCCGGCGAAGAAGGACCACTTTCGCGCGCTAAAATGCACCGGGGCAAATGTGCAAACTGTTTTGACGAACGACCGCATAATGCAGCAGCTGCGGACTCGATTGTGAGCCGCTCGAATCCGAGCATGTGTGCAACCTCTATAAAGCATTTTAAATTATACCAGTACACCGACAATGCACGATAATAAATAAAACATACTGCCGACTACTGTTAAATTCTCTGGAATTGTTGAACGAAGTATCTCATAAATTTCCGTTATTCATAAAACGCATTCAATAATGCTCTGTAGTTGGTAAAAATGAAAAAAGAAACAAATATGACGTATTATAAAATTCTCTGAATATTTAGTACGTAATTATTATTCAATTAATTTGATATTCAAAAAATAAAAGCTGTGAAAGTATGAAATGTCGAAATTAGTTTGCATCTTTCCTATCCACACACGTTCGAAATTCAAATAGCAATTTACGGAGAGCCCGTCAACTCTGGCAACACACAGTTCGGAGACTATCTGCATGACAGGGCGCGAATTCAGTTTACTTATTCGAAAGTTGAAGGCTGCCTATGTCCTTCCACTTGACCACAATCAAATGTCCGCGCTCGATAACAAATTAAATCTCTTGCAAGGAAAACCTACCTACCTACCCCGAAGATGCAACGAGCTAAGATCGATAAAACGCACGCGGGTATTGAGAAAGAATTACGTGGAACGTGATCCCGAGATCGCGATGTTTCCATATGACACGATATCAGAAGCTAATGACGCTAACTTTCTCAAGTTCGAGACCCGTCGAGACAAGATTACGACGTGCCACACCAAAGTTCCAAATAATCCAATAACGCTTCACACAGTAACAATGTCTTGATCGTGATATCATTATGGTATACGTCACAGGATTATTACAGAAAGCCGAGATTTTTTTCTAATGCCAAGCACCCCTGCCGCGCGTGTCCGCAGAGAAAAACCTTGGAATTAGGGTGACCAGATCGCTCGACTAGAAAAAGAGTACAACAGTTAGATGGGGGGGGGGTCTCTCTGAAGTAAAATTTTACACAAAATTATAGCTGTTATTAATAAATTTTTATTGATGCCATGAATTTGACAGTCTCTCTGAAGTAAAATTTTACACAAAATTATAGCTGTTATTAATAAATTTTTATTGATGCCATGAATTTGACAGTCTCACAAAAGAAAATTATTCATCTATACTTATTACTGTTTTGTAACTAAAAACATTTAATGTAAACTAAAAATCAAAAAATGCAACTCGCATAAATGTTATAATGATGACATTACGCACCGTCTCTGTGTGCGTAAAGCCCGTTCTACATTAGTCGCAAGTCGATCGCAAGCTTATTGCGACAGCCAATCAGAAGCGTCAATAGTACCATTCTAGCTTCTGATTGGCTGTCGCAACAGGCTTGCGATCGACTTGCAACTAATGTAGAACGGGCTTAAGTGGAGGGAGAAAAACGCTGGTGTGCGAAATCGCACTATTGACTCGAATTTGATCAAAACAGAAAAAGAGTACAAAGAGTACGTTTTCACGGAAAAAGTAAAAAAAGGTCAAAAGTATTTGTAATTCAAATCATCCTTTTTATAATTCAAAAAGAGTGCATGTGTGTGTACTCTTGAAAAGATCGAGAGAGTACATCTGGTTCCTTGGAGTAAACAATTATCTACGCGACTATTATCTTTCGAGAGGCGGGGCAGCGCGCTGCGCGGGGTATGGTATCCATCCCGGGCGAATAAGCCGGCGACCCATCACGGCCGAAGTGTCGGCCGTCGCGGTGTCTCCCTTCGCGGCGCGGCGCGGCGCGGCGCCACACTTTATCGGATTAATGGCGTAATAGCGGAACTATGGATAGCGTAATCGCGGTTTAAGGTCGGTCCGGTTGTTTATCGCCCCCTTCCTCGCTGCGCCGCGCATACCCTGGGCCGCGCATGCACGCCGCACCGGAGTCGCCGTATCGTGTGCGTTCGCCGTGTGTTTGCCAATTTCAATGCAAATATAGAAGATCTTCCTCGGTCTCGGCAAACGTATCACCTCGCTCTAACCTATTGGCCTTGCCACGCGGTGTGTTTGCGCTCCCGAGCGACCGCCAACGGAGGGCCCGGGCTTGATACGGCTCGAATGCACTCGCGCGCAGTTTAGCCCGAATGTATCTCCGCCGGGCCGAGCGTAAATCTTTTTTCAGGCGGTGCCTTTACGGCCGCGCGCGCGTTACGGAGCGGGCTTTTGGCGCGTTGTCGTCGCGTTTAGGGACGTTAGAGGGATATTTACTCGATCCGAGCTACTCGAGTTTGCGAGAGCCGAATCTGGCCCCCCAATGATATCTTCCGAAGGCTGGGCGCGCGCGCTCATTTATCTTTCAGGAGCGAAAAATAACCCACGACGTTAAATTTGTAAATATTTAAAAAACTCGTCCGCGCTTTTTCAAGCGTTTATCAGGCGAATTGAATTATATTATTTTGAAAAGCGACGTGTATGTCGCTTTTTTTTGCAAGTCGGCTATGAAAGTTACAAACTTCATAAGCGAAGTTCTACCTTCGTGTGCTTACATGTTACGCGAGTTCACAGCTCCGCGCGTGAGTGAAAGAAAAAAAAAAAAAAAACAACAGGTGAAATCAACGTTTTCATAACGGAAATATCAGTAAAAGCCGGTACACAGTAGAGGGAATATAATGTAAAAAAGTTTATAAAGGGCCGAGGGGAGGGAAACTAAACCCTCCGAGGCGAACGTGGAGCGCAGAAATTTCGTGATCATCCGGCGCGGATGGAGCTAATGACGCATAAAATACTCGGTACACTCCGGGGCGAGCGTTTAAAAGGGGCGAGAGGATGGGAGGAAGAGGTTAAAAGCGCAATCCCGAAGAGGACCGCATCGCCAACGATCGCACTCCGAGTGCACTCCGCCGAGTATCAAATGCCGCGTCTTTCGCTCGTCGCATTCGATTAGCTCTCGCCGTAACGAAGCGTCTGTCGCGACGAAAGGGGCAGTGGGGATGAGGCAACAGAGAAAGCGAGTCGCCTTAATTCAGCGAAATTTTCCGGGCTTTATCGCCGGCCCGACTTCGAATTACGCTCGTTCGCGGGCAGCTCGTTAAAACTCACCTTCCTCCCCGTTCCCGAGCTGAATCTGCTGACCGTCCTCGCGCCGCCAGGTGATGTTGGGCGCCGGGGAACCGGTCGCGGCGCAGCGCAGAGTCACGTTTCGTCCCTCCATCACCACCATATCCGTGCTGGTGTCGTAGTCCAGAATATCAGGCGGCACTGTCGGCAGAAAAGTGCGAGCGTGAAAATATCGTATGAGCTGAGTGAGCCGGATGACGCGGAATGCATGTTTGGGAAAAGAAATATATTCTGAAGAAGAAGAAGAAGAAGAAGAGAGGCTTCACGAATCACTTGCCCGTTTGCTTATAGGTTGCTCCAATCACTTCGGTTATTTACTACGTAGTAGCACGAGATTATTTTAGTGAAATCCGTAATTACGATTATGCTTACGATTTATTCTCCGCGAATAGCAATTTATCTCGGAAATAGTATCACTGTAGACAGATATAGATAGATAGCTTTATTTATTTTATTACGCGCTCTAGGATAGCATCCTCTCAAATGCTAAAACATTTTATACAAATATTAAATGCAAAAAAATAAGAATAAAAAAACATGTTTATAATGAATGAATAAATTGTAATACAAGCACGCAAGTGGAAAAAAAGAGTGTGCTTGTACTTGTATTTCGCAAGTACTGTGTAGGTATCGTATCAGAGATTCAACAAAATCACGTTAGATAGAAAAGTACATTAAATCAAGGAAAACCGCGCGGGATTGGATCACCGTTCTATATTTGTCTTTAATTCTCCTAATGGACGTGATCCTACAATCATGCGATATCTAATAAAAGAGCTTACGTCCGGGTATCTGGTTACCAGAAATTAGAAGATATCGCCGGCAAAGCGAGCACGGAGTTAGTAAATCTGACCTTCCTGACGGTTACCGTTGCGGCACGAGAGCGCGCAAGCTTTCGTAACACTTAGCGCGCAACAATAACGCCCGTAAGTTACCTCTCGCGAAGGCAGCAAAGGGGTGGACAAGTATATCTGCTCGTCCATAAATCAGCCGGCGTGGATTAGCTCTCTGCATGCGCGAAGGGTTGGAAGCACCGTTCACGTACAACGTACGGTGGGACGACACGTGCGCATACACGACGCAATGCAGGCTGCACGTAATAAAGTGGAGAACGATAACGGCGGGAACAAACGCATCCGCATCATCTCCGGCGGAAGCGAGCCGCCCCACGCGGGAACGACGATTCGCCCCACCTACCGAATGTCCGACCTTTCGTACTCGGGCATTAAAGAGAGCGAACCGAAGGAGACGAGTTTCTCGTTTCGGGTTTCACACATTCGGGAGTCGAGGGAGTTTCGCGGAGTTTAGGATAGCCCAAAATACGGCTGTACACACACGCACAGCTACACACACGCGCACACATATCGTTTCGTCTCTCGCCCCCGTCATCAAAAATTCTCGAGTCCACCTATACGCGGTTGGCGAAATACAAAATCGCCTCGCGCGCGACTTCCTGGGATCCAATTTTTCCGAGAACGCGCGCGCATTAAAATCCCGTGTATACAAATGCAGATCGCATGAAGCTTACCGCACTACTTTTGCCCCGGTTCCCGCGTATAAAACGGCGGACTTTACGATCGCGATCCGGAAAGAATATCAACGCGCGACACGCGCGCTCTTTGCGGAAATCATAATCCCGGAAAGCGTGGCCCGGTTATCCCGCGGCCAGGCTTTTCCATTTTGCTACACCCATTAAAGTCTACCCGAGCTCTCTTCCTTTATCTCCTCTTTCTCCGCCTTCCTCTCACGCTTTATCTCTCTCTCTCTCTCTCTCTCTCTCTCTCATTCTCACCTTCTCCTAGGATAAACGCGTCCCTCGCGAGTAATGTCTTACTAGGTTCGCCTACATGCGAATCGGGGTCCGAAGGCTGCATCGGTTGCCGAAGGAAGGGGCAGGTGGAGGTTGACGGGGTCGATTTTATTCCGCCCTACGGCCGGAACTCGATTTGCGGTTGAGTGCCCGTATGGGTGATGCTGAATTGGCGGGTCAAAGCCACCTAGAATCTCCTCCGGCCACCGAGAGACCCCACTTCTTTTCCGCTGGTCCTATCCTTTGCACAATCGAACATTTGTTCGTTCGTTCGCTCGTTTGATCGTACGCATCTATTTGGAGACTACGCGGATTATGGTACCAATGCAACTCGTGGCGCGCAGTATACGCCATTTTATCAGCAATATTCGATCGGGACACACAATAGAGTATATATGTTGTATACCAATATGTACTGAACAGTGCATAAACACGGTGACATTGTACATACATAAGAACAACGAGAAAATTAAATGTTAAACATACACTCCTGGTAGCGTCTATTGATTAATAAATTTGCAGTGTTAAAAATAGTGACCTCGGAAAGCTTTTTTTTATTAAAAGCTGGCTTAAAAGTCATGACCTATTTTTACGTTATGGAAGAAATATTATATTTACAAAAGATTTTTCGCTCAAAACAAGTTTATATATTGAATATTGCTTATTTATAAATATCTAACAAATATGGATGGATATATACATCTACAGTACATCTACAGTATTGTTATTAAGAAATATTGCATTACAGATAAATATAAATGCACGATGGAATCCGATAAGTCACGAAAGGTTATTCAAACTTTTTCAATATAATTAATTAATTTAGAGTTCCCGCCCCCCCAACTGAATTACAATCCAGTGATTTATAGCCGATTTCTAACCGATTGCTCAAGCCGATGTGTTCAGTGAAAACTTCGCAACAAATTGGGCATTACCGCGGTTGCAATCCGCTTTTACTCCTCCATCTCGTCTGCTATTCCGCGTGTTTTGTAACCTCGCAGACGCCAAACTGCGAAACAAAACTCAGCGCAATCGCTCATGCGGCTGTGTTACCGTTTACCACCACATCAATCTGGACCCGAATCTTAACTCGTTGTGTGCTCGACTGTACATAAAGCATTATTTCAGTACCGATATCTAGCCGAATTCATCTTCCTCTTCAGATTTATATCAGCTTTTTTTGCATTGGGAAGCGTGTACAAACGGTTATAATGAATTTTAGAAAGCTTCGCCGGACAACGTCTGGCGAAGCTTTCTAAAAAAGGATTTCCGCTAGAGTTATACGATTGCACGTAGCGATAACGTACGCAATAGAAGCATCGGATATTTTCACGAAATACGAAAATGTTTGTTCGATCGAGATTAGATTACCGATCATTTAATATAGTAATGGGCGGCCCAGTTTCTGTTATTCCGCACGTTCGTTTTACGGTTTCTATCCCGTGCATTACGCGTCGCGCACATTACGGTAAGCCGTCCCGTCCCATCTAGAGTCCTTCATCCTCGCATCAATCCGGATTTAGTGTTCTATCGCAATGACACGGTGGATTATATCGGGATATAAAACAATTTTAATACGAAATTTAACGCATGAATCTTCCGTTTTCTAACGGGTAATTATTTGACGTGGATTCATGCGTGACACTATTGTCTTGATGATGCGCGGTTCTCGTGCATCATTTATAGAATCATTAACATTGGTCGACGAAAGCAATGCGTCGCTGATCCGTGATTCGATGTCGATAACGATGTCTTATGTAACAATAGTCATATGCAAATGGGTCTTGGTCGTTACAGCGTTGCTAAACACCACTCGGAATTGATATATGTACATATACGTCCGCGATACGCTCCTACACCACAGTTTATTCGCATAGTTCAGCACGCTGTGTTTGGTTATGATACCCGGCCGCACGCGGGTTGCGGAGAATTCTATATATTAAAGGAAAACCCCGGTATCGCGTATCAACCTCAATCCGCCTCGCCCATCCCGTTCACCAGTAACAACCCTCGTTGGCTCTCGGAGTCCTAGAAACTCACCACTCCTCAACGTGACTATGCACTTTGTTTCATCTAACGTTGTTTCTGCCGAGGTGTTACCAAGCGAGCGGGATGACCTCGGCACCGATTTTGGGTAACGACGACTCCCTTCAAATCTCCTTCACATCTCCGAGACGTTAGGTCGCAGAATTTGACATTCTATCATATTACTTTTCAAGTTTCACCCCAGTGGGAAATTTGTAACGTATACGTCGCGCATATCGAGATTTCACTACCAAGACATTTTTCCCGTCTACCCCACATTTTATGGACCGATCGATATTCGTTTACCCGGCGCTATAAAGGAGGATACTCGTGAATTTCTCGCTAAATGACAGCAATCAGACGTTCCGTCGTATTCCGTGCTTTTTGTGGTACAGGCGTTCTTCCCTTCTTCGAGCGGCGCTGGTGCAAAAATCCTCAAGCGAGGTAGACTTGTATCAGGTATCAATCCAGCTCTATCACGTCCATCCCACTCCGTAACAACCTCCACCGCGCCAGATTCTCTTGGGCTCAGCCCTGGCCAATGGCGCGCTCGTTTCGCGGAACGTCGTTTCTACCGATGCAACTGACGTTGAGTAGCGTGGGGTCGGGTTTAAAAAAAGTGCAGTGCATCGGACGAGCGCCGCAAGCCGAGCGTGGCTTAATTTCGATGCGTAAATCGAACGGCCAGCATGGGAGGAGAAAGGAATGGGAATGGGAATGGGCAGCGGGGAACGGGGAACAGGGAACGCTTGCCTCACGTCGAAACACGACATGCCACGTAGCGAAGTTGGGAATTCGTTCCGGGCTCGGAAACGACGTTGTAACGAGTGCCGCCTGCAGGGCTATCGGGGCGGGTCTTAGTAAATCAGCTGGGGAATAGACCAACGGGGAGAAAAGTTTGGCGAATTTATCCGCGGATCCGGCTAACCCCGAAGAGTACGCCAACGATCTAGGCTCCACAGATGTCTCGTCATGTACGAGAGGTCTAATCACTATAAATAAATCAATTTGTCAGCTCAATATCTATGGATAGACTAATTCGTCTTAATGCACTATGCACAGTTCTTCTTTTTCTTCTTAAACTTTCTCTTTTACCTTGTATCTTCTTTTTGCCCCTTATAGCTTTCTTTCTCTTGTCGGCGAATCTGGGTTTAATTTATACATTTTTCGCACTTTTCTAGTAGACGAGAGCGTGATACATTAGTAACGCACAAAAGAGATGGCGTTGTACATTTTTATCGGATCGCTGCTTCCGCGGGATGCGCATAGATTCAGCGAAAGGAAGTAGTAAGTTCTTAACGGAACTAAGCTGTGCGAGAGAGAGAGAGAGAGCCGAGCGGGAGTATCGGCGGTGCACTTTATCACAGATAAAATATGCAGCTTACAACTTTGCTGCCGCCAACGAATCGAAGCGCCCACAGGGAGATATGTAGCGCGATTGCCAGAAGAGATTGGTTCGCAGGATTCGCGAACAGTAACCCAATATTGGGCCTCGGCAAACAGCTAGCTTGCTGCTGAACTCGAATAACGTATTTAAACAAAAGGGAATATCATCTGGCGAGTTATCGATTGCCGGATAATCATTGATGATATTTTTGTCGTCTCGAAGCTTTCGAAAAACACTACACGACGATGATCGCGAGAGTATCAATCCTTTGTATTTTGTGTACGCTCTAACCATTATTCCACAAATGCACGCGTACACGTACAAAATATCGCTAATTTTAATTTTATTTGTCCGAAAAGACAATTAATTCCAATTCGAAATTGTCAACTTTTCGCGAGCTATTTGCGAATCCCCGGCTCTTTATACGAAGAATATAAATTTGCGCCGCACCACGTGGCGGTTTTTCACAAACGCGTTAAACGTTACCGTTCAATGAACGCCCGGCATACTTTATGAAGCACGCGTGCTCGCGGGATACCCAATCAGGACGTACACGCTCAACGTTGTCGTCCGTTCGAAAAACATCGAAGCTACATATAGCTGGCGTAATACGCGAGAGAGGCGGAAGAGGATAACAGCCGTTCTCGCGTGCCGAGTGGAGCTAATTGGGTTTATAACTAAATCGCCTAAATTTATTTTCGCCGCGCGAAAGCAGCGTTCCGCTTTTGCAAATAGATGGTTAAAATGTAACTACCGCGGGCCGGATGAATGCGCTCATGCATCAATCGCGACCTCGGCGCGGCGCGGCGCGGCGCGGCGCGATTAACACGTATCGTGCGGGGCCGAGCGTGTTGCAGAAACAAAGAGGATTTTACCGGATCCGGGGATCTCGCCCACCGGTTTTGCATGGCCCGAAGATATCTGCGCGTGGGCGAGCCCAGTGGACCGCGCGATCAAAATAACGCGGGCATTGTACGAAATGCCATGAGAAGACATGCACCCGCTTCATTGTGATGAGTATTAACGGCGGCTTTATTAAACGGCAATAGGGGAGTCGCAAATAAGTACCTAGGCGCATTAATCACCTCGCGATTGTAATTGCTAAACAGAATTGCGATTGGCTCGTTCGTATACACCCCGGCGCGGCGAAACAGTTATATACGCGCTTCTTTGTACGAGAACTATTCACGGCCGAAAGCGTATACAGCGGCAATCTTATATAGATTAGGTATAATTGACATAAATTTATCCGCGGGCGATTAGGCAGTTACTCAGAATACTGCGCTCCATTTTGCGTTCACAACACGATGACACGATAACGGATGATGGAACTTGACCTCTAGTTTCAGAGCGACATGAATAAACGGCACGGCGGGACTCGCGCGCTTTCCTCTAGTTTGCAGATTTCAAGAAGCTTCGATAATCGGTAATAAATTTTATTCCATCGTCCTGCATAGGAAAGAAGATAATGACGTTATAATCGAGTTGAATGCGAGTTGAGTCACACAATGCGAAAGACTTCAACTTGGTTTGTGTTAGTTTTTCGTTCTAATAAGCTCGATTTAATTAAATCTGACATCGATATCAGTCTATACGTCTGCTTCCCGTCTCTGCTTCTCGTACGATAATCGCTGGACGCGACAACTACTGTTCTTGGTTCGCAATAAAGCACAGACGACGTCAATACAAATCTGCCGCGATAATCGGGCACTCATTGTGCGCTCATGCAGCTAAGTACGCGCGTATCGCTCAGTTAAATCGCGTATTCGTGATACACTGACAAAGAGTGTTATGGCTGACGTAGCTCCGACTGCAATTTCGCGAGCCAGCGACGCGTGGAGAATAACTGACAACTCTCGGATTGTACGAATGATTGAGCCACGAAATTTTTGATGCGCGGATTAGCGCGTTGATCGCGTAGAAAAGTTTATTCGTTGATGCGGAGAGACAGCTGAAGTGATATTGACGAGCTCGACGACTCGGACTCGAAAAATATAGATGCCCTGCTGCGCTGGTGATAATTATATCAGTGTAATTGAAAGAAGACATTTCTAAAATCTTTAAAATAAACCAGATAACAATAACGGACATAGCTCCACACAATTATTTAAGATTCCGCACGCATTATACGCATCGAAAACGACAATTCATTAAATGCTTGTATACTTTTACATAAGAAATGCCTACATTGATAAAACGCGATTATGAACACTTTCGATTTTTGATAACTTTTTCATTTATTAATGATTTGTGACAGCCTTTTAGATATAATCCCCTCGATAAATTTGCTTTATAGACTTTTAATAATTGATTTAATTTTAATAATTGAACCAGGATTTCTTGAAGCAAGTTTCTCCAAGCCTGTTTTAAGCGTGGCGCGAGACCCGCCATATTTTTAATTTTTTAAAGCTCACAGCTTCTATTTCAAGTTGCTCCAGATAAAATAATTTATTAGGCCTGCATCCGAAGACTTTGAAATCCATTCTTTTTTAGAAATAAATATTTTGTCTATCCAAAGTCGTTTTCGATGTGTGTGATGGTGCGGAATCTTAAACAATTGTGTGGAACTATGTCTGTTATTGTGTGATATCTAGTTTATTTTAAACATTTTAAAAATGCCTTCTTTCGATTACACTGATCGAAAGAGGGCATTTTTAATATTAAAGTGACATATAAATTACCTCGATATATCATAAAAAATAAAAAACTATTCAAAATCGAAAGTGTTTATAATCACATGTTTTGCAAAAATATGCAGCGTTTCTATATAAAATTATATAGTTATTTAATAAACTGTAATTTTTCGATCATTTATTATTCGGTTTAAAATGCAAGAAATATTATTTACAAGCATCTTATTCGTTTCATTTTGCATGAATACAATATCCAATTGTGTATTTGAAAGTTCAAAGCAATGATAAAAGCGACGTGTGATATATGACAAAAGCAACGGCGATTACAAAAGTAATCTGTGATGAAATTTCCATTTCATTGCTAGACAGCAACAAACATTTTTACAAAACAGTATATGAAAATGTATATTAAAGCGAGGTAATTTTGATTAAAACTACATTTTACCCTCTCGTTAAAAGCGTTTTGTTCGCAGCGTGCTACAGTTGCTATACATTTCCACAGCTTATCTTTTGTACGAAGCTACGTAATCGTCGATAATCGATATCATCGACAGTGCAATATCTTAATAAATAATTCGCGGATACGGAACAAATTGCACATAATACGGGGGATTCATGGAAATACGCTCCGGCGTATAATGAAGCAGGTGCAGCTCTTCGCGCCCGGTCAGAATGCCTATTTTATAGCAGTGTTTCACGCACCCTATAAATCGCGAAAAATGCGTGATCGATATTTAAATAGGTTTGTACAATTAGTAAGGAGAAAGAGAGAGAGAGAGAGAGAGAGAGAGAGAGAGGCGAAAGTGGCCGCGTGGGAATTGCGGAATCACGAGCCGGCTATCGATCAAGCCGGTCCTTCCACTCACATTTTTCCGATATAACGCTATCTGCAACACGAACGGACACAGACCACCATCAGCTGATCGCGAGTTAATGCGTAGCTATTCTCACTCGTTAGCACGTGCGGACATGCAACGATTATTCGCGTGCCGGCCGGGCGCCTCGCAGTCTGAGCCGTATCGAGGCTTTTCTACTGAAAACCGGCGCGGCGCTCCGCTTCTCGCGTAGCCGGCTACAGCTTTCGTTCGAGCACGACGTCGGGGAACAATTGGGTCGAATGGAAATAAGAAGAATTACGTGTAGCGGGGGAATTTAATTAAAGAAACCAACTCCAGGGGCAAGAATTTAATCGGGGTCCTAACAATCCTGCGGGACAAAATGTAAACCGCGAGCCCTTTGTAATGTGAAACCGATATAACGCGAAATTATTTCAACGAGAGCGAGGGGCTGTCTTCTTAATCAAGAGATCAATTAAAAAGAAAACACCGTTTTTGACACGCTGTATATCGAGGTGACGCAGTCCGTGAAATTGACAAATCACCTCGAAAAAGTTCTGTCGCAACTGTATTTTTGTGACTTTTATTGACACATTTGCAAAACAAACGTGTACCAACATTTCAAAGAGTAACCTCACGCGACGACAGGTTGTCGGTTAATTAGCACGTGCAAGCTTGCCGCGGTTTCCTGAATAATTCATGGCACGTTGCATTTCATTCCTAGAGCACTGAGTTTATCTTAAACGATCACACAAACACGCACACACTCGTGTGTATATTTCTTTATGCCAATAAATTGTGTGCTATATTATAGTTTGTGATACATCTACAGACAGCTTATCGATTGTTGAATAAGATGTTTCAACATAGTAGGTACAAATATACAGAATATACAATCCCTAGTCATATTATAGCCTTCCAAGGATCAGAGTTATGATTGTCATCTATCTCATCTATCATTGTTATAATTAATCGAAATATGTAAAGAAAAGTTGTCTATAAAACAGATGCATTCGTTTTGACGCGTCATTTTCATTTTCGGCTTCTCAAAGTGAATCTATCAAAAATTGAATTATGAATATTCTTGCTTGATAAGTTAAAACACTTGCAAAATCTGATACGTTGCATCTTATTCAATGAGAAATATCTAAGATGGGATAACTAATTGCGCTAGTTTGCATAGGACAAATATTTACAACTTGAACTGCGATTGTAATTTATGCGTACGTACGATTGTCACATCAATAAATATGGAGACTAATGAGCCTATACTTATTAGCGCTTCGACACTAGGATTAGGTGCGTTATCGAACCGCTAATATTAGCTATGTCATCGCTTTGTGATTATGATATGAAAGTACACGATCGTGCCCGACAAAACATTTCTCTCTCTCTCTCTCTCTCTCTCTCTCTCTCTCTCTTTCTCTCTCGTTCTCTCATGGCAGTAATTCAGCGATTATGAATGTATGATTATAGCCAGCTAAATTATTAAATCGTTTCTGGCATTATTGCGGATCTGATTCGGGCCTGCAATAATTGATAAGGCTTGCACAGAGAGAATATATTAATTCGAATGAGAGTTCACACACATCAAAGCTCTTATCCCTGTTCTTATGGGGATACTCCCCGAGGTACATTGGAGTTTCGACACTTGAAATTGTGAATATCAATTGTGCAATTAAATATATAAATTCGCAACACATGTACAGTCTAGACATTTTACAAATATTATTTTGATTTTTTAACGAATGAGTTATGCATAAACGTATAAATTTAGTTATGCGTAATGCATAAACGTAATGTATAAAGCGATAAAAGTAACGGCGTCAATATAAAGTCAAGTTACGATTAGCTCTAAACACACGAAGGTGCCAAGAAATACGTAGTCCGAAACAAAGGTATCGCTTTATACGATATCTTTTGTCGGATATCGCTCGCACCAGGCATTCACACGTATCCAGACGGGAAATAAAAATAGATGTATCAATTCTTCATAGCCCTGACATTTATAGTTTTCAACGCTTTTCGCGAGATTTATTGAGGTGAAGAAATTTGCACGGATAATTTTCTGGCGTTGATGCAAAGGCGGAAATTCTTTCAAATGGAAATAACGTAGTATGGCTGCGTTACACATTTCGGACTGTGAATTGTTCTTTGGTTTAACTTTTAGTTGTCGACTAGCGCTATATATAATCGAATCTACCGTATAAACCACAATTTACTTATGATACTGCTTGCTTAAAAGTGACTCGCAGTGAATCACACAGTGTGCGTTTTCCAATTTTATTTTCTGTAAATTACAATGCAAATTGTCACATGTCAAATTCAGTTATTTCGTATATTCTGCTGTATTTTGCTATTGGATATAATTAAATCGGAGATATAATTAATGCATCTCGCATCTACCCTAATTTCATCATATTAGGAGCGATTATTTCTATCTGACGAAAGCTCGATACCAGAAATTATTTATCGTCCGATACAGCAAAAACAAATAACAAAGTTATCTTTTCGAACGGTTCATTGTGTCATGAAACTTTTAACTCGGCAAACAAACCGTAAGCTCTGAGAAAATTAAATTATAAGAGAATTTATTGATTGAAAAGGAAAAAGGAAACGAAACGTTCGGATGTTGTTCGCCAGGTGGAAACATTATACGTAACATTCGAGAAACATGCCGACATGTCGTTGCGCTGCTGGTCAGAGCAAAAACCGCGAACACACCGGTAGCGGAGAGGCAAGCGAAATGTTCCATTATGTATTTGTTGCTACCACTTCTCGGCGGCGTTGCAAGATAACGAGGGGCGCGCACCTCTTTCCTCCCCATCTCCCGTTGCCTATCTATCTGCCTGTACCGTGACGAGATCCGGACAATTTTACTCGGCGGGAGAGATACTCGTCGTCGTCACGGTCCGTTGCCATCTTGTTATCTGCCAGAGGCCACGCGAAAAAAGGTAACGGGCGAGCGGAGGGTGGGTGGGTAGGTAGGTAGGTAGGTAGGTAGGTAGGTAGGGACAGGGAGGCGCGGTGGATAAAGAATGAAGATAAAAGTGCTCTCGGTATCGCGGGCGGGGGTTGCACGGCGGGCGGAAACGCCGGAAAGTTCGGCCGAGGCGCGCGTAGCTTCGCTGGAACAATAGATCACTTTGCCGGGACACACGATCCGCAGGACAATCCAGGTCCCTAATCGAAATCAGTCGGTTCCTGGCGGCCGCGACGGACGGGCGAGCGAGGACCATCGTGTCTATGTGTACGTGTGTACGAGAGGCGAGGATTTATTTACTCGGTACATAAAGCGGCTCAAATGGCGCCGGCAGGTATCGTCGTATCAAATTGCTGGCGGCCATCAAAAAGGAATATTCGACGACCCGTCGCTCGCACTTTCTTCCCTCGCTTCACTTATAAACTCACGCGGTCTCGCACGCGAAAGTTTACGTATTCGAATACTTTTACATATTTCGACTTTTAGACAATGCTATCGGTTAGGTTTTTTAAATTTTTAAACAGAAACGATCCAATTACATAAAACATTTCGGTAAATTTGTAATGTAAATGAGGAGTAAAGACACGTTGTGTCAGTTATCTTTAGATCTCTATATATTGGTAAAATTACAAATATATATACATCGGGCTAAAGTACGAGATCGAAATTCTATTCTTATTTATGAGATATATTTCCGGCACGGAGAATGTGCGCGATCTTCAGTAGCTTTTTCAACGCGGTATACGGGAGGAAAATGAAAATCTGCTTTTTATCCCTTTCTTTATATCCGTTTCTTTTTTAACTTTTCCTTACTCAAAGCGAGTTCATTGCGCCGGTCAAGCAGATGCAGAAGAGCGGAGCTTCTCCGCCAGTTAATACAGACGCTACATTCGCATGCAACTATTTCTGCAAAGTTGTTCTGAATTATGTATACGCGCCCCCGTAAATATACAAGCGGAATATAGTTTAAATTGATAGCACTTAAGCAGAGCGTTAAATTCAACGTGACTTTTGTACTCATTCGCATTTCATCGTATCAGGATGCACTTCTTAATGCACACATCTCGCAGTATGCTGGTATTCGTTCTCGCAATTTCGCGGTCACATTATCCTGCGGTTGCGAAAGCCCGGCGCGCGGCTTGCATAGTCTACACTACAATAAAAACAGACGCCACGCACGCTTGAAACGCCATTGTCACGAAACCCTTTGAGACGTTGGACTATCATGCGTTGCATCTCGGAGAAATTTCGAACAATGGTCCACGTAAAAGATTTACAGTGACCTGAAAAATATCAAATTTTTAAGAAACCTTGTAAGAGAATCCGGTTTCTCGAAGGTGACATTATATGAATGGAAGCTGAAAGCGCGAAATTACAGTCCACACAACATGCATTTTGTGCGTTAATCGTAAATACCAAACATTTGTTGTGTTTGTCATAAATACAAATTATACGAAAAAACGGTTTTGCTGAAGTATCTAAAAATTAGGTCAGTTATAGATCTGAAAATAATTTTGTTGGAAAATAATTATCAAAATAATTATATTGGACGTGTTCAAGCTAGAATGTCCAAACTTTTTGCAGCATTATCATGCTTGAGCGACCTATATAATTATTTTGATGGTCCAATATTATTATGCCAACATTATAGATCTGGCCTAATTTTTATAAACTTTAGTGAAACCGTTCTAGTCATGTATTTCCGTTATAATAAATTGTACATGCATGGAAAAACGATTTTGCTCAAGTATCTAAAAATTTATCTAAATACAGATCTGAAAATAATTATGTTCCCGTTAATAGTTATTTATTGGACGCTTAAACTGGTTGTGAGAATGTCAAAATTTTTTGCAGCATCATGCTTGAGCGTGTCTTATGTAATTATTTTGATGATCCAACATTATTATTTCAATATTATAGATCTGGCCTAATTTTTATCAACTTTAATAAAACCGTTATAGTCGTGTACTTTTGTTACAATAAGTTGTATGTGCATGAAAAAAAACAATTTTACTCAAGTATCTAAAAATTTATCTAAATACAGATCTGAAAATAATTATGTTGCTATTAAAATAATTATACTGGACGCTGAAACTAGTTGTTAGAACGTCGTAAAATTTTTTGCAACATTATTATCATGTTTGAGAGAGAATGTCGTACGTAATTATATTTTGATGGCTCAACATAATTATTTTCAGATCTGTATCTAAATTTCTGTAGCTAAATTTTTAGATACTTGAGCAAAACCGTTCTTTCTGTGTGTGTATATCGTATATCTGTTATAATAAATTGTATATTCTGAAATGTGCTAATGTTTACCAAACTTTATGTGAGAGAAATTATTCTTTTTCCTCGTTCGGTGGAAGAAAGGAGCAATCTAATTCGGCTATGCGGTTTGTGCACTCAGGATGCTAATGGAAAAAGCATCAGAGGCGAGAGAAGATATACCAGCGTACTGAATCCAAAATATCACTTTGCATAGCTTACGAAACTATCCCGCTGAAAGTAATACTTAACTAGTTCTGATTCGTTTTGTTAACCCTTTCCGATCGATTTGCTGCGATTGCATCTGCGATCTACCCGCCAGAGAAATTTTAATAGCGCCAGTACGCGGTTGAAGCCATTTGCGCGTTTCTCAGGAGAATTTGCAGAAATAATTTCGCTTGTAAGCGGAACCTATCGTGGAAGTACGGGAGCGCAAAACGAATCTCTTTTTGCCGCCAAAAAGTATTACCCGATCGGACAAACGCGATTCTGTCAACTTTCGCGAGCGAAATATCGAACGCAAACAGGCAGCGTTGCGTTTTGCGCCGTTTGCTTAACGTAGTAACTTTGTTTCGACAAGGGGCGGGTATTCGAGTATAATCCGTAGAAAACATCCACCGCGATGCTGTCATTGTGACCGTTGGAGAACCGCTATTACCTCGCGCTTCCAGTATTGCGAAATGTACTCAATCTGGGGCAGCGACTGCCGGACTCGCAGAGGGGAGAACCTCTATCCTACTCGCGGCATTCTCGCGGCGTTGTCGACAGCGCGGAATTAAGGATTGGTCGTTTTAAAGGTGCGAATATCGCGCTCCATCGCGTCGTAAATTCGCCGTAAACTCTATACTTGAGGCCTCTTTGCGCAATGGGAGAAAGGACGAAAAGAGAGAGAGTTACCACCCGCTACGATGAGTTCGCTGCAAAGTAACGATCTTATTCTTCGTTTATTTCCCGTGCGGACAAAGTCTATCGCGGAGCTTCTATTGAATTTCCCGCGACGTGAATCACAATTGGGGCAAATCCCCCGCGGATACGAACATTCATCTTTCAACCTGATTGTCATAATGGATTCCGCGATTATTTATTTGACTTGACCTCTTAGGTCTACCAACCATTAGCATATTTATCATGGTAATAACGTAGGATACGTAATATTAAGGAGGGGAAAAAATGGAAATTAATGGATACTACAAATAGGAACGCACGAAAATTTGTTGGAAAAAGCATCTGTTTTTTACTTCCACTTGATAGCGAGTATTATAATTGTCTTCCTACTTCTTCGTCATATTCTTCGGCATCCTCTGAGTAAATATATCTGCGTGTTTTAATAAGCGCGGAATATCGCGTTATAAATCCGTCGAGACTGTGGTACTCGAAATTTCTTCGCCGAGTGAAGAGCAGATGTTTATCTTTCGGAAAGTGGCCTCGGAGAAAGGTAACTATCCTTCTTCTCATTTATTTAGGTTCCTGTTCCCTCTAATTTGACTAAACCTCTCTTTCCATCCTATTCTCCTTCTCCCCTTTCTCTCTCTCTCTTTATGCATAAGTTGGCAAGTGATCGTACAATGCTAATCTTTTCCACGGTGTTCCTTGCTCTTATCCTCGGATATTCCCCGGAATAAATCATTTATGAGGAACGACGAAATCATACGTTTCGATGCGTCGTTATATCGCGATATCGATAAAGTTGAAATTGGTTTCGTCGTGTGTGCGAGATGAAAATTCATTACGTCGTTTCACCGTTACGGCGAGATATCGATGTAATTAATGAAAATTTGACGTTGAACGCGAGGCGCTGCGAAGCTTCGATTACCGCAATGGGAACCATCGTACGCGATGTCGATTGCGTATTTGTAATATTAAATGTTACATGCCACATATGCGCCGCATATGTATGTATATATCGAATACGATATTTACAGAAAGGCAAGGTAATATGCGCGAAATCAGCTCGCCGCGGCGCGGCGCCGCAGCCATCGCTACCGCCGGCGCGCCGCGCCGCTCCGCTTTGTACTTTGCCCGCGCGGATAAAGATACCGGATAAAGGCATCGGGGAAACGGAAATGGACTTGCAAAGCGTGCTGCGAAAAGTTGCAAACTTCTACGGCGAAATAGGCTACCGCCGCTGTAGCCGAATTTAGAAGTGTATCCGTTCACGTTTTGTACGACGTGAAAGACTTAAAAAAGCACGCACGAGTGCTCCGAAAATTGCGATCCGTATCCGGCCGGTCGAAAAACTGGCATCGTGTATATCGCCCGTGCGCGGTAAACTACGTACTACATACGGTTGAATTTCTTGCGGGATATATATAGAGCAAGTTTAACTTTTCTCCCTTTGCGGATGTAGGTATGATCTCTCTATGTGCCACGGAAGTGCTCGAGAGGTAATTTGATATGCATCGCACATTGATCGATCAATATATCCTTAAACGCGTAAAAGAAATAAATAAAATAAATATTTTAGTCCTATTTTTACTCCTATTTTAGTCTAAATAAATTGGGGACCATTGTTAAGGCACAGAAGGACATTCTTCCTAACTTATCACAGAAAAATGTCATTTATAGAATTTCGTGCAAAGATTGTGATGCTACCTATGTAGGACAGACAGGTAGA
>NJRP01000116.1:0-101694 GCA_003063835.1 Aphaenogaster floridana | reverse complement strand
ACTAATGGCGTTGTTTGGACATATGTAATAGATATAAAGGAAATATGCAATTTTGTACTTGAAAAGGGCCAAAACCCATGGCCGAAACGTAGTACTCTACAATAAACGTTTTATTAGCCAGTTGTGTCGATCATACTTTATTCTCGTTAAATAATTAAATTTATAATTTTCATAATTAAATTCTGATGTAAAAATTGTTGTCAATTAATAAACTATATTGTCAAAGATGATACTTTGGAGGAAGAACGAAAGGACAACTGTCGATTGTTTGATTTGCGTATGAGTAGATTCTTAATTAATAACTGCATTGCAATAACGAGAGTTTATGTTTATTTAAAACAATTATATTTATTATATTGCCATAAAATGCGGAAATTCAATGAGAGGAATAACGGTCGATAAGAGCCGGCGTTTTCATTAGTTTATACGGCGGACTTGAATTACAGGAGACAGTTAGTCGCCTCAATTAAATCAAAACTGGCACAGAGTTAACCGTAGCTTCCCACGGTCTGTCAAGATCCCTGAGGATATCATGCATTATGTCCATATATCGGCGGGCAACGTCAACGTGACGTGGACGTCCTGACAATGACCTGTACCGGATGCTGGCCGATAGCCACGTGACATCCTTCCCATCCTTCCGCTCGGAGGGACGAATGAAGCTTATTCCGGGGTATGAGCAAGCGATCTCTCGCCGGCTTAATTGGACGATTTCAGAATAGAGAATCGGCTGGCGCATAAAAGAAACACGTCCCCTTACTTATGTACAGAATAAACGAGATTCTCGCCCCATCGAGACGAGACGCGTTCGTGATTTACGAGCAATGTCGTCAGATGCTCGTGACGCGAGTACGTCGGAATAAAGCGATCGATTCCAATATCAGGTCTCGACAGTATTCGCGCAGATTACTTACGGTTGTATCCGCTGCCTGGGAAGAAAACCCGTAGTGGGAGTGATACGCGACTTGTTATAAATGTTTCGCTGCATTTTCATCCCACGGCGATATCTCTGATGAACGAACGCCTTATATCGACGGGGCTAATTATCCTGAACTTGGAAACTGCATTAATGTGGAGGAAAAGGAGGCAAAGCCGTCTCTCTACGTTATTCCGTGAATTACACGGCAATGCGAAATTTCATTAAAACAAGAGAGTGCATCGTCTCTTATCGGATCTTATAATAGGATGACATTAACGAAGATCAAAGTGTACTCCCGACGAATAAGAATCTCTCGATCTATTTTCTTCGTGTAATTCGCGCGATCTACCGATACCCTCCTTCTCTGCCTAATTAGCATTTTCTCTTAGATCCGATAATTAACTATGGAACTCAAAGAATTCTCAACAGGATGAAAATACAGCTCTGTTTTCTACGTAAATTTATAGAAGCGCTCCACAAAATAGCCGTTGATAACGTAACGATAACGTAATCGTAACGCATACTTTTTATTCGATATTAAACAATAAGATATCTAAAATACATCCGAGAAATACCCGAAATACTTTCGAGTTTTTAACTATGTAATTAATGTCTGTGTTTATCCACGTGTTTATCGATGGCCCCCGTTATGGTTGTTCACGTAATTCAAGATGCAGGAAGAATCCCAACAAATCTCATTGAAGCCCGCGAGATCGCTTCGGTATTCGCTATAATTACGGTTCGTCGACAAAGATCAGGTATCGGCACTAAAATGGACATAAAACCACGCGAAAGGTCTTTCGCGTCCGCTTAATTTGCAAGGCATTAACCTTATTATTATGGCGGTAATACGGCCGCGGAGTTTGCCGGGAACAACGTGTAGGACGGGGGAGGGTGGTTGCACGCGAGCAATCTTTACAGCCCTTCTCGGAAATGAAAAGTCGTGTGCCCCCTCCCCCTCTGGCCCCGGTCGCGAGCGCACGACACTCGTTCCTCATTTTTTTTCTCTTGCCTCATGAACTCGTGCTCCTCGTTCTTCCCTTCCTCCTCTCTCTCTCCTGCCACTCAACACGCTTCTCTTTTTCTCCGCTCACCCCGACTGCACGTTAAGCGCAATTTTTAAACCAACGGATGGCAAAAATTACTTCATTCGTAACCACTGACGCGACGCAGTCATAAGGCGCTTCTGTCGTTCGCTGCTGAATCGTTCATGCCGTCAATATTTCACACGAATCGATTTTGGAGGAATGCGATGTATGACTTTTAAATGCATCAATTTTACATTTCCTCGAGCAACATTGACCTAGTTTATACCGTGCGTTTAGGCTGCGGCCTACACCCCAAATTCGACCAAAATTATTTAGGCCGATCGCTGTAAACACTAATTTAGGTCGAATTTGGGGTATAGGCCGCGGTCTAAACGCACGGTGTATACGTAGCCATTGATTGTCTGCGACTGCCATCAGTATCCATAAAACAGTAACGTCTTTGACGGAAGACGATATGACGTAAATTCAGTCCTATCGCTTCCGATCGTATCTCGAAAGACATTACGAATGGAGAAATTAGATTTACTCGTGAGTTTCTCCGGATGAATCTCTCTACGTGCACAATACCGTCAGTGTACGGCTGCGTATGCGCGTGCACGATACGTATACACGCGCGTGCCACTAACGGAAACGTTGCCGGGATCCCCGATAATTGAGGTCCGAAAACATTCTCTGATGAGTCGCATTATCAACGCATATGAAAGCCGAGAGTTCAATTATGCGCGATAAGACCATTCAACAGTTAATCAATGCATATTTGGTGGATCAATTACCGAGTAATGTGATTTTACGTTTCCCGATTGTAGCATTGTGAAGCTATTACATGATACATCGTCGCGGCAGGGAATTACAAGATGGGAAGTCTATTTAGTGATTATCACGCTTTGCAACTTGTTAAATATGTATTAATGCGCGAATCATATGACATAATCTATATTTAAGTACACAAATTACGCAACTGCAGACATCGCTTTCTAATTCATCTGTTTAAATTCGTATCGCAGATATGAAGATATTTTCAATCTCCATTATATAAACATATTTTTGATCAAAATAAAAGATGGAGCTGCTTAATGTTCATCTAAATTAAAGTTTCTAATTATACATGGAGAACCACTTCCGCCGAAAATCAGTTTCCTCCTGTGTACTCATGATATACTGCCAGCCACTCTCTTTCCTACACGCGAGAAGATTTCTCAAGTGTATTTGAGGTTTCCTCTTAAAGCTGACCTAAATGCGATTAATGAATATGCAGCCCTATAAATTCTAACATCAGAATTATAGCAACAATTATAGTGAGATACATAAGAAGTGATAAGATCGTCCAGTAGTGACTTCCTTGTCTGTATGCTTTTTATTTAGGGCTGATGAGCCAGGCACAAGATTCGTCATACTAATATATACATATATTATGTATATCTACCATTAAACAATATATAAATTGTAAACGAGTACAAACGTTTCGACCTTAAATGTAATCATCCTCAGTGCGAATAATAATAATAATATAAACAAATAAAGTTATGACATTTGGCCTATTCTCATTTGTATTAAATAAAGTTAGTTAGACGCAAGATAAATGCTGATTTAAAGTTGTCACATGCATTTATTATTAATATTTTATTATTATTTATTATTATATTATTTCTATTTTATTTTGCTTATTATTTTTATGTCCTTTAATCTACTGATCCTAGGAATTATTCTTTTATTTAATTGAAGCATTGGACTAATTCAGTTGCAAAATCAAACGTCAAAAATGTCCAAGGACGAGAACGTTGCTAAGAAATGGCTTTCTATGGTCCTTCTAAGATTAAAGAAATATCGCGGGCTAGGAAGCACACGACAAACGAATTTCTTACGTTTACTGGGGACCATTCGTTTTGCATATCCCGTTGAACGTGGCGCTATTTATCAGATATATATAACCGTGGGCGCTCCGCTCCGTGTGAGGGCGAGTTCCCGAAGGAGGATCGGTTCACCCCGATCTAACCCTCGCCGACTGCGCCTCCGACGGAGCCTACTTACTCGGGAGAGACGGGGGAGGGGGAGATTTCTTAAGCAACGAGAGACCGCGACGACATAGCACTCCCGCGAATTGTGCGCGCGGGCGCCGTTAAAATAGAAAGCGCGGCGGCGCGCGGTACGTTTGCCGGGGATTACCTACCCCAGCCGGACGGGGGGGGGGGGACGGGGAGGAGGTGAGCCGGAAGAGAGCTGAGGGTGAGGGGATGCAGAATGATCTCACGAGGGAGACCAAGTTCCTGGTAAGTAGCCGGCCGGCTATACGCGCTCCGACCGTCGGCGTCGGTCGGTTTGAACCTGGGAAAGGGGGTCAGGTCAAGTCGGCGCGAGAAACTGCTGCGCCGCTGCCGCCATCGCCGCTGTTGCAGCCGCCGCTGAAACTGGAGCGGACCCTGGAGCGCGGGATTAGATTGCTACAGATGGGATGCGAGAGTCTGGCCGTATCTCGAGAATGCCAATTTGATTTCGGTAGGAAACGGCGGAAGACCGTGCCGGAAGACCGTAAAGTATACAACAAACGCTACCGGGCGCAACGAACCCTACATCACGACCGGGATCCGGTCCGGTCTCCTCCTCCGAGTGGCTGCTTCAAGAGGGAATGCGAAAACGTCTGTATTACGTATCCATTTGCTTCGGTGCGCAGACACGGCATCGTATTATAATGCGCGTAATATTGGAGCAACGATCTTCGCATTTGTTGTTTCGTGATTTGTTGCCGCTTCGGTGGTTTAACTGAATCTTACTGGTTTCGTATTGTTATTGCATCAGCTTATTTAATTATCGTATCGACGAACAAATGCGTATAGACTCTGTGGATGAATACCGATAAGCCATTATAGAAAGTATAACTCGTGGGGATATCTCGGAGAGAGAGAGAGAGAGGGGGGGGGGAGAGAGAGAGAGAGAGAGAGAGAACCTTTCTTTTGCCGACTGAGGCATGCGAAAAAGATTCGAGAAATAACGAGTTTTGAATCGCCCGCATCGCCGATAAGAGAATCTCGAGAAAAGAGCACGGATACTTCTTATATTTCACTTCAATAACTACGATGTGCTTTACTATAATATTGTATGATGTAATACAAGTTTTCTTCTTTCCATTATTAAATAGAAAGGTAAAATTTTGCGCAGTATATCAAACGCACGATAACAAACTCCCGTCTTTCTTTAATAATAAAATGAATAATCACATATCTATATACATTTACTTTAATTATATACGTGCCTGAATAAAGTAAGGCTCATTTATCATAAAAATAGTTAGTATTAGATTCTGTTGTATCTTATTCGAATAAATTGAAAATAGTCGCGACATTTACGAGGAATTACATTACCGATGAAAAGTTCGAGACTATTAATTGAAAATGTCTACTATATGAGATGAAGTCAAATTTAATGCATTATAATTTAACATATTTTTATTATTTTACTCATTATTTTATAATGAAATAAAAAATAATATAAAATATTTGAGAGTTCTTTAAAAAATATTTTTTACAAGATGAAAAGCACTAAAGAGTATTAGACATCCTTTTAAACACTTTTAAATACTTTAGAATAGCCATTTTTACATTTAATCACTTTTTTAATAATCTAGATAATCTCGTTACAAGTTTATTATAAGTTAAGTTAAGTTTATTAGTTTATTGATTAGTTTATAAAAAAAGTTTATCATATTAGTTGAAAAATGGCTTTATGATCATAGTCCATTTTCTTGAAATTAAGCAATGCTATGCCACAACTGTGCTAAAAAAATGCCCATTTATTTTTAAATTAAGAAAAAATATTGAGTAAGGCATGAATTTAAGTAGTGCTTCACAGACTTTTAAGTAGTGTTTCACTGGAATATTCTTAAATTTTATATGTTGTCTGAAACTTTTGGCCGGCAGGGTTGAGGGTATGCCTCAATCAACTTGATGGTTTATTTCAGATCTAAGAAATATTCGTTGTTATATCATTCATATTATATCGATGGCAGCCACGCTATTTAATGTGCATCGAGTCGAGATCCAACTCGGATACATTCTGTATGATCGTGCACCAGCACCGTCGCAATGGCATATCTCCGACGCATCATCCTATTTCCGTACAATTACGAGTAACATTATCTATGGAAATTGCCACTTGCCCGCGCACGATGTGCGCAAGGATTAAACCCGGTGTATTCAAACCTTAAATAGTGAACGGTCGTTCTGGCAATGGCAGATTTCATCATTAATGCAGGGGAACGGAGGGCATAGCGAGACCGCGGCTTGAGAAACTTTTTTAAATTGGACGAGGGAAGGGAAAAGTGAATGACACGACATCGGTTAGACGGCAAATGAAGGAGCGAGAGAAGATTATGATACCGTAACACGAACGAGGGAAAAGGAGAAGGAGAAGGAGAAGGGTGAGTCGCCCGATGGTACCCGAAACGAAGTCTTAACGACGGAACCGATGAAAGCGGTCTCCTATTAGCATTCTGTATAATCTACTTGCGAGTGCATTCGAGCAGCGACGTACGACTAAAGCTTTGCAGTTCGGGAGTACTCGCGGTAGTCTTCGAACTGCGGCAAGAGCCACTTTGTAAGTTGTACCAGCCAAGGGGTCCGCAGACTAACTCGCATCGGACAGAAGTTCGCATTGGTTTGGTGGATTCTGGCGTGCTACCTTTTCAACAAACGCACGCGTTATTTCCGTGTGTATGCCGCATATGTAATATCGCGCTACGATTCTACGGCCCGCCGCGTTTACTTCTCAATATATCAGCTTCTTGCAATGTTAATTTAATATCTGGCGGTCGAGTTCGAGTGGGGGCTACGATAACAGCGGACGAAAATTGGTCGAGAGGAAATAAAGACGACTTTATTTCAAGTCCGTTATTTCAATAATGTTCATTCTAATTTTCGTTAATACAATTAGACGGCGATAGTAATAAATGAATGAGAATGTATAATAATACATATAAACGGAAGTGATATGATGAATCGGTTTTCATCGGGTCCGGTGGGGAGAGACTAACGAAATGCGTAACAATTATCGATATCCTGTGGGAATCTTTCTGCGGAGTTAGAATGACAGAAATGACCAGAATAATTGCAACCAGTTGGTTAACGGAGAACGAGACGCAGTTTCTTTACTCACCGACCACTTCGAGATAACCGATCTGGCTTTTCATGGGATCCGTGTTTATCTGACACATGTACCAGCCTCGATCGGACTCCCGCACTTCCCGTATGTGAAGGAACCACGTTCGGTGGTCGCTGTGGGAAACCGCGATCCTGTGATTCTTCGTGATCACGTGGCTCGCTATCGTCAAAATAGTTTGCGTATCGACGCGCAGCCATGCCACCTAAAAATCAAACAAAATAAATGTTATCATTATGTATGCCATGTGTTAATACCGGACTACATAGATAGATTAGTCAATTAAAACCTGCATTCGAATCCTTATAATCAGTAGTATTCAGAATCATTGCGCAATTACACTGTTCAACAAAAAAATGCATAAGAACGAGGGTCGTCGTTTCCCGTGGTTATTTAGACATTGAATACGATTCCGTTTACCAAATTGCTCTATCATGTCTCACAATCAGTCTTGAGAACTTTGCGATTAAAATTGCAAAAATGCTATTTTAATGTATTTTGGCATGTTTCTAACTACTAGACTCCTTTTTATTCGATCTTGCTTTAACCGGTCATATTTTCATCAAGATTTTTTAGCGAATGTGACGCTGCGATAGAAAATTGTTTCATATACCCGTTGTTAAATCAAAAAGACAAACAAAAATGATCATTTTTTTATGCAAGTAAAAATACACAATAAACATTTATATAATATATATATTTATATTATTATATAAAAAATATATATATTATACAAAAATATATATATTTTTATTTAATTTACGATCCAATAAATAGTATTTTGCGGATCTTCGGATTAACTGGCCATTCGTTTATCCGGTAGGAGGTCCGCTCCCACAGGAGCCGGTTAATAGAGAGTCTATTGTACTATATGTGACGTATTGGAGAAATTTTATCAAAATTAAGTATGTTGTTAGGACTTTTAGTCCTTAAAAGGAATTTGTTGTGTCGATTATGGTTAAAAGATATCAGAAGATATTAAAAAGTTAGATTTTTTACCTATATAAGTCGTTAAGGACTAAAAGTCCTAATATACTTAATTTTAATTGCAATAAAACTTTTACAACGCGTCATATATATATATATATATATATATATATATAGTAGTTATAATGTACCAAAATACACACTAAAAGCTTTTTTCCAATTTTTACCATAAAATTCTTAAAATTGTGATAAAGCAATTTGGTAAATGGGATCGTATTCAGCGCCCCAAAAAACTACGGAAAACGATTATCCTTCTTGTGCTCGAAAAATATCATATTTTATTGAACAATGTTACATACAGGAATATAGGGGAGAGTTGCGTACTACTTAAACTATTTTTTATCATATTTCCCATTTGGTACTGATTTGTACGCAAATAAACGTTGGAAATTGTAGCTTGAGGTTTCAGGCACCTATTGTTACATGTTTAACCTTTTACCAATAACAAATTAATTTGTTACAAGTCTTTTTGTAACATGCTGCAAAGGGTACGATTTAAGTCTTCTAACTTATACCTCCTTGAAAGTATCGAATTTATATTAATAAAAATAATTAAAAATATAAGATTAATAAAAGGAATCATTAAAAAAAAATATTAAGTATTTAATAATTAACAAATAACAATAATAAAAAGGTAAGGATGTTGAAATAAAACTGGCTTAAATTTATTTTTGCAATTGACATTTATATTCATATAAACATGAGTATATAAGCACGAGTTCCTAAATCCTACCGGTACGATATAGAAAACCCCATGATGATAGATTTTATAAAAATGTCGATTTAATCTTTATAATAATTGCAAATATGTATCTACAATGAATGTAAAGTATTTTACAATAAACCTTTTTTTATGAAAATATAGAAATTTAGAATAAAATTGTATGATTACATTATTATCAACCACATAAATTGATCAAAAATTAACATCAGTTGTACCTGATTTTTTTAACGTCGTTAGCACGTACAAAATACGATGTAATCTGTTAATTTTTGTCTATATTACTTATTTCTCATTTATTTTTGTTACTAAACATTAATTAGCTTATATTAAGTAATAATATAAAATATTGATGAGATACGATTTAGATGACCGGTATATATTTGTAGCAACTCTCCTCTACATATGTGTGAGATTGAAATAATTATAAAGTCATATGCATTTATTGCACTATTATTAAATTATTATATTTTTGTAATTTATTATTTGTTCAATAAATCCACGACGCAAAACCGTTAATTCCGTTAATTCCTAAAGTATGTCTATTATTTTTGTCTTCCAATTTTTAATGCATAATCCAAAAATCAGTTTTAATAACGGCAATGCAATTAATATTTAATGTCTTATCTAAATAAAATCGCCGCGGGAATTTGTCGCAAAATCGTTATGTACGATATTTTAAAACGACATTTTAAAGTTTGTACAGAATATAGCAGTTAAATTGGAATACGCATTTTAATACAATAATGAAACGCAGTTATTAATCATACGTTAACAATAAGTATTCGAAATGTGCATTCTCGTTAAGGAAAAGAGCTGTCCCTTTTTTCCTCGAAACGTTCCGCAGCGCGGTCGAGAGAGGCCGACATCCTTTAATTCATAAGTCTCCAGCCGACTTTTGTATTCCAGTTCAACGGACCGGCGATTCTTTTCCCGCCGCGCCGTCTACCTTTCCACCAGCATTCGCCTTCGGATTATTCCCCCTCGGTTTCCGGTCCGTCCATATCAATTATAATTTTTCAGCGCGGCCGTACCGCCGGAGAAATAAAACGCCGCGGGATCATCCGGGCGGCCATTCCGTTATTATATTATTCCAACAGTTTAATGCTCTTTTATTCGCGAGTTATTCGCACCGCGTTCCGTATAACGAAGTTTCGCAGATAATTGCCCCTGGTTTGTTGCATACTGTTCGCGCCCAGGTAGTCGATCAAGTAATTTATAGTAATTTAGCGAGCCGGGCGTGCGTATCGAACCACGGTACAAAATAAACCATGATGAATTATGGCGTTATGGAAATTACATATAAGTCACGAAGTTACGGCAAATTGTAGCGAGCAACCTAGACTTTCGATAATGCAACGACAGCTTTGTTCAGTAATGAATCTGCATACAGGTCAATACAGACGATGTATCATCACCGATTAAATGCTTCGTTTATTGTCGTCGTGAAATGCCCCGAGTATTATTGCCATCTCGTGTCCTACAACGTGTGTCGTACAACAAGCGGCGAATTAATTAAGAAGAGCCTGTGTAACGTAGTTGCAACGCTGCGCGTCCTTTACATTACGTCGCCGTATCCGCGCAAAGAATTGAGAGGCAGACGTTATTGACATTAAATAAATCGACGAAGCATTCTTAACATTTTTCCGCCACGCCACCGCGTATGCGCTCGCGCTACACGCTCCTCTCGAGCGTAACATTCGATTACGCGATCAGCGGCGCTTTCTTTGTGGGGCGAGCTCGCGAGCTCGCGAGCTCGCGGGGAAGGGGAGTAAAAAGGGGAGGAGAGGGTTGCTCCCGGCGTTCTTTAAAGTAATCATCTCCGACGGCCGACAAAATGCGCGAGTCCGCCCCCGGGGGCACCAAACATCACATGCATGTCATCCCAGAAATTATAACGTGAACGGTATCCGCGGGAATAAATGTTTGCGCACTGAAATAGCAATTCCATTATCCCGCGCCTTTGAAGATAGAGGATGCAATGGTGCTGCGGGGGGCGCGCGAATGCTACCTGCAACACCGCGAGAATAAGGCGAGGATGCGCGCCGGCTGTCTGGTCGCGAACGTAACATGCATAGCGTTCGCAAAGGGCGTGCAAGAAATTACAATAAGCGCGCAAACCAAGCAAAATGCAGCCACCCCCACCCGCCGCGTGACAGCTCTCGCCCGGGCTCTTCGAGCGTGGAAACAGATTTTTCTTAACGATCCGATTTGCCGTACGCGTGTGATGAAATTCGGATGGTTGGCTCGCTCGCGGACCGCGGATTTCCTCGTTGATGGACTCGGCCGTGTGATCGCAATTTTAACGATCTGCCCTTTCTCCGCTTCAAGCGTGAATAAATGTCGCGCCGGAGATGCTTCGTGCTGCCATAGCAGCGCTCAGATATCAACCTTTTATAGGGCACTAGAGTATGATATTTTATTTATCACTCCACGTGGCTGATACACGGCCGATGTTAGGATGTCATCTAGAAGGCGAGTGATACTTTATCACTCGGGAAGTGTAAAAAGAAGGGGAGAAATGGCTTTCATCTGTGATAAAAATTATACGTTGCATATTCCTTCAATGGAAAAGTTTTTGAAGAAGTCTGCGTTAAAAATTTACTTGTGAATAAAACGCTTTCTTCTCTTCTCACTGAGTGAGACAGAGAAAAAACAAAGGAAAGACGTATAGTACGTAGATTCTATCTATAGATCATTATATATTTACGTGTCCATTATATTAATAAGAAATATTACAGACGAGGAGTCTAAAAGGTATTCTCTGCTCGAAGAATTTGGATTGGCTTTAATAATGTTATTTTGTCTTTGTTAGTTGGAAAATTTTTGTTAAAATTAACATATTTCACGTGTCCCCCAAACGGTTCACCTAAATTTTTGTTAATTTAACACAAGACAAATGTGTTAGAAAGTCACACAAATATTATGTAAAAATTAACACAAAAAATGTAACAATTTGGAAACAAATTGTGGAAGTATATTTCTTCAGTAAAATTAACATTTATAATATTAACACGTACATTTTATTCATTTATCTTAGAATTTACGTTTTAAAATTACATTATTTGTTCACTTACTCATAAATTGTATTATTTTAGCACTAAGAAATGTTGAATATCAATTTAACAGAAAATATTCAAATAACATAATCGCATTATGTTAAATTAATACTCGAATATGTTAAAAATTCAACAAAAAATGTTAACAAGATTTTAACACAAGTACAAAATGTTTTTTACTGTGTAGGAAAAGGTCAATTATATCAAAATAGATAAATAATAAGACATGCTTATGAAAATACAAACAAATGAGAGAATGATAATGGCTGATACATCTCGTTAATCTGGAAGATACTCGAGAACGAAATGACTCCGGAGCTTCATTAGCGAACCGTCTCTCAGCCATCCGCCGACCTTTAATCCCACATTCGACCGCGTCGATTACTCGGTTAATTATCTCAGATGACGCTGCTTCAAAGTCACCGGTGTGACGGAAAGTACAGGGGGAGAGAGAGAGAGAGAGAGAGAGAGAGAGACAGGGCGAGAGGAGATTCGGAACACGTGCGTCTAGTACGGGCGACTCTCGGATGCAGATATCAAGCCAGGCGCCTGTAAATCTGCCAGGGACCGGTGTGAAACGCTGGATGGTTGGATTAGGAGAGGAGGTAGAGGTCGAGGACTGGTCGACCACCTAGTCGGAAGCACCGCCATGAACTATTGCATTTGATATCCACACCGATGAATGGAAACGTTGAGCGCCCTGTCCAGCGTGGTGCCGCCATCTCTGACCACGATGAACGTGAATGCAGGTATAATGCCCCCGTCGTGCTTCCGCCGACTATGATAACCAAGTATTTACGGCCGCGACCATCGCGCGAGTTTCTGTAATTTACGGAGACTCCGAGAACCCGGCCCGCGTCGGCGACTATGTGTCACCCTCCGCGCTTTCCTCGCACGAGTTTCACGACTTTTCCAAATGAAACGGCAACGAAGCGGTGGCATTCTGCGCTCGTTGGAGTTTTTGGGCCTCTTATCGTGCGATTCTTTTAAAAATCTCTCAAAAAATTTAATCTTAACACGGAAAAAAGTAACTACCGTAGCTAAAAACTGCGTGTGGTAACTAAATTGCAATCGTAATATATGGACAGCGAACATCTTAGCTGTGATACCTATTTCATTGCTGTCGTGACTACAAATTTCGTAACTCTAAAAACGTTTGCTGTAGCTTAGAAATTTATAGTCACGACAGCAAACACAGTTTAGTAAATCACGATTAGCTGTGGTAGCGAAAAATTTTCTTCCACGAACAGCAACTTTAAACTCAGAGCAATCTTCCTTTTTAAATAGCGAGCAATCTTGTAATTGTATCTTTTGACGCCATTTTGATAAAATGATTTTCACAGATGACAATGATTCTCTTTGTTAGCGCGCGTGGAATGTATCGTCCATTTCGCCTCTAACAGCGCTAATAACGTCGATACGGCTTCCAGTACAACCACAATCCCGGAGAAATCCTCTGGATGTTCGTACACAGGCCGTACACATCGGTGCATCCGGCATAAACTTGTTTCGCGCGACGGCTTACCCGACTTTCCCGACGTCCGCGACGTATCCCAGGAAACATTCGGCTCAATTTCTACTTCTCAATTTCCGGCTTCCGCCGAGTTGCTTCCTCCGCAGAATCGCGGCCCGTTCCTCGAACGGCGGACCTGCCGAAGTTTTTGGCAGGTCGACTCGGACGGGCAGAGATTTCGACGAACTTGGTTCACGTACGAGCGAGACCGCAATCTTACGGTCATCGCGGCAGTCGCCGGGGATCGGACTCGTCACGAGAGAGCCGAGATTAGACTAGACTCGTGAGATTAATTTTCAGGGAGCGTATACGTGCCGGCGAATGGGCGTCGGTGACGACGACGGCGACGACAGTTCGGAAAGGCGCGCGTACACGAGTTTTACGACTTACACGACAAGTCCATCTTGGATCGTATATTTCCGCACTCGCGGCATTCGGGCCGTCTGGCAGAAAACCCCGTAGCGCGCGCGCCTTAAATCAGTGCCAGCCGTCACCCTTGATTAGTCACGGCTGCACGATTTCATAAACCCTCGGACGGGACAGGAATCGCGAGCGAATTCCTCCCCGTTGTTGGGTCCTTTGTGTTTCTATAACTGGTATTTTGGAATTATCGGAGGGCTGCGTGCCCTCCGAAGAGAATCGCCGCGTGGATATTCGACAAATGTTACACCATTTACTCGCAAACGTTACCATCGATTTCGCACCGCCGCGCCGCGCCGCTACCACACAGAGCACTAAACTGCAAACCTTTTCCCGCGACTTTTTTTCAATTAATTTCTTTGCGCTAGCGACGGTAAAAATTTTCAAGTTTTTGGACACTCGCACGCGGTGTCATGTTTTAATGTAAAGCAGGTATTAATGAAACAAGCTTTAGAAATTTTTCCATCTCGTAAAAGCGCGATAAAAAGAGAGCTTAGTGGAAGTTTTCAGATCGCACGGGACAAAGGGCTTCAAGCTGCGGTAATCTTCTGGCAACGATCCGTCGTAAATTTGCGTCTTCACGCGAACGTCGCGAGATACCGTATATGCATACGCGCATGCACGGATCCGCAATGCGAGCGCAAACGAAATGAAGCCGCAGCAATTCCGAAATTCGGGCTTCTTGCTCTCCCGCGGAATATTAACTAAGCCCGCGTGCAAACAGGCGATCCGCGGCCCGGTATAATCTCGCGCGGAATTGAATTCCAATACGCCACTTTCCCATCCGCCGTATTATGAGGCAGGCGGTCGTTTTTTTTCCTCTTTCTTTTCGCCGGGTCTTACCGCGAGCGCGGATAATCGGCCCGAACGACGGAAATGCATTCTACGACGATGCACTTTGGGAGATCGGGATTTCATCACCGTTAGCAGACGTTCCGCCTCGTTCCCGGGGCTGCATTGAAATAAAGTTAGCGAAACGCTAACCACCGTCGAGCCACCGTGGCCACTCCCCCCCCTTTTCCCCGGACGCTGAAATGCACCCCCTCCCCCCCCCCGTAACCCTCCGGCTCACTCTTACCCCGAGTAAAGTCTCTCTTCCAGATACGGCTCTTCTATACGACGCGATCTTCTATACGAAGTTATTTCGATCTCAATGGTGACTTCGTTAGGATCGGATAAGCACACCGAATTGTGATTCGTAAATATGTTCGATTAATGAAACTCGCATGATACATATTTCTCATGAATAGAACATTGTCCGGTGACCTGCGCTGACCGGCGCTTACCAAACAAAATGCATAACACTCGTAAAGAATAACATTTGTAATAGTAATCAATATTCAGTACTTTCATTAGTATAATTAATATTCAAGTAATAGTCAAAAGTAATAAACGTACTGTGCACGATAATTTTGCATAATTCAATTATATTGTACAAAGTGCTCTATTTTATTTTCTCCAAACGAATGATTCGAAAACTGAGCCCGGCCGGCAAAAATGTTTTAAACAAAAGTTGTACAATTTGAAAGGGAACGAATAATGGTAAAATTAATTTTTGAAAGAATCAATTTTTCAAGACCATATAAAGGTCATCACTATATTTTGAATAGAATTATGTGATTTTTTTAACATAATGTGATTATGTTAAAATTTCATGTTAAAACGTTAATATTCTAATTATTTTGCATATAAAAGTATTAAATTATAATAAAATCAATAATTCACGGGATATTTTATATTATATTCTGATATATTTTGACATGTGAAATATAAAATATCATGTCAACTATTCATTTTTTGATAATCGTACCTCAATTCTTTTATGCGCAGAATAATAAGATAAATTAATTGGTATATGAAGAAAACACATAGTTGCTTTTCAAAGAAATTATACAATTTGCAATAGGCAATTATTATTCTGTATAATATTTTATCGAGATATGAATCTAATAATGAAAATTTTACTTCAGAGAGTCAAGCTAATTAGGTCCGCCATTCAACATGTTAAACGAGAGTATGATTATCGAGCTCAGTCTTATTTTTAGAATTGACATTACATCATTTTAAAAGTGCATGTATCTATGTCTGCATGAGAACTCGAAAGAAAACCGAACGATAATATACATGGAAGCCGGTAGTTTCGAGCGGCCAGAACGAGCAAACGGCCGACGAAACGTGTCTGGTTGGCGCAATTGGCGCAAGGGGTTAGCACGCGAGAGATACCGTAACCCGGCATAATGATGGGGATATTAAGGTAATTAAGGACTCCAAAGTAGTCGACGGTTGTTGCAGCATTAGGTACGGTCCCCCGAGGAGGCTCTTGTCGAAATGTCAGTACGAAATGTCATACGTGCGCAGATTCCGGCAGATTGCTCGTCTATACGCCCTTACGGGCGGTTCGATATTGGCCCTCGTTATCAAAACTTGGTCTCTTCGTTCCGCTTACGCACAAAGGGATAAAGTTCAAACTTAATTGCACTGCTAATGTGCGATCTAAATGCATGCGTGACGCGAGCAACGTGACTCCCTTTTCCCTTGCCCTGTAAAGCTTGTGGCATATTTTTAACTTAGAAAGCGTCGGAAACTCTTCTCTTTTTCTCTCTGCAGGCAGAAAAGATATACCTTTGCGAACTTTAATTAATATTGCCGTTGCGATACACTTTTACATTTTTCTTTTAGAGTGCAATTTTAACTTGACGGCGCAATTTAATGGATGTAAATGTCACGAGCGTGATTATTATTCGTAATTATTTAAATGGAGGGGGCGTACCGCGAATTAATATTTCCTACTAGATAGAACGTTACGTACACGTCAACTTTTGGGCAATCTTTGGCTCCTAGTTAATACGCAAAAGGTCGAGAGGATTAAACCTAATCGTCCCGCTAATGCACGATCTAAATGGATATTTGTCCCGCGGGTATCCGAAAGAAGACCGCAACAACGCGGGAACGGCAAACAACATTGGATTCCCTGTGTTCCAAATCTCTGTAGTAATTATGCAGCAAATTGTGCCGCGCCTGTAGCAACGTGCTATTAGCCACGGCAGAGATTAGACACGTTTACGTTTTTGCTAAAAGAGCTTAATTAATCGAAATGCAAGCAAAGAGGCAGAGGCATTTTACGTGAAAAGTATCTTTGGCAAAAATGCGCGTGATAATGATTAGATGCATATATATAGGGTGATTCTAAATAAGAGCACTTAAATTTTAGGAGATGATTCTTTGTCGAATAATTAAGGGAAGGGCGTTTTTCATACAAACATATACTCCTATATCCCTCCCTGAAGAGTTACACTCTTCCAAAGGGGGAGGTGACAATTAGGTTTCTTTTTCTAAATTTTGGACAAGTTAAAAAAATAAATTTTGGTGGACATTTTTCACTAGTAAAAACGATACTTAATAATATTTTTTTACTCCTCTTGTATCGTATAAGGGATAAAACTAGCAACCTCTATTTAATTTTTAGAACTCTTTAATGGGCCGGAATGTAGTCATCTAAAAATATGCGTTAGAAGGCTTGATTCTTTTAGAAAATTTTTTATTTCTTTTATTTCTTTCGTAAAATAGATAGTTTTTAAGGAAAAAATACGCCATCATGCACAGCACGATGCTAAATGGCATAGGTTTCGGGTTACGAGAAGTTGAATTTCAGAATAAAAAAGCAAGCAAAATAAATTTATAGTAAATGTTGGAAAAAATGAAACAAAAACAATACAAAATTATAATAAATTTTTCAATTTTCACCTCCCCTTTTTTGGAGGACTGTAATTCCTTAGAGAGAGGAATATAGGAGTATATGTTTATAAAAGAAAGACTCCCTTTAATTTTCGACAAAGAATCATCTCCTAAAATTTTTCACACTTATTTAGAATCACCCTGTATATATATATATAACACGCATACTCGTCGACGCGCAGTAAACGCGTAGCTGCAATTTTAAGTATCCCATAATTTGCATTAAACCATATTCATCCGATGATATTCAAATTTAGTTAACTCTACTGACTGATTAATCCAGTACAAACGTGATACGTATATTATGGGCGACTGCACTTGATTCCGATATTCATTTCTGACGTGAAACAAATTCGAAAGATCGGGACTAAATGAGATTATAAATAGCTGAGGGCGATTAATGTATCGTCGATTCTTTAATTTCGTGTCGTTGATATCCGATAACATTGATATTGTATCCGTGATCTCCGTCTCGTCTATCGCTTGGTTCTTCAATTAACCAATTATCTGGCTTTATGTCGCAGTTATGTCCCGCAAAAGAATGGCCATTGGAGCCCGATCGTTCCAGTAATCTGCGTTCCAAATGTATATCGATCTCACGAGCGCCGCGATAGGAGATTTACATTTTCTTTGCCGTCCTCTTTATGCGCCCCCCCCCCTTTTTACTCCGGTTAAATTACAATGGGTCGGGTCTGTCAAATGGCAAAATAATCCTGCAAATGTTCCTTTATCATTGTCATCAAATTTACCATCGTGAAATATTTCGCGAACGCGAATCTTATGAATCTTCAGAGGATGCTCTAAATTCCAGCGACATCATTCCTTTGTGCCCTTTTACACTCATTATACGACATGCCATGGACTAAAGGTAAGGCTAACTGCCACGTTAATTCTCTATCTAAATGCATATTTACTTCATGAATATCGGTCTAATATCGACTGTGAGCGGCAGTCGCAAAATCTCCCGATTTCGCCAACGAAATGGCTATAAATAGTGTACCCACTGTCCGTCTTCAATCGTCAAACTTTCATAATAGATAATTCAAATTCACGAACTTATACATTTACTTTAATGTCAATGAAACAAGATCAAAACCGCTCTTTCTTTTACGTTCTCATTATAAAATTCGTTCAGTAATACTATGAAATTCACTAGACTACGACGTCGATAACATTATTGCGTCGAGACAGAGTGAAAAATTGCATGTTCCCCCTCCTCATTAATCGCGTTTGCTTTCTAATTAGCGAGATCGATTATACGTTTACAAGGTTGCCAAGAGTTACGGGCTTGTGCCCTGTCACGGTTGAGAACAAGCGAGGGTCCGAAGGGGTTCGTCTCGTAAAACTTTTAACTTCATCAGCTATCCATTTAAACAACGTAGTTAGTACATTTTACAAATTAATGCAATTTTTCATGCTTCAAACGTTGGATTTCTTTACCGTTGCATAATTGCCCTCAGTTACGAAAAACAATGAAAATGGATGTCAACGGAATACATCGCATCTTTTCACATATATGACAATTGCAAATAGAACTCGTATGAATTAACGGAGAGGGAGATTATACGCGCGCTGCGTTAATATGGCAATCATATTTTCACAGCAAAAGTAAGCGGGGATGAGTGCCTTCGTTTACCGCCGTTTTTCGCCGATTCCCGATTGCGATTGGACAGCTGAAACAAATAGAGTCGGGGCTCAGCCAAGTACACCGGTACATTCGAGCAGTTACAGAGTTAATAGTTTGTGGATTTAATCCGGCGAATCCAGTCACCATTATATAATGGCACGGTAGATCGTTCCGGAGAAATGGTTGAATCGAGTGAGAGAGTCCCGGATTAGCGGATGCATCAGTGCTTACAGAGGACCATGATTAATCCAGCCCTATGGCCCGAAAGCCGATGAGTCGGGGCGGCCTGCAGGCAGACGAAGCGGAACGCGGAGACGGCGGTGTTTGCGAATTCAGATTGATCCGCGACTGCCAGATGCAACTCCTCTCGACGACGTGTAAATTCGCTTCCCCGTCGTCGGAATATAAATCGTCGGTAAAATGAATCGGCGGGAAATACGCTGAAGAAATACAACGATCACGATCCTAAGCGCCAATTAGACCGCTGACTTATTGGAAGAATCGGATCACCAGTCGGCGACATCGATCGCTGAATATCGATTGTTGAACGTTATCATAATGAAGAACCATCATCCGTCGTTAAAGAGTAAAACGATGAATGAACTATGAGCGTATCATATCTCATACTCACAATCAGATGCACTATGCACATCTCGATCCATTTCGTATTATTCCTAGTTTCAGTTCGTATAAGATACCGCGCGCCGTTAAACTCGCCGATAATTAACGTACCGTTATTATTAATGAACCAAGTTACATTGTCACATTTAGCTATGCCAGAGGCGACGCAATTAGCTAGTTATTATCTAGTTATTCTAATGAAATTAACCTGTGCTGCGACGTGGGGATCTGCCTGCCATATTTTCGAACAGTTGTATGCGCTTCAGCTCATAATTACTGCTGAATCATAGATGACAATCGAAAGGAGTGACGGTCAGAATCAAACGGTAATCGGCTATGCGACTTTAAGTCCAGTCCAGGCATTAATTAACGAATCACGGTTACTCTCGAGTCGACGAGCCGAATGCGCGAGCCAAAACTTGGCAATTAAAATTCAAGCGGGGCTGATAGCTCTCGCTCGAAACTATAATCTTCAGAAGACTATGCTCAATCACCCGGTCAACCCGCTATTATATCCCGGGGCCATAACTTAGTCCTGCTTTCATGAACATCTATTATAACGTTGCTATACTGAATGCCCCAGTTATGTCGCGCAACCTGTCGAATGCATGGTCGATCGAAAAGATGTAATTGTTTCAGAAGCAAGACAATAATAGTGTAAGAGTTTCTAATAATCAATCTCATAATCAAACGTTAAAGTGTTTAGAAAAGTAGGTTTCAAAAGAGAGTAGATTATACAGATAATCTAGTTATTCAGCTGAAAACGGAAACTTCATTTCTTTATTACGAGGACTGAGATGATAACAGATGCATATTACATCTGATTAGCTCGTTGTTACACATTAATATTTTCACCGTATATCGGCGGCAAGTGTGTAAGTGTGACATCCATACACTCGCACTGTACAATGGCGAAGAACATTTGAAATCCGGTACGATTGACGGAAAGCTCGGCGCGCGTGCGGATATCGCGTCACCTGGCGCCAAGTAAAAGGGTTGATGTCCGCGGCGCGGTAACATTACATGTAAACCGGGAGCGACGAGCCTGGAGAGGCGTCGTTATCTCCGCATCGTGACGATTCAAGCCTTCCGGCATAGCTGCGGCTGTTATCCGTCATCTTAATGCATAGCCGGAACACCGACCGACGCACCGCCGGCTTATAAACGGCGCGATTATTCCGCCCCGTCCCACCCGTCGAACTCCCCTGCCCCTATCTCCCTATGACCAACACCACGTCGTGGTCCCCGTAAGCAATGTCGGCCGTGGAGGGGTCCGCGTGGTCTCTATAAATGCATCGATTTGAATTTCATGTCGGGCGAGCCGGCGCAGGATGAATAGTTTTCAATACCTTTTCTCTTGTCGATCCTTCTCGATTCCAGTACGCCGTTCATCGCATATAAATCTTCCCTCGCTCTCGCAGATATTCTTCGAATTTTGTAATAACTGTGTTTCTACGATTACTGTGCGAGGGGCTGCACGCCAATATATAATTTATTTAAAACAATATCATATATATGAGGCAATGATTGATCGTTGAGAAAAGCTCTTATCTACGCAGTGCAATTTGTTGATTAGGAATAACGACTATTGTTACGCCTGTTTTACGATATGATCGACAATTAGAAGCCAAATAACCTGTATCGTCCCTTAATTAAGCAGCCCTCAATTAATTCGCGATTGATGGAATGTAATTCAAACGTTGCGGAAGCCACAGTGCGAACGTGCCAGATAGGTACATTCAATTGCAATTCGAGCAGCATGAAACAATTGTTATAATATTGCTTCTAATTGATAAGAAAGATAGAATATTTGCAAATGATTCGATTTAGCAAAAATGCTTCGTGTGTAAGAAATTAGATAGAACTTTTTGTGTGTAACAATAAGCTACAATTAGATTAAGATTAACAATGTTAAGGGCCAGATATTATTATTTGAATAGCCAATTTAATACTTATCTGTACGTAGCAATTGTCATTCCTTTAATGGGAGAGATATGAAATATATTAATAATTATGCTGAGGACGATACCGCAAACGATTATAATGATAGCATGGATATCGTTACGCGAGATACAATGTATAATAACCGTTTAGTAAGTTAAACATATAGCGAGCTTGTGCCCCGAATATCAAACTTGTGGCTTTCATATGTGTATCTTACATGTCGCGGTCATCTTACAAGCTCTTTAAATTGTGTAATTAAATTGTGTAGTACTCACAAATAAAATTATATGTATATAAGGCTTTTCACAGCTACAATGTAGTAAAAATGTAGTAATGAAGAGTAACCTAATGTGCCGAGTGCTTTTTACAAGACTCTGTCAAGAGCATTCCTTCGTCAACATTTTTCAGCAATTATAATTCATTGTGCAGCCCGTAACATAAGTAGCATTTAATGTGAACAAAGTAGCAAGCACTTTCATTACAGTTCACAAAGCTAATGCCCTATTGTTTGAGACGCCTTTTTGTTTACACTGCAGTGGCACCCTTTTCTTCACGACTCTCTTATTGGTCGCGCCTTCCTACTGTCTCGAACGCCAAACAAGTATATGCTCGGAAAAATCTCTCGGACAAAGGTTATTTATAACCTAACTTCGTACATATACCAACCAGAAAACGGATAAAAATGTAACCTTTTATTCTAATGAGAGTTTATGCGCGAACTTTGCGTGAGACAGTTACAGCAAATTCGTGAAAAGTTAGCGTTGCGCACATGGGTTGAGAATGTTAAATCTGTGTGATTATCTTGGCACTTATTTGACGAAATTTATTATACCAATGTGCAAATTTAATTTATGCAGCAAAAATTGATATTCATCATTTTAACAGAAATTTTGCGTTAGAATTTATTCGAGAATAATTTTAGAATATATTCGAGTAATATTAATTTAATCATTCAAGTATTTACAGTTCCAGCATATATTGATGGGAGGGGGGGGGAGAGGCTGAAAAGCAATGATCCTCGAGATAGAAACTTTATCAAATTCCTCTTCGAGACGCTGTTCTTCTTCACGCGGTTTTCATTCCCTAATTAGTACTTCGCGAAAGCCATTAGCTACATAACATCTTCGCTAAACCCACTTTGGCTGATGACAGCTGAACCGGAATTGCGAATAATGACTGAATAAGATCGTTCTAGCTTGTACCTGATGAGTATTCATTTTTATACCTTTCTACATAATTTTACCAATTAATTAACTAATTACTTCGGCTACGCAAGAAGATTCTTCAGGCCGTCTGAAGTGCGGCGGTGTGTAAAGAGCGTCGGAGAGAGATAGAAATTCATTTAATTTTTTTCGTGGTTTGCTAACGAGGTCAATGGGTTAAACAACTCGACCTATTGTATAACATGTCCCCTCCCCCGGATTCTCTTTTATTCCAGAATATTTCTATGAGTAGTTTTAGTCCCGTCATATATCGTATCTTTTATACGCTAATATAAAATCTGCTGGTACTAACGGCGTATAAAATTAATAGTGTAAAATTATAGCATCGACAATTACTGAGGGTATTAAATTATTTTAACTTTAGATGCATTATACATGTAATTATATGTAACAAATTTACAGTTTCTCATTTTATTCTTAACAATTTGACATATACAAAATATCCCATACATACATGTCAAAATGATGAAGATATGAAAGATATCTCAAGATTTTCATGTCCGACGGCTGCTCATTAACATGCATCGGTAATATTTTCACATTAACATTGCGAAACTGTCGCGTCACTTAAAGTGACTTAGCGCCATTTAGATACTTCTTATCATGAGGAGGGGAGGAGGGGCATTCGTGGTGCTGTGAAATAGCCGCGCAGAATTTCACAGCCAGTTTCTAACTACTTATTCATGAATTATTCTCATAAGTACGCTATAAAAACACATTTTATGATCTCACAAAGCGAAACTTGAGATATAAGAATACATCGGCTGATAAACAGATGTTTGATCAACAATTTTGAATATTAAACAATAACGCTATAAAAAATTATTATTTTCCAACTTTCAGATATTGGTAGTATCTCTATTTTAAAGATAAACTAATTTTACATCGAAATCTTTATGACAAGAGTGTTGATTCATTTACAAGAAAAAATAAACTATATCAAGATACAATTGTTTTCTTATTAATAATCGCATAAGAGTCTAAATTTATTATAAGAAAAACTTTAATTATAATATATCCGTGTTACTTAATATTAATTAAACGGTGTGAAGAAATAGAAACGGCTTTTGGAGAAATTTGCCGAATATAAAGATATTGCGGAACGTTTAATTGGTATATAACGATGTGCTAATAAAACTTCAATGAAACAATCGATTGATGGAGTGCTTAGGTACGTATCAATAAAAATTCAAAATACCTTGTATCCAGCAAGATCTTGAACAACGCAGGAGAGAATGGCTTCCCTTCCCACTGGTGCGGTTACATTGGCTATTGGCTCCTTGAATTTAGGATCTAAAAGGAAAGATAAAATTGCATTGTTTTAAAAATATATGTACAATCGACGTATCGCAATGAAAAAATTTGTTTATTCTTAACATAACCATGTAGAATGATATAAATGTTTGAAGATTCTTTAAACATGCCGGTGCATTGATTAATTATGTACATAAATTAATTATAAATGTACACCATTTCAGTAAGTGTGTCGTTTATATGTATTTTTAATCTATATATAAAACTTGGCGAAAATAATTCTGTTTTGTTCATTCAATTCCAATTTTTGTAGTAAAAATATATTCAAATGGAGCTAATAAAATTTATTCTATCGATATTAGTTTATTCTATTGACGACTTTTGCTTAGATTTGCCTAGATTTTATATTTAGAACAAATAAAATTGATTTTTTAAATCTATTTATTTACCACAGTCATATTTTATTCAATAAATTTTGCTAAAAAGATAACTTTATTATCTTTTCTTGAATGAAATATGTTTCCTGAATATATATATATAAACATGACTGCGATAAATATATTTAACTTAAATGTGTTAATGAAGCGAAATAATTTATTTAATTTAGATCTATATTTCAAACAGTAAATAAATAGATTTTAATACGTATATTTAAGAAACATGTTCCAATCAAGAAAAGATAATAAAAGTATCTTTTTAGAATATGTTTCCTCTGAATACATTTTATATTTAGAAAACATTCAATTAAATTAACTCTTAAGTGACGCCATTTGTCACATTTGGCTTAATTTGACTTTATTTGTTTTTCATTGTTTACTATTATTATATACACAATTGACATAGATACATATACCATTTCGGCAAACCTTAATTGTTGTATCTTCAAATATGGGAGGCGCACGGAGAACTTATATCCAGTGATATAAAATATAATATAGGGCGGCACAAAAAGGGCGCCGCGCCGGGGAGAAAAATGACTACCAGCACGGCGGTGAAAGATAAATGCACGTTTGGATTACCCGTTGCAGATTTATTCCCTAGCAATTTAATGTGATATTATTGGATACACTCGATGTGGCGCGCAATGCGATCAGTTTGTGTGCTCTACCGTCGTGTCTACAGTACTAATAAGGAGCGGATATTGATTGTGAATTATAATATGAGTGTTGCGCGTAGAATAAGACTGATATCATGTTTGCGGAAACGGGGGATCGAAGAGGCATAGCCCAAAATGTATTAGTCAATATATTAGCAATTTGGTAATTTCGGCAGGATTGGGAAATAACGCCGTTACACCATTACAGTTACTTTTTTTGATAACGAATACTGTTAATTCCTTTGGGTCGCCACTGCTCCTTCTCAATGTGTCGTTAATTTAACTAAAACAATGGTTAACATTTTATGTTATTTTTAACTACCATGTGTGTCAAAATGACATATTTGTCGTTAATTTAACTAAAACAAGGTGTCGAAATTAACGACATATTGAGTAGGAGCAGTGGCGACCTATAGAATAGTTAAAGGTGACTCAAATTGAAGTTAATTTGACACTACGAATTTAACAGTGAACTGGTAAGGACGTTATATTTTTTTATTAATAACGGTGACGGTAATATAGTTACATTTTTAAACAAATATAATCGTTATTTGAATCGTTACTTTGCACACGTATAATAGATATATGGAACAGATACAAGAGAGTTTTAAAAAAAGGAAGCGTTACATTTGACCATATTGCGATTAATTAATTACAACCACTCATAAGTTTTGTGTTGATCTGGTTAATTAGCAATGTAGGCAATCGGATATCACTTTAAAAAAAAAAAGGTCATCAACATTTAGTAAAAAAGTAACAAAAGTTGTAACGATTATCATTATTTTTTGAATAACAATAACAGTAGCAAGTTACTTTTTCCAATGGATAACGAGTAACGGTAACGAGTTATACTGTTCAAAGTAACTTTTCCAAACCTGAACTTCGGACGTATGTAGCTATCGACCTTCCATCAAACGTACGCATGGACATTGACCAACGACTATTGACTATTCGTAATGTCGAACGTAAGCACATAGGACGCGCATATCTAGAATATCCGCACGTACAATTTATGACAATGACCTACACAAATTTCAATTACGAGTCTTGCGAACCGGACCATGTTATATCAATAAGAATTTTTGCCGCGCGATAACACACGAAATTGAATTTGATGGCAAATTGTATAAAGTACAAATTGATTTTTATTCGGATCGATAAGTTTTATTATATCATCGTTATTGAAGCGAAATAAATTGGTTAACTTGAATGTACACGTGTAATCGCGGGAAAAAAAATTAAATTAAATTTCCCCGCGCTGGTGTGTCTTTACAAAATGTGAAATGCACGTTATGGGAAAGGTACACGGCGCAAAAAGAGTGATTAGCGCAAATGTATTCGATTAAAACAAATTCGGCCAAGTGTGCGTATTCCGATATGTGTGCACACTCATATAATGGCTCTTCCGGCAACAGGATTGTAAATAAAATACAAGCCCCCGCGATGTCACAAAAGCGTCATCTGTTTCTCCATTAACGATAACGCGTAAACGTCAGCATCGATCACCGGCCAAGGATATCCCCGGCCGCCAGGATCGCCGATACGAAATTATTCCGGCGACTGCATTACGATATTGTCCATCAAATCACGCCCGAGTCAACGCACACAGCGCGGCACGGCGCGGCGCGGCGCGGCGGGCGTACATAGCGCGTCCAAAGAACGTTGGCCAACGCGGCCTCTCCGAGCTCCGAGCGAGAAACCCATTAAAAGGTCAACATCCATCAAGGGCCAAAAATGCCCTACGGAGATTGTTTGCGAGGGCCGTGATGCGGATCGGGGGAGCGCGGGCGGGGCTGAAACCCGCGCCAACATAATCGTAGATGGCTCCGTAATGGGAGCATAAGGGAACCATAATTCCGGTGGAGAGTTTCCCGTCCGCAAGCGCCAGCGGTCCGCGAGGGCCGTGGTGTGGCCCTCGCGGGAAATTCGGCCGGTACCAGGGTACCATACCTTCGGCTTCGGCGGGCATTGATGGATCGGATTTACCCGCAGAATGGCCGTCCCGAGTCCGGAGTGTTCCGGCGAGAACTGCGGGAAGAGGGCGAGCGAATTCTTTTTTCTGGTGTACAAGAAGCGCGGCGCGACGGAACGACTTCTGAACGACGTATAGCTCTTACCGTCACGTACCCTTTATTCGTGAGAATGTGCGAGAGGAGAGCGCGTATCTGCGAGTTCGACTTTCATACGCATCGAGCCTCTTGTGATCCACCTGATCAATTGGATGAAATTGAAAGTGGAAGAGAGGAGACTACGACGGGACGAGTATGCATATGACGGATCATCTTCTGAGCATAGGCGAAATACTATTGCGTTCTTATACTCGGATAACAACTCGCTATTTAATCAAAAAGCTCTCGGCTAAGAGTAGACCGAGAAATTAATAGCCGTGAATAGAGAATGTAATCAAGGGCGTCCGCAGGATTTTTTCCAGGAGGGGGCATGATTCAAAATATTACTTCCAGAATTAGAATACTTATAATTTGAAATTTATACATCTTTTACTTCAAATTATAATCCTATGGATTATAGGGCAGAGGTTGGCAAGGTTAGCACAACTTTGCCTTTCCTTTATTCAAAGGGAGAGCAAATGCTTAATTTTTTGCTGATTCCAGGGGGGGGGGGGCAAATGTCCCCTTTTGCCCCTCCCCCCCCCGTGGATATCTATGAATGTAATCGATATCGTCTTGGAAATAGTAACGCAATATTTATTTTTGCATTTCAGAATTCGCGACGTAGTTTCCTGTTGAAGTATTGAAAAGTATGAAAAGACTGCGGTTTTGCTCCATATTATTTAACTTGTCGCGATCTATCCTCGGGTTTGCATTATAAAAGTTGCACGCTCCATTTACGACCTTCATTGTATTTGCATCGCAAATCTCAACGATAACGTTCAACGACTCGGAGTAAACGCTACCGGCGCTGTAAATTTTAGAAGCATTATATCTGCGACATTTTCCGATTAATTTTGGTGCTAAGACAAAAATGCGTCTCCGACATCGACAATTCGGAAGTAACGCGGGCCTGCATTTTTCACGAGCCCTACCCGCTGCTTCCCGCATATTGTCGCCCGGCATGGCATTTTAAGTTATAGCCGACGAAGCGTATGTAAGTAATCCAATAGTCGACCATTTCGAAAAAAGCGAGCAAGGAACGGCGAGCACGCGAGAGTTAGGGCACGAGGATGGAGGGCGATAAAAAATATCACGAGCGTTCGCCGATGCACATCGTCACTAATGCACTTTATGGGATGAACGTCAAAATATCAACGTTCGGATTTCGAGCACGAGAACCGGCTGCATTTAAAAAAAAATTCCAACCGCCCAGCGACATTTACGACTCGAAATAAGTTTTCATTTATGATCTCATTTATCTGTACGACCGCTGGCACAATTCGGGAAAATAGTATAAACACGTATATCATTGCGAGAGAAATATGTTTTCGATACGCGGGCGGTACAGAAATGTTATACGATGGATATAAAAACGACGTATAATTAAAAACCAGAGACACAAAGATAGAAGGTAAAGGGTGAAGCTTCATTACGCGAGCAAAGTGATATTAATGTCCTTATAATTAATCCCTTAAGCGGTATGTGCATCCTCACATTATTATATTTATCATACTCTATCCGTAAATAAACCGCAACCTTGTCTATCGCCATCGCTCGTGAAAAGCCCGCATAGCCGAGAACCAGTGAACCGTGTTAAAACACCTCCGCAACTTGGCATTTCTCACCTCGGCGATCATGCTCCCTCGATTTTCGTCGCTTCGGCTTCCGAGTGAAAGCGCGCTTCGGAGCGAGGTCAAACGGAAGATTACACGAGAGGCGAAGGATCCGATCGTGTGGTTCTTCTCCTCGGTGAAAAGAATTCGGGACAACCGGAAGTCCAGACTCCTCGCGTGATACCGAAAGATTGTCCGCGTCGCGGACGCGGACGGGAAATCGCGTTAGTTTCTAGTCGTCGCGCGGTTACAACACTGCGGAATAACGAGAATTCCGTGCGTTTGGCCCGACAGCGTGCTCACGCCCCTATTTATGGGTTCTTCTCTGGCATTTATGGCAACCGCTGGCAAATACGCGTCGCGAAATACAAAATCCCCGAAGCGCGAAATGCTTTATGTACGCGCGTTTCCCTCTCCCCCTTTCACTTCCCTGTTTGTCGTGCTTCGGATTCTCGAAAGCTCGCCCCTTTTGCGACTCGCTCGCGTAGCCCCTCTGTTCGATCTCCTCACCCCGGCGCGGGCGCGGCGTCGACCTCCGCTCTCATTATCCGACCCGTCGCGACTTATTTGAGTTGATTCGTGCTATCCTGCCACTTCCTGCATTCCTTGTACATGCCCTTTGATTCTGGGTCGCTGCCCGTTATTCGGAAATACCGCTGGCGTTGAGAATTGTTTGCTTTCATCTTTCTGCAGCTTCCGTTTCGATCATTTACAAGATATATTTACTGTACCGTTTCTCATCATTCTTACTGGAGAGATAACAACTAATAGTTTACAATCTAACGATTATAGTTAATTAAGTACTCTCTATTGCGAATATAAATATTACGTAAAATAAATGATTCTCTCAATCTTATTTATGACGTCTTGGTTGGATAACATCGACACTCGGGGCCTGATAGAAAATTTATTCGCTCCCTTTCTTACCATAACGGCGAGTTCTCATTTCTTTATTCTCTGTCTTTGTTCGCAGGTAGAACATTCCCTTCCTTTTATGCATCGTCTAATTCAGCACTTGGACTTGGTTTTTACTCGTCGTTCTTCCCTTTCGCACCACGGTACGTCTCTCATCGTTTCCCATCCCCTTCTCATTTTCTCAAGACTCAGCGCCTCCGTCGGTCTCGTTCCTACTCGTTCATTTTCATTCCCTCTCAGTCCCCTCTCGCCCTAGTATTTCGCGGCTCCTCGTGAACCCACGTGGTACAAGGCGTATAGCATAATAACGAGCCATGAACAGCGCAACGCGTCGGCCGCTTTATTTCACCATTTCTGGAGTCTGAAATATCTCGCTCCTCTGAAATCACTTCGCGCGGGCTAGCAGTAACTTCCCTTCTCCGCGCACGGCTCTCTCGTTGCAAACGGCTTAATGTCTGCAACGGTAACTCATTCGAAACTCATTCCTTGCGAGAAATAGTTCGTGGGAATCTACGGGAAACATGAGAATAGGATCCGTGTCCAATTTGTTGTAATAATAGACCACGACGCCGACCACGAATTGATGTGCCATAGTCCGCCAGAGATAAACGATGCCTCACGACAAAAGAGCTTTCGAGTTTTAGTCACCGTTAATGTTAAATGTTGAGCCACGAAGATCGTTATGCATCCCAGATATCCACCCTGCTAACGTAACAGTAGCGGCAGCTTTAGTATCAATTTGTATGCATTTAGGTTTGATGTGAGAATAAATAGAAAAGCATTTAATTCTCACAGCGCGGAACAATGAACGGTGACCGCGGGGAATCGCTTCATCTGAAGAAAGAGGTCACCGGCGGAACAATTAATTATTCCAGTGTCGTCTTGTACAACCGGGTAGTATGTTTGTGCGCCGCGATATCACTTGTGTCGCCGCGTTTCAGGTTTATTGCCACCGGGATGTGTTGGCAAAGAAGCAGCATGTGATACTTGTAACAGATTGCATTTCGTGTCGGGACACACTTTGTTATCTGGGTTTACACTTTCATGCACCAGGAACGACCTCACGTTTCCTACCTCGTGTCGGTCTATTTATTTTGGCCACTTGGGTTTTCAAGGTGCTGTCGACGTGTTCGTGACAGCGGGCTCTTTTCAAGTTCAGCAATCCGGCCTGCAAACTATTGTTGGGTAATGTCAGCTGATATATGTAAGATTGTCTGCGACGGCAGCACACTTGGAAAATATTACCAAAGTATGCGCACAATGCTGCTAGAAATATTTTCATATTATTTAAAACGCTGTTCAACCCCTTTCTCAACATCGTGAAACCGCGTGGTTTTACATGATTTATACATCATAACCATTCCGGAAGAGTTAACACCGAGTTTGATAGCAAATTTATCACTGCACGTTTATAATTTTTATTTAGAGTAAAATTCTGCGTAGTACTGTATTAAAAACATTATTAAAAACGAAAAAATAGACTCATTTCCTGCCAGTTTACTTATAAAGCTACGCGAATATGTGTTGATATGTGCTCTTGAATAATTTCATCACACGAACTTCAATTTTACTATCTTTATCCAGTGGAAACTAAATGTTAGATGTATCACAATATATTTTTATAATGCAAGCTATTTAAATCACCAAGATGACTTTAAAGCATCTAGCTGATCATGTCTGATCTTGTGCACTTACGCTTGTGATGGTGAACCTATATGAGCGATAAAGTTTATAAATACATTATCCGAGGCACAAAAATATCGTACTCTTTATATATTTCGCATTTAATGAATAATGATGGCATCGTAAAAATTTAGGTCATCGATTCGCGCGAGTTTATAAAACAAATCGATCCTCGATACTTTCTTTCTTAAAGACAAAACACTGTGGAAATGTAGTAAAAATCCTACGTTGAAGAATCGAAGGAACGAGCGGATTCACAAAAGCTCGTTCATTCGATTTAAAATGTAAGTAAGCTATAAATGTAAGAGTTCAATCACTTCGGCGTCTAACCAATTTATCTTGGTCGTAGAATCAATCGCAAAGTACAGACACTACTAGTAATTAATTTTTTTGGAAATAGATCAATCATTTAGGCAAGTTTAGACGTCAGCATTTTCTTATTCATATTATTATAGAATCTTAATCATATAAAAAAATTGATGCAATTATTTTAACGAAATTATTTTGACATTAATACAATTATCCTAATCTCATATAGAGTTAGATATATATAATTCTATATATATATATAAAATTTTTTATATATATATATATATATATATATATATATATATATATATATATATATATATTATTACATATACAATGGCGTGCAAAAGTCTCCGGCCAGATGGATTTTTCACGTTTTCTTTCAAAAGTGAAGACCAAAGAAATTTTGACTAGTATTGTACATACATATATAAGAATATATCATTTAAAAAAATAATATAAGGAATAAACATTATTTATTACTGGATATGTATTTACTAGTCAAAATTCCTTTGGTCTTCGCTTTTGAAAGAAAACGTGAAAAATCCATCTGGCCGGAGACTTTTGCACGCTACTGTATATATACAGAATTATTAAAAGAAAACTGTGTTATGACGTATGTAAAAAAAACTGTCGAATAAATGTATTTAAAAAATTAGGTTATGTTACTTTTTGGAAGAGAGAGAGAGAGAGAGAGAGAGAGAGAGATTTTTTCTTTGTCTTGACAACCCTCCTGAGAGATGAGGAATCTTAGTTCGCTCGCACGCGATTCAATTACCCCCGGGTTCAAAAGCCGGCGAGGGAGCACGCCACCGAAAAAAGATTACCCACGACAATAAAAATACCACATCGAGATCCATAACCCGGCTTCTGTGAGACGGTATTCCACTGTCGACAATTCGCATTCTGAGAGACCCCTCTCTCCAGTTCCCAGCCTAAGATGATTTACATTCCGTCTACCCGATTGTACTCGTCAGGGAATACCGTAACTAAAGAAGGGGAGCGCGCGATTTCTGACGCATCCACCTCTCTCTCTGTAAGGTTGCCGGGTGAAATCTCGCGGAAATGTGCATCGCACGCGTTCGCGACGTGTACACAGGCGCGCTTACGCGGAGCATTCAAGATACTACGTGCTATAAGTTATCCACCCAGCGAACATTTGTACAATACGTTATATTTTCTATTCCCCGTCGTCTCCGCCGCTACCTGCCCTCCTTCTCCTACTCCATCCCCGGTTCATTCAGCGCGCACGTATTTCGCTCGAGCGATTTTCATATCGAGGGAAATCGAGCTTCCCCGTGAATTCTTTTCCGTCTCTCGTAGTTCGCTTCCCGGGGAAATTATAAGTTCGTAATGACCCTTGCCCACCTGGCTTACACGGTACAATAAATGTATAATGCGAGATATAAAAGGGAGAATGTACCGCTCTGCGGTTATGCGGCCCGCAGATATTTCCTTACCGTTAATTCTCAACGAGAGGAACGTTCGCGTTTGCCTTTTCACCTTATTACGCGGTAATCCTCCGAGACAAAATGGAATGGAGCGCTTTATGACGCGACAATATTTGAGTCGGCGTAAAAAAAAAAGATAATTACATATCGTTTATATATGTTCGGAAGAGACGGGCTATCTTTGTGAGATTATTGAATGTACCACTTGTACTACTGTGTTATGTGTAATAAAATTTTTCCTGAGAAATTATTTTGCATAGAGATTACTTTTTGAATTAAAAGCGGATCGATATAACGATTTGCATCAAATTTGGGATGTCAATCAACATTACGTCCCATATAAATAACGGAAACAGTGGGAGAAGCAGACATTAATTAAAATTCGAAATATCTTCGAACTTTTAATGAACCCCGCGGGATATCTATGGTGAATGATTAATCCGTTATATTTCTGTGGCATGCTTCTCCGATCACATCTCGAATAAATATTTCCGATTTCATTACAGAATTTTGTTATTTAATAACATGTAATTTAAATATTAATTAAAATAATGCATTACTTGAAAACCAGCACGCAGATTGCAAATTACGATACGTTTCGTATCACGTCGTATCAATTCGAAATAAAATCGAGGCGAAGCGGATTGGGGATACCGGACACTGAAAATTCGCATGTTATTTTAATCTCACATTAATTCCATAAATTCTCTAAATCAAAGCCACATTAAAGAGCTTTCCGGTGAAACAGTCAAAAATACCTCGCAATGAAACTCGATACCTTGTACTAATGACAGTATTACGTTCGTTATCGATGAACCGTCGGAAATTCTATCAGCATCGCTCACACGCTGTACTTGGCGGCAAGATCAATTGAAATTTCTCAACAGATACGCGCCGCTCTTTGACTCGAGTAACAAGATCGAATTAGCGGGCCTCTTCATCCGCCGTGTCGACACGCGTTGGCAAACGTTCCGTTTCGATGCCTTCCCTCGCCGCTCCGCTGTACCGCGGAACCAGAAGTTCGGCCCTCTGACATCCACCTTTCCCTTCCCCCGACCGCCCCGCAGCCGTTTTCACCGACGGGATTCCTCTTAATTGCATACGGTAATTATTGTTTGCGCGCTAAATACGTTGACACGCACAGCTGAGTCGTCTCTCAAATTACGTTACGAAGTTTGTCATAACACGCTGTAAACGCCAAGCTGATTCTAAAATAAATATAATCACACGACGCAGTAAAGATGTATAAATAATAAGAGTACGCAAAGTGAAAAAGAGATAGAAATATTTTTGCCTGTTTAGAGACTTTTATATATATATATATATATATCTACATTGAGTCTCCTTTCCGCGAAGAAAAAGCCGATTGCTTGATAAGATACCATTAATCCCAAGCAAAAGCAATTAATTTGTACATTCATTGATTAAATTGGAATCGAAGATCGCACAACTATGCTAAGGAGATAATATTCACGGAACGCAATTATCTCATGATATACGTATGACATCGTATGCTCGGTGCCTCCTGCCAACTTCGAGTTTCATCCCGCCAGGAATAAAGCTGCACTTAATTGCATACAATAATTATTGTTTACACGGCAAATACATCTGCGCGTGCAGTCTGCCGGTGGAATTCTCTGCCTAAAGTCTGCGTGATAATCTCTGCCTTGTAGAGGACGTTGATCTCACTCCGGAGGAGGACAAAACGACGGACGAAACACGACGACGCAGAGTCGCGATTACAGCTGTAATACTTATTGCTGCATAGCCTGGCGTGGCGGCGTTGCTACTTTAGCAGACGCAGGATTGATCTATGTGAAATAGTTATTTGCAGTTATCGTTGATCTTATCAAAAAGATTTTGTATGTGTATAACGAGAACCTATCTGCATGCAGCACGCGATATAGCCGACAGTTTAATGCACGGTGCGACTAATTGTTCGTAATTAACGCTCGTGGATATGTTGCTAACTGCCCCTTAGGAGTTATATAACGGGGCATCGCGAGAAATAGGATCCATAAAACGGTGGCACACGTGAGGAAACCCAAGGAAAAAATGTGATGTAAATCGCAATCGCAACGACCACATACACCCTCGCGGCACGTGAAGTAATAAAACGCGCGCACCCTTGCCAGGCCTGCAAGGCTTCTCCCTTTACCGTGTCTTGCCGTTCTCTATTCGAGCGATCAGTCCGTCGATGGCGTGGAATGTCCGTTCCGCCGGCGTCATTAAGCCCGAGGTACAATGGCCGGTTGTAAGATTTAACCACGGCGAGGAAAGATTACGGGCGTCGCGCCTCCGAGGGGGAGGCGACATGCCCGCGACTTTGTTAACGTCCATGCCCATTACGACCGGGGCATTTGTTCTCCCATTGTTCCGATCTCGTAACTCGCTCGAGGGTCCGCAGGAGAAAAAGGGGAGCGACCCCGTCGCGCGCCCCTTCAATGGATAATGGATACAAGCACCTTACGAAGTAACGAATGTAAGTAGAGCCCCGCTGCTGCAGCTTTCGGCATCGCTTTGCGACTTCTCGAGGGAAGCCTTCCGATCGATTTCTCGCAAAGTTCAAGTTTGAATTGTCCATCGAAAGGCAAAATCTTGGCGCACGCCCTTCGCGTCTCATTTCCAAAGTGCACCTCGGACAATGCGCAATTTCTATAAACAAATGGCAGTATCTTATCTAAATGCCATTGTGGCCACCGTTGCGCATCGCGGGCTTTACAGACCGCGCCGCTGTTTGTACCGTTAACATTTGATGACGCTGGTGTTGGTGCTTGGTGCTGTTGACGCTGACGGTGCGCCGCGCCGCTGCGCTGCGTTGGTCTTCGTGACGAGTGGTCTTGGCCACTTCGCGGAACCATAGTGGAGAGTTGACGGAAGAAAAGGATGGTCGACTACAGGGTGGACGAAAGAGGGGAGAAGAGCGGGCAAGGGGGCTGACGAACGGAGGAATTGGAGCAAAGTTGAAGTAACTCTTCCTTCGAAGAACAGACTAAGTTACTGCCGATGGAGGAGGGTTATTAGAGGGTTATACGAGAGTTTTATCTCGCCGCTATTTTTGCGACTGTACACGCAAGGGTTAAGATACCAAAGTATGTGTGCAGAGGAACCGGTACAACCAAAAGTGTATCTCGCGAATGCGGGTTCATATTCCTGGAGTTATAAAATTATCGTGAGAACACAAGATATCTTTGTCATTTGGATTTTGTTGGATAATTAAGATATATGAAATATCTTATGATTTAAAATTCTTTTATTTTGCGCGAATGAATATGATTAAAAGAAAGACGTCGTCTGGTAGCAGGTTTATATTCTCATTCAATTCGACGTCTCGACCGCTGAATTCTAATGAATACAATTTTTTAATTATACGGCTATTTTGCAGAAATATGTATTTCAATGATGCGGCTGTATAAATTAAAGATAAGAATAATTTTATTAATAAAATTCCTGTAACGCCGCTATTTTTAGAGCGACGAAATGACCGTTATGTGATACAGAAAATTTCAACAGCACAGAAAACACATCGTAGTACCCGTAAAGTATTTAAAGAATGTTTTAATAATGCTTTAATGCTTAAAACTCATTGTTTCAGCAGCGTCATCGCAAATACTTTGTTATGTGATAATTATCGATGTACTTGTTAATCGTACGCGAGAATCAATAGAAAAGGTGAGACAAGCGCAGTCGTGAAAAATTTACTCTAAGAATCGGATGTTTTTCTACTAGCGTCCTACATAGGAAACCGTTACGGTGAAATTGTTCAGCTCTTGGTACTTTTAAAAGGCTGCGGTAAATGGAACCTACAGTGAACGCCGCAGTTTAGACAAACGCTACGTTTGGGCTGAAGGGATGCCCCTTTGAAAAACTCGGGGATTCGTTTCGTTCCCCACATAAAGTACCCCTTTTATACGAATCCACGGCAAACAGGAAAACGCCGTTTGAAGGGACCGAATCGCACGGTCGAACAATAAACGATAAAAATGAATCCGCAAAACTTTCTTGTGTACGTTTTCCGGATTCAACTAGGATTGTGCGGGGAAAATGCAGTGCTTTTAGAAACGTAAATTTCCACGAGTAATATTTAATCGTGGATATTACAATTGAATGAACAGATTCCTTAACGGAAAGACCGCGTAATAAGTAAAATATACTTGAGTAAAAATAAACAAGTATAATTAACAAACAAGCGTGCACATCTGATGATTGCATTCTTTAATTTAAGTGACGTTATATCGCGGAAGACACCGGTAATAATTGCAACCAGTTAAGTGTAATGAACCTAGGAAGATTAACCGGTGCACGACAAAAGAGTAAAATCTCTTGGCGAATAGCAGCATCGTCGCAACCGGCGCGGCGCATTTTAGAGGAGAGTTGCTGCATGCATACCGGTCACCTAAATCGAATCCTTCATCCAGATTTTATATTATTATTCTTGCAATTATAAGCAATGTTTAGTAACAAAAATAAATGAAAGAAATGAGTAATATAGACAAAAAATTAACAGATTACATCTTATTTTGTACGTGCTAGCGATACTTAAAAAAATCAGGTACAACTGATGTTAATTTTTGATCTCAATTTATGTAGCTGATAATAATGTAATCGTGCAATTTTATTCTGAATTTTTATATTTACATAAAAGAAAGTTTATTGTAGAATATTTTACATTCACATTGTATATACATTATTATACATATTTGCAATTATTATAAAGATTAAACCGATATTTTTATCAAATCTATCAAATTTCCTAAATCGTACCAATAAGGTTTTCTACATCGTACCGATAGGATTTAGAAATTCGTGCTTATATGAATATAAATGTCAACTGCAAAAATAAATTCAAGCCAATTTTATTTTGACGTCCTTACCTTTTCATTATTGTTATTTATTAAATACTTGATCATTTTTTGATAAATTATTAATAAAATAGGTAATAATTCCTTTTATTAATCTTATATTTTTAATTATTCTCATTCATATATAAATTTGATACTTTCAAGGAGGTATTATTTAGAAGACCCACAGGTATGATTTAGGCGACCTATGGTCGTAGGTTGCCTAAATAGTACCTTTTGCAGCATGTTACAAAAAGACTTGTAACAAATTAATTTATTATTGGTGAAACGGTTAAACATGTAATAATAGATGCCTGAAACATCAAGCTACAATTTCCAATGTTTAATTGCGTACAAATCAATATATCAAATGGGAAATATAATAAAAAATAGCTCAAGTGATACGCATTCGGCAACTCTCCCTTACGTATGAATCGCGGGTCGAGCGTCGCATCTAATTGTAAGAGGAATTATTAAAAGTCTCCCCTCTCAAAAGCTCACTTGCGTCCGACCGAGGAGCGTAATCAAAGCTTGGGGGAACATTTTGCTTCCTCCTCGGCGGAGGTAAAGTGAGTTGACGGCGCGCATAACAGCGCACGTATAATATCGGTAAAGGCGGTGCCAGACGACATGGCAAATGTACGCCAACATTAGCGAATACATTGGCTACCAATGGATATCAATGAATATCGATGGATATCGATCGTATTGCATATGCATTGCCAATATTGGCCCAGCATTGGTAGCCAATGTATTCACCAACGACGTTGGCGTACATTTGCCATGTCGTCTGGCGCCGCCTTAAGACATATCCCGTCGTATCTCCGGTTGATTTGGCAGTCAACCGTGAAACAGCATCGTCAGACGCCGCGCCGGTTAAAAGCGACCGCGTGGAACGTGAACCGTATTATGGCCGTGCGGCATTTATTGGTCTTCGGTATTGGTACCGAGCCGAGCTTATCCATTAAGTCGACGGTGGTGCGTTAACTTTAATGTCCATTGGATAATCGTAAAGATGTTAACGGCCGCGGCACGCGATATGTACATGCCGCCCGTATGTCCGAACTGGTTTACGACCCACGAAGATGCATAACGCAAAAGTCGTAGCATAGATTGTGCATGGGCGGCCGCACGATGCTAGGCGGTAGTAACCAATCATGTGATATCCGGCCGCGTCCGCGGCCGACTATTGGCCATTGTAACTTCGGTCGCAAATGTTTATTGAATTACTGCAGGGAGTTAGCGCTAATTCGAGGGATATTACGGGATAAATCCCATCTACATGTTAATAAATTGACAATATTGCAAATATCATGTATTACTATGCATTAACGTTTAGATATTGCATTTATGTAAAATACCGATATATTATGCCGCTGGAATATATTTGTATTATATGTACTACCGCTGTTGTGTCGCTGCTATTAATTAATACGCAATGATATTGTCCAAGTATCATTTTGAAATTTTGCAAAACGGGGAGGGATGAAACGGGAGGAGATTTAGAGAATTAGTAGAAATCGTGATACGGGGACATATAATATGATATATAATACGATATAATATAATATAATATATAAGAAGTGAATTGCCTCAATCGGCCTGAATGGCTCGAGTAGCTTACAACGATCGATCCTATCCAAACCTTGTTACCTACGTAATGCAATAGCCCTTAAAGGGTAGCGCAGACATATACTATAAGTATAGCAAAGATAAGCATATTAGGGGAGGATAGCTGGGGAAAGTTGAAACCGTAACGCCGAAAGAAAATAACGTACGCGAGTAAACCATATAAGCTCGAAATAGAGAGGCGACTCACCCCGGAATCCATACGATACGATACGTCAGGTATCTTTCAGCACCTCCAAGAAATACTATTTATACGGAAGAAGCGGCGGGAAAAGACGTGACAGATGTAATAATTACGCTGCCGGTCTTAGCTCGTCCAGCTGCGGCTGACGCGCGTTTTAATTTCAAGCTCGATATCGATTAATCGGCCGCAAGGAAAATTTATAATAGGTAACATAATACCGCGCATAGGTTTGTACGAACGTTTCAACGAACGTAAAATTAATGGAACGGAAATACAATACGTTTGCGTTAATATATAGCGGGCTTTCCAATTTTTTGTTTTATGATGTGACTTTCGTTCTACCGGACTGCGACAGAGACGTGAGGTGGACGTGGGGCCTTTAGACTTGATGAATATAACGCGAGACTGGTATATTCGTTAAAAAATTATATATTAAGTATATAAAGTATTTAAAAAGTATTTAAAGTATATAAAAATTATATATTAAGCATAATTTATTTCGTGAAATCATTCCTGAATGTATATCCACGTTCTATGATTACTGTTAATAAATTGTTAATTAAATATACCGTACATTAGCGGGCCGTTATGACGTCAATGTCTGCGGTCAGTCACCACAAACTGTTAAGAATAACCCTGACGGTAAGGTCAGAAACGAAGAAGATTATCTTGCGGTTTCGATTACTTTGGCTTCCTTCCAACGTATCGCGTGTATTCTGTGTGTAATGTTTATCGATCTGAGCCGTGTATCGTCAAATTGGACGCTCGATTGGTAGATGAGTTGTTATTATAGATTACGTAGACCAAATTGTTAAATATTTAATTTCAATTATTATTTAATGTAAAAAAATATTTAATATATAAAAGATTTGAAAAAGGGAAATAATTAATAAAATATTTTATGAAGTTGTTTCCCCAACAGTCTTTCATGATTAAATCAATTTTTCAATGTTTAACTATATAATTCAATTATTACATGCTGCGGAGGAGAGACACAATCCAATCTCAACGTTTTTCTTCTTATGTTATCTTTTACATATCGAACAACATACGGTAGACCAATTATACAGGGTTTCCATAAAGTCAGTTGCCACCCCTATATTTCGGAAACGGCTCAAATGGAACCCCCTATATTGTAGTATATCATTTGAAAGAGCATAAAAAAAGAAAATTTTTGGCATAAAGCGGAGGTTAATACGTTGACCCGTTCGGGAGTTACTTAGGGTCAAAAATTGGCTTTTTCAAACTTTGACCCTAAATAATTCCCGAACGGATCAACATATCGACTTCTGGTTTGCGCCAGAAATTTTTTTTTTATGCTCTTTCAAATGATATACTATGATATACAATATAGGGGGTTCCATTTGAAATTTTTAAGTTGAGATCCCCCTTGGGAAAGCAACCTCCCCAACTTCCTTAAAAGAGTAGCCCCTCGAAATGATCGAACACGTGTTTCGTGGTTTTTCATAATTTTGAGCCGTTTCCGAAATATAGGGGTGGCAACTGACTTTATGGAAACCTTGTAAATTGCGTGCGATTTTTATTTAACAGCGACTCAGTAAGTTGATGTCATACCGACAATCTTTGTTTCATAATTTGACACTGAGGATGGCTTAACATAGGTCGAAAAACGTTTGTATTGTATTTATATAACATTGCAACACAATTACCATTAAAATCTTGTTTTAGCCTCTTATTCTTTTTCATTTGATTTTTAATCCACTGACATTGTGAGATAATAATATTTGTAATAAAATACTATTATCAAATCTAATTTTACCCGTGTATTTCGTTCATATCGCATCTATATAAATCCATCATGTAAATTTCGTTATCACAATATTAAGTAAATTGCGATTTACGGTTGCATCGATTACTCTCGCGAAATATGCGTTTGACGGTTAAAAGTGCGCTACGCATAGAGTGCAAACGTTGCGTTGTATCACGTCCCGTGTTTCGATAATCAGATGAAAATCCAAATCCCGCCGGAAGCGATCGATCCCGCATTCCAACCGGCGCGGCCGGCGCGGCGCGACGCGGCGGATCGGCAAACACAAAGCGGCTGCGGGTGCGGAAAACGCGGAAAAGCGACGGACGTTAATGCCGCGCCTGCACTTGTCGGTTTAATTAAACGCACTTCTTTCACGTTCGAGTATTTTTGCTCGACTCTCGTTCTTCTCGTCTTCCCGGCCGTCGCTCGGCCCGTCTTTTCGCCTCCTCGTTATCCTTCCACCTTTACCTCGCGCGTTTTCTACCCGTATAGCCGATCCTCTTAACTTCTTCACTGGCTGCGGATTTATTCCCGAGCCAGACATAGCACTCGCGCGAAACATTAATGAGTAATAGTTAGGGTGACCAGACGTACTCTTTTGAAAAGTACATGTACACTTTTTGAATCATAAAAAAAAGAGTACAGATACTTTTGACCTTTCTTTACTTTTTACGTTTTCCATGAAAACGTACTCTTTGTACTCTTTTTTTGTTTTGATTAAATTCGCGTCAGCAGTGGTGCGATTTCGAGCCCCTACACACCAGCGTTTTTCTCCCTTCACTTACGCACACAGAAACGGTGCGTAATGTTATCATTATAACATTTATGCGAGCTACATTTTTTGGCTTTTAGTTTATTAAATGTTTTTAGTTACAAAGCAATAATAAATATGGATAAATAATTTTTTTTGTGAGATTATCAACATTTATGGAATTAATAAAAATTTGTTAATAACAGTTATAATTTTGTGTAAAATTTTAATTCAGATCCCTTTCCCTCCTCTAACTGATGTACTTGTTTTTTGAGCAGGTATTATGAAGCTAATTGGGGGGGGGGGGGACGATTCCGTTCAGAATGATTCTGAAAAGTAATGGACAAGGATAGGGAAACGACAAGGAAACGATAAAGACAAGCATAGGACAAGTGACTATCATTCCGAACGGAATCGTTTCCGAATAAATTCATAATACGTATCCTGGTCGAGCGACCTGGTCATCCTAGTAATAATATTTGAACGTCGTTCTTCGTGTGTATCTGTTATTTGTCTTGTCGCACAACGGCGTATGCGCTTTCGACCACGAGAGAGACGAAATTCTTGTTTATTTAGAAATATATTTAAGAAGGGGATTCCGATTATTCTCTCTCTCTCCTTCGTCGGAATTATCAAAGTTAGTATTATCGGCTTTAAAATGCGGCACCGTAAAATGATTTCTCGAAAGGCACGAATATTCGTCGGTGGAAAGCGATCGGGTAAATTAAAGAACTGGGTCAAGCTCGATGACGAATGTAATCCCTCCTAACGAGATGCCTATCGATATTAAGAGAATTACCGAAAAGTGAAGACGATTAAAGTTCTCGTCACGGTACGACATGATAAGTTAATACACTTATAGATAAAAGTACTTCGTCGTTTTAGACAGAAGTTTAATTGCGAGAGGTAAAGAAGCGCGGTATGCAAATAGCACAAAAAAGAAATTAGCAAGATCAATTTATCGAGTAGTAAGTAACTTTTCGTTTCATAGTTAATTATTGATTACGACATTTCGTTTGTTGATATTTCTCGAGAAAACAGCACATCTCGATAAAAAAGAGTTATATAATCAAATATAAATATGCATAATTATATATAAAATTTGTCCATACATGTTTTCTTTCTCTTGTATAATCTCTGTCTATATATACAAGAAAAATAATAAGAAGAATAATTGCGAAATAATTAGGAAAAAAACTTTTGCATTGCATTTTTACAAAAAGTAAAATTGTGATTATAATACAATATTTTATATGCAATTATGTACACAATTTTATATATAGGATAGGACACTTGAAACATACAAAAATATTACAATAATAGAAATTGTTTAGTTCGGAAGGAGAAATATCATACATAATTTTTCAAAACATAATTTTTCTCAAGATTACCGTTTTCAATTTTTTCGTGTTACTGTGTTTTTTAGATAAAATAATATGAATTTTTTTACACCAATTGAGACACTTCATTATTCTGTGCATAAAAGTATTAAAGTATGGTTATCAAAAAATGAATAATTTATGAGATATGTTATATTTCATGTCAAAATATACCAGAATAAAGAATAAAATATTTCATAAAATAATTTTGACTTTTCATTTGTGTCACCTTAATATTTTTGTACGCACAGTGAAAAAATTCGTGTAAAAAAATTCAGATGGTTTTATTTAAAAAAACACGGATATTAAAAAATCGAAAGCGGTGACTTTGAGAAAAATTATCTTTCCCCTATGATACTTTTTGCTTTGAACTAAACAACTTTCGTTATTGTAATTTTTTGTATGTTTAAATACAAATACGAAAATATTCAAGTGTTTTATTTTAAGTGCCCCCCACCCTGTATATATATATATATATATATGTAATTATAGGCAGCTTTTTCTCATTTCTTCAAATTTCACTTTTTATAAAAAAAACAATGCAAAACTTATTCTTCTAATTATTTTTCAATTCTTCTTATTATTTTTCCTGTATATATACGAACAGAGATTATACAAGAGGAAGAAAAAATATATAAACATATATTTTATATATAATTATATATACTTATATTTAATTATATAGAGACTTTCTTTTAGTCACACAAACAATAATAAGCAATAATTAACAAATAATAGCTAACAAGCAATAAATCGATCGAATATTTTGATCGAGTCGTTTCTACCTCTACGAGATACGAAGAGAAAAAACATGACACAGGTAGGTCGAGAAATACGAGAGGCTGAAAAGAGGAGGATTTCCAAGGGCTTGATTATTACGAAGTCGTACACGCCGGCACTCCGCTGCGGCGTTAGTGATATACAGACCGAGGGTTCTCATTTACTGCAGAACCGTTGATAACAACTCCTCTATCTACCTCTACATCTGTTCCTTCCCCGTTCGTTTCAACCGTCTCACAGCTAGCTACCCCAGCTGGAGATTCGGTGCGCCGATGACTTTTGCCCGCGATCTGACAGCTCTCCGCATCATCTCCTTCGCGTCGCTACCCGCCATCGTCAATTTCGTCGGCAACCAGCTCACAATGCACCATCGTGAAGTTATTCGGTCGGAAGAAACGCACCGTGAGCCTCGCGAGGATGATCTACCGATCTCGTAGGGTGTGATCGAGGCAAAAATTCGAGGTAAAAATTCGTTTTGCATAAAATGAAATGTTCCTGACAGCGAGACGTGAATGATTCATACATATTAGCGGCACGCGATCCCAAATTATTACAATATGGAATGAAAAGATATTCCGAGAAGAAATGTCCGAAACAGTCTACATAAATCGCGCGAGTGAGTTCCCGCTTTATCGCGAACAAAGTTCAAAGACAGATTCTCACAAATTAGCCATTTTTTAAAATTAGATTTCGTTTGCGATAGAATGTAGGAAAAACCTGGGCTAGTTGTTACAGTTAATTCTTTTAGTTGTCAAAGACCGCAGCACATTCTTATAAATATGATATGGGACCTTCATTCTATTATTCCATTTATGTTAGTTTGGCAGCCATGATTGCATTATAGAAGACGCCTGATTATGTGATTTTCATTGTTGAAAGTAAATATTTAATTTTGTGAATTATTTGTTTTATTACATACATAAGCTGAAGGTATGTTATTATCCTTTTGTATATTTCTTTTAGGATGTACATTTAGTTATAATAACACGTTTTATTTGAAACGAGATATATATTGGTTTCCGATCTGTATTTTCTCGAATCAAAAATGGCAAGTTGGGCTAGTTGTTACACCTCGATCGGGGAAAATTGTTATAGTGTAACAACTTACTCCATATCTAGAATTAAAAACTGTTTTTGTTTTTTCTTCCATAGAATGGTGCGATTTTACAAAAGAAAGACAGACAGAAGATCTGTAAGTAATACAGAAACGTATGCAACACCGACAAAGAAATTTAAAAATGAACGCCTGTCTCTTAGAAAAGCAGCAGATGCGTATAACTGAAAAAAAATCTATATCTAAAATTTTTTTCTTTTAGTTTCTTTTTACCTTTTTCTTTCTTTTAGTCAATGTATTATACAATAACTTAGGAAAAAAGTATTAACACATTTTTGTAAGTTTTAGTTTTGTATCCTAAAAATAAATATTCCGTATGAAGTATTTTATGTTTGATTTCATTGTAATATTGCTCCTATATGTGTACATTTTTGAGATGATGTTGCAAATGTAACAATTTGCCTCAGCTACAACTTGTCCTAGTGTGAGGCGAGTTTTTACAATTTACCTATTGATGGAAAATTTTAATTTTTAATGTTTAAAAACATTGATACAAATTTTTAAAAAATTGACTATGTAGTTAAAGGTGTATAAGTATTCATTGAGATTTAAATTTATATATTAGTCCGGAAAAAAATTGTAATAAAAAATTATGTACGTAACAACTAGCCCCGGTCTGCCATTACGTGAAATGTATCGCACGGAGGGCATTCCCTGGTTGCGGCAATCTCTTTGATTCCGACCAAATGTTTTAACTTATAATCTAACAATCTGCAGAGAGGGAATATTTCCTTTTCTCCGTCCAATCTCCATTCATACCTTGCATTATTCCCATTCCGGGTTCGACGAGTCGAGTAGTTTGCGAAATTGCCAAGTTACATTTAATTAAAGATTGTTACGTCGAATTCCGTAACTCTGAGCGAAGCTGGACAGAGAGACAAACCATCTTACTTTATTTCTGAATTCATGTTGGATTTGAGAAACTCACATACAATAAAAGAAAAACGTGGATATTGTCGTTATTATAATAATAAGCGAACATTATTAACGAAATGAAACAATATCGCGTCAAAGAACAGCAACACGATGCATTCTTCATCCAATCTTGAAAAAAATCCATTTTTCTCAGTTCTCATCGGAATTTGCGTGAGGAAAGAAGATCGATAACTTTACAACACAAAGGAATCTCTCGTTTCAAGCAAAATGCTCGACGAAATTAGAATTACAAAAATAATTATCACGCTCTTTTTCAATACGATAATAAGCTCAACCACTGCAATGTCAATTATCTTGGAAGACGGAAAACGTGTAGAGGGAAGCGATGCGAAAATGAAGCAAACCAATGGCGCAATCGTGAGATCTAGCGTCAATGGAGCACATTGAAGATGCACCGAGCGTCTGCAAAGCGGCAGATGAAACGTGAATAGAGGATGGATGCAGATAGAACCGATCATGTAATACATTCCAATCGTATGGCTGCTGGTGTCCGAAATTATTTCATCTCGCTACGAACGAAATTACTCTAGGAATATATCGATCGACGAACGTCACTTTCGGGTAGAGCGCATATCAAACAAATAATTAATTAAAATAAAATCACGCGGCAGTACGGATTCAGATAAATTTGATTAAATTGCACGATGGGTGAAAATGCAATACGAGACGTCGATTTACAATAACTAGAATTCTACACAGATATAGATGTGGGGCATTTCTTTTTTGTTTTCATTAATTGTATAAATAGATGTTTTGCGTTATATTCCGCTGCTTGCGCGCCTGCGGAAATTAAGTTCGATTCCACCGTGTGTCAACTATCCGCAGTTTTGTTTATATCAAACTGTTCCAAATATTTACAAACTACGCGCGGCGCGTATGACCGAAATTTTATTCGCACGCTCGCACTGTTTGCAAGAGAGCGTAGGTTGCAAAAACAATTTATGTGAATAATAACAACGGTCCTGTAACCGGCAAACAAATATAACGGGCTCGTACCCGCGTTACAATTATTTCAAAGGCACGTCGTGGTCTCGTCAACGACAATAACGCTAAATACAAGACGTTTCTAACATGGTCGACGGAGTGCGGAATTTAACCATGCCGCGTTTCATGTTTACGGATGGAGAACATTGTTCTCAATTAAAATGTCTACCGTCGCTAAATTTCGGCTCGCTGGAGCACGCCGTAAATGCGTTCGAAGGAGACAATATCGACGAGCAGCTCGATCAACGAAGCGCGACAAGAAGGGAGACGTATTGTTAAACTTTAATTAAAACCAATTTCGAAGCGCCACTCAAAGGCGAACGATCTTACCGTGAAAAAGTAACAAACGCTAAAAAGAAGATCGGAGCTAATTAGTGCCTGGCTTGTCGTCGAATTATACACGGTTGTCTTGTGAAAAGTGACTTCTTAGTAGGAACCGAGTCAACTGTGCAAAATATCTTGCATAGAAATGTATTATATTAGATTACACAATAAAATGAGTTTTCGCGAACAGCCTTTTTCGAGAGCACATATCTATAGTTTAGTAATAGATAAGGTGACCAGTTCGCTCGACCAGAAAAAGAGTACATTAGTTAAGCGAGGGAGGGAAGGGGTCTGAGAAGTAAAATTTTATACAAAATTATAGCTGTGTTATTATATAATAAATTTTTATTAATGCCATAAATGTTGATAATTTCACAAAAGAAAATTATTTATCTATATTTATTATTGCTTTGTAACTAAAAATATTTAATAAACTAAAAACCAAAAAATGCAACTCGCATAAATGTTATAATGATGACATTACGCACTTTCTCTGTATACGTAAATGGAGGGGGAAAAATGCTGGTGTGCACCGGCTCGAAATCGCACTACTGACTCGAATTTTATCAAAACAAAAAAGAGTACATACAAAGAGTACGTTTTCACGGAAAAAGATGAAAAATATCTGTACTCTTTTTAATGATTCAAAAAGAGTACATGTACTCTTCAAAAGAGTACGTCTGGTCATCCTAGTGATAATCTCCCCTGATAGATAATCTCTGATCCGAATCTTCCGTGATTTTCTTGCGGATTTTCCTCGATTCAGTCGCGAATTCTCATCGTACGCGGACGATTCGATATTTCGTTGCGTTTTGTCCGCAGTGTGGTACATTGATGCGTGCGATTGTGTGCTTGCCGCGCCAAGCCAAGCCGGGCCGGGCCGGGCCGAGTCGAGCCGAGTCGAACCGAGAGAGCCGTTCAAATCAGCCGAACAAAGTCTTGCGTAACGAACTGAGCCACGCCGACACAAATAATGGAGGTTTTGTTTGACGAACGAGGTAATTCGTTTATCTCCTTTTTCCAGCGATCCGTCAGGTGGACCGTGCCACCGAGGCACGGGTAGAGGGTTCCCCCGTCTCGAATCAAGCGGGATTACGCGCATTCGTTTTCAGCTGATCGTAAACAGTTATGTGTTAACAACGCGTGCCCATCGTTGTGCACATGTACGTTTGCGGAAGCGGACCTGTTTGATTGTACAACCAGCGACGACAATTTGCAATCGCGACTGAACTTTATCGCGATGTCGCATGTCGGTTAGTTGATCATATGATTCTGACCTCGACGTATACGCACAACGATTTTTTTCTGCGATAAGCAATCGCGACTCGTCGATACAGCGCGATCACTCCCGTTTGTTGTTTACATTCCTAACTGTTCAGCAAATTACATTACTCGGTAAGTACAAGGCGCGTCTGGAGGATAAGGGCCGGTAGGCAAAAAATAAGAAGAAATAAGTATGAAATAAAACATTTTTATAACCTACCTAATAATACCTACCTAAAAATTTTATTATAACCGAAAAATGTCTACTTTTTTTTTTTACTTCTCAACATAGTCATCTCCTCGAATTTAGGCAAAATGTGAGGTTACGAATATCAAATCGACTCTCAAGTCTAAAAGGTTCATCCATTAAACTATTCCATGTCTCAAGACTAGTTTTGCTGAGTCCTCAAGAAACGCGACTACAAATACGGGCCATAGTCATCCCTTGAATTTAAACATTCGTCATAGTGGGGTACGAGCTTCTGTATGCCCGTGTCGTAGAATTCCAATTCCGCCGCCATTGAATCAAGCTACTGTTTCACTGTTTCACTTTTTTTAGAATTGCCCGTCTCAGCTTTTTCAGTGTCTCACAACAATATACTCTAGCATTAATCGTAATGCCTGCTGTCATAAACTCGACAAGCAACACGCCCCTTCTCTCCCAAAACACCGTGGCTATAAATTTTCTCGAAGAAAAAAATCTGCTTGTGCATTTTCTTGCTTTCGGCAACCCGGGTGTCGCCCTTGCCTTTGACTGTTGTTTAGATTTTACATTTTGATACGAAATGCAAGTGTCATCTCCTGTGACAGTGTGCTCTAATAATTCATCGCCATCCGTTTGGAAATAGTGAAACAGTCGCTAGATTCAATGGCGACGGAATTTTACGGGCATAACAAAGCTCGCGCTATGACAAATACCTAAATTCGGGGGTGACTATGTGGACAATTAAAGTAGACATATAAGTATATTTTTCGGCTTTGATAAAATTCTTTTTATTAATAAATGCTTATAAAAACAAGAGAAAGAAACAGCCAAATATGAGTCAGGCGCGGTAATTGGTGCGCAAAATAAAAGAATACAACATTATAATACAAAAATAACATACGTATAATTAAGACATTTCAGTTCTTCTTTTTTGGGCCATCTTTAGCTTACAATCATTCGTAGAGAATTGGAAGTACGATGAATGTCCGATTGCTATAGACAGTATAGACCGAGAGGTGGAAAAATCCTTATTGGGAGATATGTCACCGACTCAAGGCTGCATGGCCAAGATGTAAAATTAGAAACGGCCTACTTATGTTATTTTTATATTATAATGTTGTATTCTTTATTTTGCGCACTCTAATTATATGCGCCTCACTCATATTTGCCGTTTCTTTCTCTTATCTTTATGTTTTATATAATATCATGTGAGTCTTAATTTTCAATTTTAAGAAATACTTATTTTTTCTATAATTGCCTACCGACCCTTACTTTCCGAACGCGTCTGCACCACTTACAATTAGTTGTCGTTCATCGTGGGAAAAGTAATCGTCAACAAAACTGTCGATAATAACGTAGAGATGTTGGTTTCAAACAAAGTACATACGCTGTCGCGTCCTTCCTCCGTTAATGCGATACGAACAAACTATCATTCGATCCGAATGATAAGATTATAATCGGTCGTGCCGCCTCATTGGGCTCCACGGTGACAAACAAACGCTCAGCTAATCCCGTTGTCCGGCTACAACGTTCAATGCCTATGATTATCTGTCGTTAGTCATATCATTCGATCAACGCGCGACGTTCCGATGATCGAATTCATCGGCATAATTGAACGGACCGGACGCGCGCCCGCTCGGTCGCGGTCGAATCGCCGGCCGTCAGGACCGGAAAACAGAAGGGACAATCCCGTCGCGTCGCGGTGTCAACCGCGCGAGCGTCGGATGTAACGCAATAACTGGCTACAAATCCACCCTTTCGATTTCCTGGCCTAATAGCCCGTTCGCGACGCGTCCCGGTTGCACACTATTCTCGACACTCCGCGGAGTGTCGTTTCGCCGGCGTGATTAACGCGCGGCTTATTGGCGGTCTCGTTCCGACCGGATGAGTCGGCTCAGCGATTGTTTGACAATCGACGTACGCAAAATACGCGGCCGTGCGTAACGCGTAGAAAAGTCGCACGAAAGTTGTGCCCTGCCGATTAAACCGGGTTTTAATTTGAAACGGATTTTCGGCTCTAATATCGATCGCTCCGAATGGTCCGGTAAAGGGTAACTATCGCGTCCACATACACTCGCCTTCGGTAAGCTGCAGAGATATTTTGCTCGAAACCTTTCGGGAGATCGAAAGGCACGCCGAGTAACGTCTGGCAGCCTGGCAATCAGATTTACCGTCAGCTAGACGTTCGTCAAACGTTTCTGCATGCAGGTGCATGCAAATAAAGAAGTTCGCGCTGTGTGTGTGTGTGCGCGCAGATCCGCGATGGTCAGGATAATAGGACCGCCGTCCTTGTAGGTGTGTGTGTGTGTGTGTGTGTGTGTGTGTGTGTGTGCGTGTGCGCGCGCGCGCGTGTGTGTGGGGGGGCATGCTATAACACACGGTCCCGCGCATTTCGAGTGTCGCCTCATTTGTTGTTTTCGGCGTTTGCTGACTGGCGTCCGGCCGAGATTGGCCCGTCTACGCCGCGCGGTATCATCCCCGATTTCCACTCTGAATTATAGCAAGTGCGATTTACAAGCATCGACTGGAAACGAGTGCAAAAATGAATTGGTAGTCGGCGGGAGTGGCGCGGCCGGTTGGACATGGATCACGGGGCACGAAAATTGCGAACGATGCGGCATAAAACGTGCGTTCCTGCTGATGGCCCTGCACCCGAACGCGTGACGTATGATTTCCATTTGCCGCGAACGTCCGCGTGCCTATACAGCGTGGCGATTCCGAATTTTCGATAATTCTCGGTTTAAAGAACCCGCCATTCGAAAACCGACAAGAATGCCTGACATTATTTTTGCGCCTGATTGGTTCGTCGTGTATCGATCTGTCATAAGAATCTGCAGCGCAGTGGCACATATTTCGGTGTATTACGATATTCTGATACTTATCTAGGTCACTCTAAATTGGACGAAACAGCGTGCCGTGGAAATAGACGATGAACAAATATGAAATAGGTTTGACGTCACGAGAGATATGCGCGCAGAGAGCCATGGCGTACGTGGCATGATAATACTACGAAGACGAGAATACGCGCGTTCGTTTATCGAATAATGATGTACATACGTACGAGTGTTATCTGATCAATATCGAACTACACAATACAGCAGAGACGAAATAGTGGGACGTACACGTTTTAGAGCGTGAATCTTTACGCGCGTGAGAAAGTAATTTAACCATGCAGAATAGGTCGACCGGGTTATTCATCCCGGGCCAATAAACTTGTGCTTCTGATTACGGCATGTAACTGTCCGACGCGACGCAACGAGCTATTCCTCCGCATCGCCGATGCAACGCGCTAATACCGGATGCATCGTGCAGCTCTTTAGCGTGGCCTAAATTTCGCGCGAGCGCGACTCGATCGCAGGAACGCACGCCGAACGAATACAAAAACAACAATTGACATCACGAGTAGGTACTATCGAAACGGAACGAAGGGCGGAAGATAGTGCGCTATGGAGATCGCGAAAAGAAGCGAAGCGTGCAACTCGAGAGGCGCGTAACCAAATGCGCATCTCGTCAATCTCTGAATGCAATAATGCATCCGGAATTTCTATTTAATTTACATCCACACGAATCGCGCGCACCCCTAATGATCGACGATGGATTACATCGTCGCGGTATTATAATTAAAACGCTAGCAATTACGTTAAATAATTATCGATATTAAATTAAATTGCGTTTCTGATATTTGATTCGGCTGTCACGGCCGGTTGCTCAGCAGGCCTCAGCAAACATCACGAATTTTGAAGAAAACCCCGCGTTACGAAAGCTATTTGTGCAGGACTTAAATTGATAGAGATAAAGGAGCTAAATTATTGAAAAGGAATACCGGAAACATTCGTCTTGTAAGGACTTCTTCGCCAGTGAGCGAAGAAAGTTTTCTCGTTTATCGAAATAATCATTAAGAAACAAAAAGAAGTATGCATTCTTCCATTTATATCATTAGAATAACGGATAATTATTTGAATTAAAAATGGTTTTCTATTCAGAAATGTAAGTTTGTACGTGTGTGTACGTGTGTGAAAAATTTTTCACTGTTTAGTTTGATCTACACCATTCTGCAATTATATTTTTTCGAACAATGCACTTGTAAGATGCAACTGCACTTTTTTTTAAATGGAATCATATACCTTTTTTAGCGTAAGTCCATTCTTCTTATTATTCTGCATATAAAAGTATTAGGTATTACAGGTAGTACAGTGTGTAATCGGAAGATCAATACTTTGCTATAGATATTATACATTTTTTGTCACAAGATTACTTTATATTGTATATGTACGTATTTATAACAATGACACAATAAGATTTTGGTTATCTATTTTTCACTAAATTCTATGAAATGACATAAACGGAGCTATAAGTTTGGCAATAAAATTATACAATCAGCAAACAGCGCATTTATTATAGCGCTATTTGAAATATTTAAGTTAATACGATATAGATTATTAAATACGCCGAGTATAAATTCAAAAGTGGAAGCGGCCGCGCAATGCATTCTTCGAAAAATTATTCAAAGGTAATTCGTTGGTTTAATTGTAAGTAAATTTAACAGTAATAACAGATTCATACAAAATGGAAAGGTCAATCTGAACATAAATCAGACAATTTCATTATGTCTGTGAAGATATACAATATCTTCTCCATTTTTATCTCGTCGCAAGTTGCAGATACAAAATCCTCGTAATAAACGTTTGGTGGCCGAGATATTTCTGTTTATACTACTAGTCACGCATCAAGAAGATTTGGAACGTGACCGATTCGCTCGCGCAACTTTCTCTCATAATGTAAAAGTTTTCGTCAACTATACAGTTATATCTACTCGCGATATATAGATGTGCGTAATAACGCACGTAATATACAATTAATACTAATTAAGAATCGGATCAATAAAATCGTTTGTAAAATCGTTACCTGTCGCGACAGACACACAGGCACACACGTCCAAATGCATCCTATAATTTCCCCTTGTTAACGCTTGCTTTAATTATCGCTGCCGTTTTATTCGTTTCACTTCGGATAATATCGCTGTGTGCAATTTTAAATGCACTTTGCGACTATGTGACGCACATATGCTTGCGCGAAATGATGATGCACGGAGTCTGGTCGATGTTGGCCGGATACGATGGCACATCGTAATTTATTAGCCGGCGCGCAAAACAGCCTTTAGTTCGTAATAATTGCACGTCACGAAACGCTGGTGCGTGGGCTGACGTTGCGTAACGCGTGCCGCGCGCGCGTACTTTCGCCGATGGGATGCACACAGGCAGGCAGGCAGGCGCGCATGGGCTTCGTGTGATGTTCATTAAAATCTACCCCAGCGGGACATTGCGAACTATTTGTTGACGATTTGCAGAGGCGGAAAACGGAGAAAGATTGCGTACAGAAGAGAGAAACAGAGCGGGAGAGAGAGAGCATGACGGGCAAAATGGAACCTCATTTGGCTCCTATTGTACCGAATAGAGATACAGGCGCATTGGAGCGAATATACATATTTTTTTTATCATACAATTTCGTTTGTCGCTTGTAGCTCGATGCGATAACATTTAAATTAATCTGTCGGCGAATAATTGCCTATATAATTAGAGATATATCGCGCTTCGACGGTGCGGTTAAGTCGCGCGAAATAGATGTAGCGGTAATTTTACAGTTTTATAAATTGTGCATAATTCACCACCACCCCGCGTGGTTAATTGCTCGCATTAAATTTCGCTGTTCCATTCCAAACGGCGAGTAGAAAGATCGGCGAGCACCGCGCAGCTCATTCGCGCGCCGGCGACTTTTAACTGACACTTCTTTCCCCGTGTCAGACAAGATCGCGTGTGGAAGGGGGTCTTGGCCCGAACGCTCTTTTTCCACGCTCGCAGTTAAATTTCTTCGCTGGATTTATGGAGCGAGCGCGGCCACTCGTCCCTCCCCCACCCACCGGCATTATCTATACGGCCGGCGAGAGTCGCTCGTGCCCCGTTGATTTAAATCTCTCCATTCGACCGTCGCGCCGTGTTTCATATGCATTCAAAACGCGTTACGCGACATGCACCCCCTCGCCGGTCCCCGCCGCCCGTCGCCCCGCCCGCGCCGCGCCGCGCCGCGCCACGACTGCGAACTGCACGCGACTGTATCCGCGTCGATTCCGGCGCATACCATTATCGCGGGAAAAATATTTAACGTTCGGCAAAAACCGGATGACTACGGGCGCCCGATTAGTTATCGGCGCTAACCCTCTCCCCCGGACTGGCCGCTCCGCCCCCCTTCCACCGCCGACTTCTCTACCACTCGGATTTTTTGTCGGCGCGCTTAGGTCCGCGCCGGTAAGCGTTTTCGGCACGTTTCTGCCATGCACGTGCGGGTCTTTTGCTGAAAAATGTGTTTTTTTTTTCTCTCGACGACCCAGTACCACGCGTCACGTCCACCACGAGCGAGCTCACGCAAACGATCAGCGGAAGTAACGCTAATTATTTTTGACGAGATAGTTTGACAGCGGCGATTATTTATTCGAATATTCAGACGTTAACAGTCGGCTCTCCTTCGTTTCGTATATTCTCTGAAATTAATCAAGTCAACTGCGCACAGCACGATAGCTATCTCCTGCTGACAATGTTGACTATCTCAGTGGCAGTAAATTTTAGCATGATGTTGCATTTTATTGGAAGGTAATGCACGGGGGTAGTTACAAATTCCAACTACCTCGCTTATATGGCTAGTTCGCTGTAAAACGATGCAAGATTGCTTTAGGAGATACGAGCGCGAAACGATGCTAGTTAATGGCTGCCAGCCACCTTAGGATTGATTCACAGTTACTGACCTGATGCCCTGCTGAGCATCAAGGATGCTCACGCAACCTTTCCAAAGTTGAAGCAAACGTTACATCAAATATTCAATTCAACAGTAAAAATTAAACATCGGCGAAGAAGATTGATACTCCGTTTCTAACGGAGTAATTGCCCATTTCTGAACGTTCCCACGCGGGCCGTAAAATATAATGTATCCTCATTAGGCCATTATTCCGATAATTCTTTCAACCCATCTCCGAAAGAAGAGTGTACTAAATTTACATTTACCGCCTCGTTGCCGTTAAATAATTCCCTAAGATTCCGAGCGTTAAACGGGAAAGCCGTAATGAATCAACGTAACGAGAGTTATCTCGATGACAATAACTTATCCCGTAAGGAACGGCGTACGGCTTTGTATTAATAGCGACGTGGAGCATCCTGATCTACGACACCACTCATCACTTGCTCAGTATTCGCCTAATAAATTCACCTTCGCCGCTAGTTAAATACTGCGTTCCCCTGCCCCGCGGAGGAAAGAATCCCACGCTGTGTTTTTAATAAAAATCGAATCGTTACAGTTTGCGAATCCGAGGCAATCCGAGATTCGCGAGAGAAAGGCAAACGCAAGAGAAAACAATTTTTTATACGAAAAGATCGATAAGAGCTAGATTGCACGTACACGGCGGAGCATTCGGAGCGTATTTCTAACGTTGACCGGTGGGAAGTTTACTTTTTGCATGAAACAAGATCTCAGGAGTCCGCGGAATTCCACGGGGAGAATGCCTTAAGTGATGGAGTGGTCCGCTACTCCCCGGGTTTAGCAAATACGACACACGAATAACCTAGTTGGCGGCCTTTTACCGAGGGAAAATCTATCATTATCCCTCAATAACCACGGTCACCCGCACTAATCCAATTAATTAAACAAGCGCTGCTAATTCTACACCATTGTATGAGGTATAACGGTGAGTTGCATGAGCTTCCGCCGACTTGCTGGCCGGTAAAAAGAAAGTTGGAATCTACGATCGATGGTAAGTACCAGCAAATCTCATTGTGCGTAGCTGCATGTTGTTAATATGTAAGGTAGATTTTCGCCCGTAATATGTAAAAATTCACACGTGTTGTATCGCATATAACATTCTGGAATTATTATGCATCTAATATGATAAGTTTATAAAATCTCTAAATAACATGATTATGCACAATACTTCTATAATATCGTCTAAAAGTTAGTACTGCAAAAGTATACTTTCTTATAAGTTTCAATTTTCATATTAATTTACTTTTCTAACAGCATCACAGTGTTGTGCGACTTACTAAAATCAAATTAAAGCACATAATAATGGCTGAAGTTTACTCTTACTTATCAAAAATGTTGATTATCGCGTTCTGCTTTTATAAATAAATTCCGCGAGAGCGGCTGAAACTTGGCCACAAGAAACTTGGCGGTTCGCAATAAGTCTAGAATATAATTACCTTCTGTGTTTGTGTGTTTTATATAAAGTGTCGCAAACTTTCCTGCCGCGTAAAGGTATCGTGTTGCCAATTATACCAGGTTTACGCAATTATTAAGGCCCGCCATTACGTCCAACATGCAAAAAGAAACGCGCGACCGAGCAGTTTATTCGCCTCTACGACGTCGTCGCGGTAATTCTATAAATCACTTGGTAAAATCCATCGCGTTCGTGCATGCATCGTAAATTGCGAGAGAAAATTTCGGCTAATAAGTATAATAAAACGACAATATTATAATAATAGATATATATCGGGCTTCTCATCTATGATATAATTAAAGATGGTTTGTCGCATCAGATCTCATTAGCGTTGATTAATTATTAAGTTGTACTAACTACGTTAATTCTCGGGGTAGACATAACATCGTCTTTAACTCAATGAAGTGAGACATCTTCTTGCTTTGAATTAATCATTTGATCCATAATGCTCGTCAAAGATCCAATTAGGAAAGTAGATTCTAGAGATCTGATCAAGACGGATGCGCAACTATTAGCATCGATTTTCTTTCTACATAGAACATATATTTGCCCCCATAAAACTCTAATGTATGACTTTATGAACATTGAGACGATATACGATAAATTAAATAATTAGGCGATATTAGGTTAATTCGATTAATTATTAACGCGGTCGATACTTTATGAAGTTGCAAGAAAACAAGAGGATTAAATTTATGTTTTCGGTACCTATATGCGTGCGGAGGATTATGGGGATATGTGAGGAAATACAAAAAAAAAAAATACGAATTATATATTCCAGGCATAAAATCCAGGAACTAAAGACACCGCGATAGAGCAGTTCGACCGGTCGCGCACTAGGTCGGCTTTAATTCACATTTGGCTTTCATTACAATATTCACAGTGCGGGTAAGAAATTAATAATTCGCTGCGTCGCTTTTAAAATTTTCATAGAGCACACTCCGCGTGGATTCAGATGAATGCGTGGTAGGATGGACGATCTCAATAGCGACGGGCTCACTATTAATTCGGCATTCGAAAATTATTAAAATTTTAATTTATCCAGTAGATTCTAATCAGACAATTGTCGATATATGTATAAGATATAGACGTAAAAGTTTCCTTCTTGATTGCGATATGTTTACACGGAACGGCATAAGGATTAAGAGAGGAAAGTTAGCGAATGTGGGGCAACAGCTGCGTGTATCGAGCGACTATAATATACGCCCGAATATCGACTTTTCCCATTTGCACATTATGATTGCAGTTCGGATATCAGCCCGATAACTTTTTGATTAGACCGATCATCACGTTCATTGAAATATGAATTATATGCAGGTTTCGTCATTTTCATCTAAACATCCCTCTACCAAATTTACTATTTGCATTACAGTCCATCTTTTTCATCAAATATTATCATTCATGTTGTAATAATTATTACAACTACTAACCATTTCGAAATATATAGACCATTTGTAATTACGCGCATTGGTTGAAATAAATTATTCCTCAACAAACCACGAAACCCCAGAGTAGGAAGTCCGTAAATAGTATCGGTAAACGTCGCGCTAAAATAAAGCGGAAACATATCGAACAAGGCTCACGATGTCAATGAGAACGGCGTCGCGACTGAAATAATTCTCGATTGCGCGATGCCGAGCGCGATGGGGATTAAATTTTTTTCATCCCATTTTGTTCGGCCGAGTCGTTAAATCGGTTTGTACAGGGCACACAGCGTACGCGAGCCCGAAATACACATCTTCATGCACGCTGATGACTACAAAGCGCGTAGGAAGATTAACGACCCGGTGACGGAAGGGGTTCGATAAATCACCCCGTGACCCTGCCGTTGCCCGCCTGAGGTTTAGCTTTATTGTTAACCTGCGAACTTACGGCCCGGCCGCAATATAACTTGAGAACGGTGGACAATAAAGACATCGGGAATGAACGATCTGAAATGCAGAAACTTATTTTCCGCGTCGCGCCCGTGCGGCCCGCGTTTATTCTTAAACTTGCCGACCGCGTTATAATCCGCGAGAGAGATTGAGCCGCGGATAAGCAAGATTTGGAAAGCACTGGCGTTCTTATACTTTAACAAAGTAACTTTGCTGTATCCCGATATAATGTTTTATCGCACTAACGCCAACAGTATGATTTACGAAATTCCGAGGAGATAACACACACACACACACACACACACACACACACACACACACACACACACACACACGCACGCACGCACACGCACACGCACACGCGCACTCACACACACACACACACACACACACACACAATCTAATAAAATACGAGTGTTATTAAGTATACATATAAATAATTGCATCATCTAATTGGCGCGCTTGTAACGAGTGCGTAATTAAGAAAAGGACTGATCCAAATACAACATTTTAAGCTTATATTAAAACCGTCTGACATTACAGGATTCATAACTTTCTTATCCGGGTAGCTTCGTATTTAAGAACATATGAGATATATCGTGGATTTGAATGGAAACGAAAATCAGAGTAAATACGATAAAATGAAAGATATGAATTTTGGATTAGAGGGAGAGAAGGGGGAGAGAGAGAGAGAGAGAGAGAGAGAGCCAAAAGTTACATCGTATAATATCCTAATCCGAGTTCGCATTGTTAATTTCTGGTTTGCGTATTAAATTATTAATAATATTATCGGAATAATTATTAATAATATAAACGGGATAGCATTATGCAATGCACTGAAAATATTTTGCAGATTTATTGATCGGGAACAGCGAACAAGCAGCAATATCCGCTGTTAAAGTTTCAATGAGAGTAATCAGAATCGATATAAGCGGCGACACAAGTAACAATGCATATTTTATGTCTGAAAATATCTCTTTTGCATTATTGCTAATAACTTCGTGCATACTATCGTGCAATAAATCTAATGTGATGCGGCAGATTTTAATTTAATGGCGCTTTGATTGAAAAAAGTCTTGATATTGAGACGCAGCGCGCATTTATATTCACAGCACGGTGGTCAACGATGTTTAATGGTAAATTCGCAATTATGCGGCCGATTTCACGTAATACCACGTTACCCGCAATATGGAAATCTTGCGCTGCGTGAGGATAATACCCTGTCATACTCATGAGTGCTGCATAATATCATATTGCAATACATTATAATCGTAGGTGCCCACGTCGGCCACGGGGCCATTCAACCGGCACTAACCTTCCGGCGGGGTCGACTTTTTCCTATCGTCGGGAAAACGCGGTCAAAGGGATAATATCTTAACTCCTTGACAGATATCCCGGTGTAAGTCAAAGGGACATTGCGATTGAATTTATCAAGAGACGCCGAGTATTCCTGTGAGGGCGGGATTTCGCGAGGAAATCCGACTGCACTTCCTTTTTGCAGTTTGAAACCAGATAGGTACCTCCTCTTCCGACCTCGTGCGAGGTAACGAGTTTTAACAGGTGGTTTCCTCCCTTGAAAATTCAGTTTGCTGTATCCAGAATAATCTGGACTAAAGGTAGATACGCTCGCGCTCCTCACGCACACTTTGGACTCTTCAAACTTCCGCCCAGGTCAACCAACCAAGAGAGAAAGAGAGAGAGAGAGAGAGAGAGAGAGGAGGAGGATATTACCTACTAAACTTCACTTTAAATTTATGATGAAAACGGATCCGCGCGTGAAGATGTTGAATTTAATTCGTGTTTCAATTAAGATGAATAATAACGAGCGTACTCGCGTATCAGAATTTTCCCTCGCGATATACTTCGTTCTATAAAATTAGCAAAGCGTATCACGCGGCGCTTGTTACGCAACGTTTCATGTCGCGGAATTTACTTTACAACTTAGACTACGAGTCATTGTCATCGTTACCGGTACATTGCTTTATCCGCATTTACTTTGCCTGCAAGGAATTTCGATATATATATATATATACGTATATCTGTCTCTTACTTCGCTCGCGTTATTTCGTGTCTGAATTTTCGCGTCACGTCAGAATTACGAGAAGTGATGTGATAACAGACTTATCTTACGTATGTACACACACGAATATAAATTAATTTTGTATTAAAAATATCCATATATAAACTTTTATCACATAAATTACAAGAAACTAAATAGCTTCGTGCACATGCATCCGGTGTGAAATCGCGCACGTTCCGCTTCCGTTCGCCGCAAACCAAATAGACCCGAAATAACGACTCGTGCGCATAACGATGGAAAGCCGGGACTTGGGCCGCATTTCTTCGAAGTGGCCGCGAGACTTAACATCGGCGTTTATTCGACGGTAATTCGTCGCAGCCGGCAGCTATCGTTTGCGCGGCATCGCGAACCAGAGGCTCGATAAGGATGACGGGCTCGCGTCGCTTGCGTGCCGTGACAAAGCGCGATCCGCGTGTAAGGCGTGCGAGATCTGCGGTATCGCGGCGAATCCGGTTGATATAAATGAGGTGTTAACCCCTGTGAGGGGATTAAACGCGGGATAGGAGCGCTTCGAAATTCAATGGGATACAGGATTTTTTGCCGATCGGTATCGAATCGGAGTGTCGGGTACGACGAGCGGTAAAGCTTCGTCCAGACCAAGAAACATTGTCGTCCACATTGTAGATAACAAAAATGTAGGAAACAAATATTCAGGGGCGTTACCAGGATTTTATTTCAGGAAGGGGGGAGGGAATTAAAAAAAATAAAATCACAGAACAACTCATAACTTTTTAAATTAAATAAGATAGCAATATTAAACTAGAAGCATGCGTATAGGTTTTTTAGATAATCTGTCGAGTATGTGAATGTACATTTGTGTCAAACCTTTTAAGCCTTACTTCATTCATTGTATTAAAACCTAAGGTAAGTTTTAAGAATTCTTAATTTCCATTAATAATAAATAAAAACCATTTCATTCCTCTCTCGGCTTTGCCGACTACGCCACTGTAAAGATAGGTGACAAAATTTTAGTAACTCTACCATTTTCTTTACAAAATTTGTATTCGACATAATATATTCGACAATGTATCTGACAGTAATATCGACTACTTTTTGTTATCGCATTTTTTAAATGTTAGTGACATTAATATCAAGATGACGAATGATGATGATTTATTAATTATTTCTGCTGCTTTTGTATAGTTATATTATGCGAGCGAACTTCTTTTAAAAAAAATTTTTTTTTGGGTTCGACCCAGTTTAAAAACACGAGAAAAATACAATGGTAGTGTTTTATTAAATGAACTAAAAAATGATGATAGAGATTTGTTATGTAGGCAGTTAAGAGATAATGGTAGTTTTAAAAAGTTTATTACAATGTCTAGTTTTGATATCAAAATGTTATTAAATGTTGGGGAAAAAAATAGTAAAACAAGATACGAACTATAGATCTGCTGTTCCAGTTAAAGAAAGACTTGCATTAACTCTCTGATTTTTAGCAACAGGAGATTCTTACCATAGTCTGTATATATAATGTACTAATTTAAAATTTCAAAGCACTTCAAATTGTTCCTTTATCTACTTGAAGTCAACGACACTAGTCGTCGACATTCTTTTGATTTTTATCGCGCCTTGAGATCGAAAACATAAACTTGTAGGCAATATTATCATCGACACGATGTCACCCACATTCTTAACCTTTCGTCTTTTATGGCACAAGCGAAATTTCACTCTCGAATTTCTCCGAGGAGAAATCCCTCCTAAAAAAATCTTGTTAGTAGTGGGGTCCCCCACTTTCAAAACCATTGGATAATGTTATAGACACTTTCAAAAGTAACCCTGAATTTTTTTAGATTTTTTGCGTAGAACAATAAAAAAACTTGGGCTGGACATAAAAGGCCCAGATTGCAGACGGCATTAGTAAAAATATGATTGCAGACGAAGGTTTAAGTTTCAATATTCGTCGATAACAATGTATGCGACAATGTATCGGACAAAAAAAATGTATCTTACAAATGTATCCTACAATTTCTCAGATTCAAAATCGAATTTTGTCGAATACACTATCGGCAACACATGTTTCCGACAATGTTTCGTTCAGTCTGAACGAGGCTTAACATCGCGAGCGTTGACTCTGCTCGGCGCTTTCTACAAAGATAAGAAGAAACTGTTAACGTCTCTGTCGTTTCCACTTTGAATATGTCGTCACGTCTTCACGAGGCTCGCCTCAGAAGCAGAAACGGAGGCACGCAACGCGTGTGTACCTTATTCTCTCCTTTCCCATTAATAACCATACTTAAACCTTTTCACTCGTATACCAACTTCACATGAAGGAGCAATTATTTGCACACACCGCGTGCACATGTGCGCCCCAGTTCGCGTATTGTTAAAGAGCGTAATCTGATTATTTAAAGCTAAATAATAATAATGTCGAGGCTCACACGGTTGTACTGAAGCATGCTGTAATACGCGAAATAGGTATGTTGAAAAGACACAGGAATCGCGAAATCTTGAACGCGCGTGAATCATGGGCGCCCATGAGGGGGGCCCAAAGAGGGGCATATACCCCCTCCCTTGAAATTTATACAATTAAAAATAAAAAATCTGCATAAATATTTAAAAAAAAAATATTATTTGAAGATACGTTCGTTTAGCAGAGCCTTACAAAAATGGTACCCCTAATTGTAAGTATATTTACACTTTGTCCTCCCCCCCCCCTTGAAAAAAGTTGTAAGGGCGCCCATGGCGTGAACTAGACTGCACTGAATTTATAATCTTTGAGGGGATTGGGCGAAAGTTGGAGCGATCCAACATCGTTCTCGGGCTATGTTCTTTGTCGCGTGTACACGTATAATTTAACGCTGGTGAATATCGCTGTGTCGATGCGATATGCCATCGAAGTCGGTGTTGCATGCAGAAATATCGGTCCTTGGTCAAACAATCTGCGCTTACTACCCTGCATCAAAGTATGCAAGATAGCTCGGACCCTAGTTTGCCCTCGCGAAATCACACGCAAACTCGAATTTCGTCACGTTTGTGCAGTAACTTAGCGCGCTTTGTCCAGGGCGTAGCCGAATATTGACTAAACATGAATGTCCCGCTGCTATCCGCGAGGCATTCGTGATAAAGCAGATCTTGCTGGCCAGATCTAAATTCACAGGATGACGATTCACGCGCATTACCGTTTTCTTTACGTCCGTCTAAACCTTTATACGCGTTCCGGAATAAGACGCGTGTAATATTATTATATGAAAACCGTCTCGTCGCGGTAACAACTTCCGATTATGCCGGAGGCATAAAATAGGGCTGAGGCCGTTTCTCTCGCGTTTCACATCGCACCTAAAACCGTCTCTAACGCTAAGCACGATGCAGCTCTCTTTCTCTCACTCTCGGGGGTGCGATATTCATATGAACGACCGGGCAGTCAAAGTGATAAGATATAAGTCGACGGCTGGTGGCCATCCACGGCTATTTGCATAATGTAGGCCCTCGTTATGTACGCCCATTAACCTCCGCGCCCCCTTCTTCAACGTCCGCTCGAACCCACCGTCGTTGCCGACGTTCCCCCCGCGCGGCCCCGCGAACTCCCCAGCGCCGACGATTCTCCGCCATCCCCTTGAAATCTCTCGACGAGGTCCTACAGGCCATTTTCCACGCGCGGACCGCTCGAACGAGGAGTTTACACCTCGCTCGCAACCCTAATGCGGCGATGTTTTATTGCTGCGCGGCGGACTCTCTCGGGAGATCCATATTATTTTTATGCGGTTATTATTACACGGCGTAACGCGACACGTGTAGAGGCATATGTACGGGCGCCCGACGCGGATGATGAAAGTGGGCGAAACTGCCCCGTGGCAGTGGTAATCCGTTTTTTCTTTTTTTCGAAGACTTGCTCGAACGCGCACGATGATAGAGCCGAGATTTATTAGGAATCATAAAGGGAATGTACTATCTTTGAGAGAATATTTTGTTATCCCTGCGGCTGTTACGAAGACACGTTATGGGACCCGCGTCGGGCGTTACTATTATTGTACCGTTAGTCTCCGCACCAACGTCATACAGCGCGCGTCTTACATCACACGTTAATGAAATATGCCGTAAAATGATGTTAGAAAGTCATTCTTGGCGCGATCATTGCGGACAGCAATTTTAGAACGCACGGAGAACGAGGAGTGTATTATTGCGGTACTCGAGAGTCACTCCCCACGCGAATGGGGAGTTTAGGGGCGGAGATAATATCTCGGCTGTACGTAACGGCCTGCGGGAAACAATCGCCGTGAGAGAATCTAATTTCTGGCCGCGAAACGCTCTGCTTTAATCTCGAAATTTCTGCCGCGGAGAAATGATATTTTGCTCGGTAATGCAATTTAATGGTCGTTATGAAAAACCCACGGAAAATCGGCCGCGACGCGATGCAACGAACACGCGGTCGTTACGCGAAAGTGTCAATTTGTACGCCGATATATCCCGTTATCGCCGGTTTTGAATGTATTTATTACCGCGGGAGCCGGCACGGTGTTTAAAAAGGGGAAAAAAATGTGCTCAGAGTGGCTCCCGCGCGTCATGCCACTTTTTCGCGGTAAGCAAATAATTATCGTCCAAATTAGTTAAAAATGCACCGACGAAAACAAATTAGTTTCGGGAAATTTTAGGGGGACAGCCCGAGTGGCCGTCCAAGAATCATCGTTTTTACAACATTTATTAGTACCACGTGTAATTCCGCGATGAAGCATTTGCGATATACTGACATCGTGTATATTCCAGTTACTCTTTTTCCAATACTGTGATGAACTGTTGCTGGGAGGCTTTTCACGTCATGATTGTACCGCAACGCTGAACGCGATTGAAGGCATCCCCGGAGTAACGCTGCGTTAACAATTTTTCCGTCATTTGTCGACGGAACTTTTACAGAATTTATGAAATGACAAAATGTTTAATTTTGAACATCTTCGTGTTTCTCTAATAAATTCGAGATCGTGTGCATATATCGTCGATACATTTTTTTTCTGATTCTCTGCCTCATAGAATACCATGCTTTTTAGGGATATTTACGATCTTTCACTAAAAAGTTACAATAAATTGCCGATAAATTTTTAAAGCGCTTGCCACGCTTCCCCGGAAATTCCTCCAATGATTGCCTTGTCTCCGAGCAGCCACGAGTCCCCGGAAAAAGAATCAAGGAATGTCCGCGCTCACGGTCGCACGTGCAGGCACGTCGCGTTAACGGATATAAAACAGTAAGAGGATGAATGAGCTCTTTAATCAAGATTCCTTTCGACGCAATTAATAGGACATGCTTATCTCTTTTGCCCTTAAATCACCATTCCAAATCTCTTGTCGCGCTGACTTTTCTCTTGGACGTATTGTCCCGTATAACGAAAGGCGACCGAGTCTAAAAAGAGAGGAATGATGCACGGAGGTTTATTATTTATCTGCTTCTTGAGTCCTTCCATTGTTTCCGCTTAACCTCTAACCCCCCCCCCCCCCCCGGCCCCTGACCGACCATAATCTCGCGCGCCTCGAACGTAGTTAGCGCAAACAATGCTGTGCACCAGAAACGAACCACTAATTAGAGGAAGCGGCGAAGGCGAGCCGTCGTATTATAACGTGGACGGATTAACTGCATTAGGAAATTTGGAAGTTGGCGAACACCGCTAATGCCCTTAAACGCAAGCTGAGAAAATAACTAGAAAAATGCTTTTCCCTTCCTTCGCCGAGAACGTATATCGCGTTCCTTAATTAACTACACACTACCCTTCAAGTGTGTATAGTTTAAAAGCCAGGAGAATAAGAATTAATTAATCACGGTCATACGAGCAACCCTCTGGGTTCCATCAATCAGCGAAATTATTTATATGTATATGTAATTCCCAAGTATCTAATCATCTCGATTCATCGGGGAATAAAATTTTAATCCAAACTTGAGAAACTTTCGTGGCGACTTAATGGTTTATTTTTTGAAAATGCACGCGCATTTCCCCGCCCGTTCCGCATTACCTCTACGCTTCGTTAAGAGTTTCAGATTACATTGTGCCACAAGACCTACGGCATTAAGATTTCTCGCAAAGTTCGACAACGAGAAGTCGCAACGTCAGTAAAAAGTCTTTCGCTTTGAGAATTTTTCTTATGAATTAATGGCCAATGTTCTCTTAATGGCGAATACGCAGTAAAACTCTTCATTCGCAATCGGTTTTAACTCGCAACAAATTGAAATAAATGTTGCGAAGGAAAATTACAGTTAGGTGATTATGTTCTTATATATAAAAATAAATCAATTGCAGTACGCGAAATGAGTGAATTATACAGGAATACTCAATGTAGGTACAAGTCATTAATATTGCATAGCCACTTCCGGTCGTGATTTCCATTCGGTGCCGGAACTTTCCGTAGTCTATGCATTTGTTTTGGCTCTTCGAAGGGTAGAATGGCGAGACGCAAAGTCAGCGCATTTTTTCGGAAGACATGTCCGTAGTAACCGAAAATTTATGTGGGTCAGCGTTCGTTCATTTTCAATATATACGATCCTTCCGCGCCAAACTTTAAGGCCTTGCACTTCAACGAAAAATAATTGCGTCCAACGCGTGACAACATTTCCGACACTCTTTTAGTTATTTTTTAATTATTAACTTTTATCATACTCGTTTTTACGCCATTGTTACAATGTGTAAAATTGGGCAAAAGAATCTAACATACGAAAAAAAGAAATTTAAGCAAAAGGGAAATTAACTAAAACTTAACATTTTTATGAGCTCTTTTGATACGAATTATTACAAAAAAAATTATATTTGAGGAGTGCAATAAAAATGCATATAATTTCCGATTTTATCGTAAAGCGAACACGACGTAATTATCTCTGATAGCAAATCTAAATTGCTAAAGTATTGAAGTACTAACTTCAGAATACAGCATCTCCTCTCGGCAACGGAAGCGAGTCAACCTCCATCACTTAAGGGAAAGCATTAACCTTATTAGAGCGGCTACTTTCCTATTACGCCTTATTATTTCTCATTCATCTTAACAACATTTCCATACCTCAAATTGCGATCCATTATTACTTACGACTTACAAGTTCTCGTATAACATCAGCTCTGTTATAATTTCGTCTACTCACCTGAAAATAAAGAATGAAAATGCACGTTAGAAAAATGTTATAATAGCGAAGATGAGTACAATGAAATACGATAATGAAAGAAGATTTTTACCTAACCAACACGTTTTGTCGAATTAAAACGCGTTTCAAAGTTCAATCTCGTTCCGCTTTATGAAACAAAAGCAAAACAAATTTATTTAAACATGTTAGTATATGTATACATGCTAATAAATAAATAAATAAAAATCTCATTTTTTAAACGATTACTCCAAAAATTTTATTTGTTTTCAATTTCAAAGAGAAAACTATTTCAGATAAAAGTTGTATGGTCTGGAGGGAGACAAATAATGGAAAAATTAATTTTCGAAAAAATCAATCTTCAAGGTCACATGAAGGTCATTTTTTCTAGTTATTCCGCGTATAAAAGAATTAAGATAAAGTTATAAAGAAATCAATAGTTTACGGGATATTTTATAATTTATTTTGATATATATTGACATGAAATTATAAAATATCTTGTAGACTATTCATTTTTTGATAATCGTACCCTAATATTTTTATGCGCAGAATAACGAGGTACAAATTAAGGTGATATAAAAAAAACATATAGTTGCTTTTCCAAAAAATTATGCAATAAGCAATTACAAATTGTTTTTGAAAAGCAATTATATGTTTTCTTCACATCAATTGATTTATTTCATTATTTTGCGCATAAAAGTATTAAAATATGGTTATGACAAAATGAATAATAGTTTACAAAATATTTTATATTTTATATCAAGATATGCCAGAATAAAAAATTGAAATATATTGTAAACTACTCATTTTTTTGGCTATCTTACCCTATTACTTTCTTTCATAGAATATTTTAAGGAATCAGCTTAAAAAAAAGAGGATTTTAAAAGGGGCGTTTAAAATAAAAATGCAGTTGGATTTTGCTGGTGCATTGTTGCACCAACAAAAAGATTTACTTCATAAGAAGTAATTCTTAGTAATTCGTTAAGCCATTCAAAACTTTTTTCATACCATTTTTGTCTACCATCAAAAGTGCAATACATGTATCAACTGTTACAGTTCCGTGATGCTTCGTGTGTATATATATTATATATGTTTTTTACGTATTAATTTTATTAACATAATTATTTTTCTCTGTAATATAACTATGGTAAATGTATTAACAATGCATTTTACTCATTAAACTCTTTTGAAAAATAAATGTAGCTGAATGGAACTTGCGGAATAAAATTTGAAAAAAGCACATATCATTTGTATTATACGTAGAGCACAATGTGGCATAAACATAATTTTCATTCGCGAAAATAAAATTATAAATTAGCGATAAATAATGGAATGATAAAGTATGCAGAAACAGCATAATATTGCACAGCCTTTGGCTAATATATTTTTTGATTTTCGATGCTGATGGCCGAACTTTCGTGGTTGATAATGCCAAAGCTTCAAAATCGCGTTCGACGAGCGAGCGTGAATATTTAACGGAATTAAATGCAGTTCTTAAAGCCGGTGAAATTATAATCCATGAATTTTGAAACAACGTTCGATGCGCGCGTATTATGGAGAACACGAATAAGTTTTGAATGAAACACGGGGCATCGGATTAATTCCATCGATTGGACGACAAAATGAGGCAGGAAATTAGAACCCTTTGAATAGCCATCTCCCTTGCTCACACTATGATAAGTAAATCCTAAATTATATTCGTTTGTTTTGCAAAATGCAATAAATTCACATTAATAATTATTAATTCGTAATATTTACAATTATCTCTCATATAGAAACAATCATCGAAAGCTGAAGCATGAAATAATGATCATAATTTCAAGATATAATACATCAGTTTCCATCTCTTTGAAGCTCTTTATAACAAATTGAGAAAAAGTTAGATAATTTCATCGAATGCAACGGGGGGCATCGACGTAAATCTTGAGTTAGGTAACAGATAAGCAGGAAAACTCAAACGACCGTCGATGTCGCAGAGAAATGGTGGACAAATGACGAGGCGAACAATAATAGGATTGATCGAGAGACGCAAGACGAGATTTCATCGATAAGGAGGCGAGCCTAACACTCGATAATGATGCCGTAAGAATGAGTCAACCATTGGAGTTGGAAGCCGAACCAAAGGATTAAAGCGGAAGCCACCAAGCAAAAGGTCAACTAAACGATATGGCAATGAGCGACCTCGATTATAATTAATTCTACAGAGCGATCAATTAGTGCTCGTGTATTTTGCATATGACTGTACGCGAGGACCGACAAAACGCGAGCGGCATAAAATTCAATTCGAAAATTAATGGAGTTACACTCGCTCTAGATAATAGAGAAAACGCGTTTGAAGTTATAACAGCGATACACACACCGATTAAGCGGATTACATTAACATTATGTAATTGTCCTCGTACGGCGCTCATACAGTACTAAATGCAATATTAAAGCATATTTGCGTAGTAGACTTTTGTACTTGTTTGTTAGATGGGAAATATTGTACTTTTATTCTGTCAGGTGTACTCAAAGGTATGTAAATATTTACATCTGTAAATAGAAGAGGGACTGTAAATGTACATGTACGTTGCATAGCGATGTTTACATGCAAAATATACGACTATTTACCAAATATCCCGACATTCCCATAATTTTGTTACACATATTTTAACAAGTAAAAGCTGCCCGATATATCTTCATTATGCGTGTGTTGCTCCGGTTTATCTGCCACAATAGCATGTAACTTTCATGAAATAATTCTATAATTAAAAAGCACGTACAAGTTTTTGGTTGGAGAGATTCTTATTATAGCAACGCATTAAAATTACGTTCAAAAAATAAAGAGAATTATGTTGTAATGACGACTGCGTCGTCGCCATTGTGCTTCCATCAAAATTATTGTTGTTATTAAATATTAAAATTATGATTATCATGAGAGCGCTTCCAGCTTACATCTGTTTTAAGGTGATGCTTCACCCTAATCTATCCCTTCGGATGGACTTAAACTCCGCGACTTAAACGGTTCCCCTTGAAGGGAGCCTGTATCTATTATAGACCATCGCTGCCTCTCTTATTATTCGCGGCCGCATCACGTATCATATATATGCCATCGATACGTTCCTTCCGAGAAAGCCGAGTTCGGCCCCACGTCGACGACGACGCCTCGTTATTTATTTGTCGTAGCCTCGTAATGATAAACTTCGGTTGCGGCGGTACGTGACCGTGCCGTAGGTGCTTCCGATACAAGGGAATCGCAAAGACAAACATCTATAGACATGCAACACGTGTCGGTAAGTATCTAACATACGGATAGACAAGACGGTAAATAATTTAGTACCCTCGGCCGCCCGGCAGTCTGCCGCCCTGTCTGTAAATCCGCAATATACTACCCCTCGCAGCACCCTGCCGCACGTCCCAATCCCCCGTTTCCATCGTCAACCGACTTACCCTTACCGTTTCCGCGAAATCGTCCTCGCACCCTCCGCGGCCGCGCCGACGCGAGTCAATTACGCACCCTGCTTCCCACCTTCTCGTGCGTGGCGGCGCGTAATCGCGCGACTAATTGACACGAGTACTTTTCGACAATGCCGATAAGCCGCGCGACGCGATTCCGGATTAACAATAAGCCCGGAAACGTGGCGTGCGAAGGTATTTCGTGTCGCGAGCATTCCCGAGTCTTCGCCGTGATTGCTCCGCGATATTGTTCGCGTTCGATGCGTGCGCTCAGCTCCAGAAATCCGACGAGAGCAAAGGCAAGGAGTGCAGCCAGCTGTCGCTGTCGCTGTCGCTGTCGCTGTCGCGTATCGTCGCGTATCGTCGCGCGTTAATAGAATGCATTCGCGCGCACTCGGAGCCAAGAGGCAGAAAAGCTGGCGCCCTTCGGCACAGGCGTGCCAAAAACCTTTTGTTTCCTTCCGCGAGCGAGAAACGCCAGATGAATTTCCCCGCGCGCGCGCTGCAGTTAAGACGTTACAGTTAAGACGTTATTACGCTACAGTTATCGCGTGATATTAAATTCCGTAAATTTCGTTCGCAAGGAGGCGCGATGCCGCTTGACGTTATATCGTAACTTCGGCTCGTTCGCCGACGTTCGCATGGATATCCCGCGTGGAAACAAGGTATGGGTGGTATCGCCGCGTTTAGGCCCAATCGACGCAATCGTCGCAGAAACGAAGAGCAATTTATTGAAAAACGCCACCGTTTCTATTTTATCTAATTTTATGAATATTCTTGCAAAGAAAGATTTTCAAATGTAAATCGCCAAATAATACCAAACCTACAGATTACTTACTTCTTTCGATAACCAAAAAGAGAAATTCACTGTTTATAAGCCCAATCTTTGCGATATTAGCACGAACAAATATCAAATATACACGAATTTTAACGGATCATTAGCGTGTTACATACATCATTTTGTCATGCGATTTATGTTTAAAAAATAAATTTTTATTATTTATAGTACTTTATTATTAGAGACTTTGGCTATAATACCCACGGTACAATCCAATATATATAACTGCCAATACTAAAAATCATTAACCTGTAAGTGTTCGTGTGACTTTTTTGACGTAATAAGTGCTCGCGTGGTCAATTTGACCCACATCTTAATTTATATATACTTTATATGTAAACAGAATTTATCATACGAAATAAAACCTTTTCTTCGCCAGTAAATGGATAAATAAGAATTTATCATTTTTATTTATAAGTAATTAAAATCTGAGATATGTTTTAAACATAAAATAATAATTTTTAAGCATTAGAAAAATTAAAAATCTATATTTTAAAAAATATTTTTTACGTTGTATATTTAGTTAATAAACGCATAGCTTGCAATACGCAGTAAATACAAATACTTAAAATAATCACAAATAAATTTTAATTATTATTGCATTTTAACTTAAAATATAAACACACAGAATGTATGAGTATATATATCACTTAAATGATATGATTGTTCAAAGCAATAGTTTTACAATTAATATAATATCAATTTTTTAGAAACGCTTATGTCTCCTTGCACATTAATTTTTTACAGCGCATGTTACAAAAATAACTAAAAATGTCAACAAACATTTTCATTATTAAAAAATAACTGAAAATATCAACAAGCGTCATTATTATTAAAACAAACTAAAAGTTATTAATAAAGATTTAAGCAAAAGTGTAATAAAAATATAAAATGTAATAAAAATATAAAATAAAAATGTAAAAGCAATGTTATAATTTATATTAACTATTGATTATTTGATAAAAGTAACTCACACAGCACAAATACATAAAACGTTAAACAATATGCTGAATTAAATCACAGAAAATTACGTACGTGCTCGCCTGGGGGTCAAAGTGACCCAAGAAATAAATCAATTGCTGTTTATAGTTAAAATTCTTGAATTCGAGCGTTATTGATGCTATTTCGCTGAGTTCAAGAGTAAGTGGTGGAAGGAAGGTACTGAAAGTGCTGGTGTCGCAGACAAAAATAAAACGGAGAAACATTCATTTGTTTATGCATCTGGATCAGTTTGACCCTCCATGCGAGCACTTACGGAATATACAGTGGCGTGCAAAAGTCTCCGGCCAGATGGATTTTTCACATTTTCTTTCAAAGGCGATGTGATCAAAGGAATTTTGACTAGTATATTCTAGTAATAAATTGTGTTTATATATTTCTTATAGAGGAGAAGGTGGTAATATATGGAATTCCACTTTGTTTTTTAACGATTTCTTGTAAATTATAAGCTCAATTTTTTTATTCTTGGTATGCTTAGATTCTTCACTCTATTGGTAACCCATTTCTAACGTCCAATTAATGATTCTCCACTTACAAAAAAGCTGCTTACAGATTATCGCAAAGTGAGCAATTGGATGGTATGTTGTAATGTGCTGGTAATATGGACCTCCTACTGTTTTAATGCGGAAAATTTAAAACAATTCATGAAATGTTGAATAACTTTCAAAAAAGTATTACATTTATTTAAGGAATTAATATAGAAGGAATATATGTATATGATAAAACATATTTTGTTTTACTTTTTTAAAAAATTTCTATTACAAAAATTATAGACAAAGAAAAAGAAACGCTGAAACGCTGTAACGCTCTGACGGCTCAAAGGGAAACCTAGTGTACAAGTTTCAGCTGTCACTCATAGAGTGCAACTAAATCGTATTAAGATATTGGGGGGTTCCATAAAATCTGCAGGTTCCATATTACCACCTTCTCCTCTACTATTTTTTTTATTAAATGACATATTTTTTAACCCAATATTAATCAAAATTCCTTTAGTCCTTGTTTTTTTTTGGAGAAAAAACGTGAAAAATCCATGTGGCCGGAGACTATTGCACGCCACTGCATACCTATATGTGACATAAATTATACATTTTAAGTGTATATCGGAACGCTGCATGTTCGCCAATTGATTTCACCATCTTTATCGCTGCAATTTACAAATTCTGAAATTTCCCAAAATGTTAATAAAATCAGAAAAACTAAATTATATCTTGCTAAAAAAGTTAAAACACGAAATGATGCATGTAATGCGCTAATGATCCGTTCACATTCGTGTATATTTGAGATTTGTTTGTGCTTATATTGGCAAAGGTTGGATTTATAAATGGAGAATTTCTCTTTTCTTATTAGCGAAAGAAGTGATCTGTGTAGATTTAACATTTATCGTGCGATTTATACTTGGAAACCTTTCCTTGTTAGTGAATATCATCTCGTTTTAGCTTAAAACAAAATCGTTAACAGAGCATAAAAAGATGAAAAATGTGCAATTTGAGATTATTCGTTTCACATTTAGATTTTGAGATTTTTCAGATTATCGCGAATTTAGCGCTCGATAAAAATTGTCGATCAAAGGGTGAGGATAACAATAAAATGGAAATAAGAATCAGACATTGACGCGCTACGTGTGAACAACACAGATGCACGTCTCGGCAGAAAGGCCGGTTTGAAAAGTTACCGGCAAGATCAAGAACTTGCTCGCATCTTGATACAACTTTCCGAGGAGCTTAATCCATTTCCGTCTGCACGTCCTAGAAACGCGTTGGATTTACAACGGCGTAATTTATAAGGTCGCCTTCTTTTAACCTCGCACAAAGCTAACGCTCGAAACGCTCTTCGCACTATTTCAACTATTTCGACATTCCGTGGTTATCGCGAATCATATAACAAAATTGCGCGGAAATGCGCGATATGCCGTCAGAAAATCTCTGTCGGTGAAAATGCATCGAAATATTTCGCGGAAGAATGATTCGGAAGCTTTATGGCACACTCTGCGCGCATTGTTAATGTTTACTGTGTAACGCGTAAAAATAAAACTTTAACAAAAGCAGGAAGAGTAAGATAAATTGCATAATTCACGTTTACGTTGTAAAATGTCGAAATGTTTAAAATAGCGTTGAACTTCTTTCCGAGATGTACGGTTAATAAACTGAATACTAATCTTGCTACCATAAATTCCGTGCTTATAAAAAGGTTAGCAAAGTCACGTTTCATTGCATTCTATAATGCATCCTAAAATTAGCTAGAGTTCACGGAAACGACCATGCTACGATCTCGGCAACTACAGCAGGCGATCTTTAAAGCGTGTCGCGAAATATCCACCACCGCGCCCCTTCGTGTTTCACATTCTTTTTCCCGAGCGCGTTGTAAGGTGAAGGGTCAGAAATCGATTGCTCCTGGAAACGATTCGATATGATAAACCGTCCCGATAACGTAGCGCGCAACAAGCGAGGTTTACAATTTACCTTTCGCCGCTGAAGCCGCGATAAAGTGCTTTAGCATAGATGTACGTAAGTGATCCGCGATAATGAAGCCATTATATACCGCGTAGATTGTAAACTTAAGTATCCATATTTTAATTGATTACTCGGCGCTCTCGGCGTTTCAACATTTGCCCAACGTTTCATACATTCGCGATATACACGTCGACATATGTTTTCGCCACGAATCGGAAAACAGAAATGGGTAATCGAAGATGGAGTCCGGTTCGCGTTTGGCGAGTACACACTGCACGCAGAGAGTAAACAAGTCTTACGGTCACTGGGCTCTTCCTACTCGAGCCAATGTCTCGAACGTGTAATGAGTACCAATCCGCTGTGCTCAAAGTAAATTAGGACAAGTGGCAAGTGAAAATGGCCAGCGAGTAGTGTATTAACGGATACAAGTAGGTAAACGGGTAAGAGAGTAAGAGAGACCAGAAGAGAGCGGACTGAAAGAACGATAAAAACGTTTCGGCAAATATAATCATTCTGTTTAAAAGGAAAGTTGTTTTTTCTCTCTCTCTCGATTTGGATGATGATCCATGTCGGTTGACCATCCAAAGTGAACCCTGTAAGCAGTGTTCGATCCCGACTAAGAATGTTGGAGGGTTTCGTCACGCAACTAAAAATGGAAGTCAGACTTTTATATATATATATATATATATATATATATATATATATATATATATCTACCGATTTATTGGATTCTAGAATAAAATTGTAGGTATTAACTCAATAATTAATTGGAGGGCCGGACTAAAAATACCGAAATATTATTTGTCCATAAACTATTACTGTCGTATTTTGATCGTTCTGTGGATACGAATAAATGGATGTTGATCCACCCGGAATGATCGCCGAGCAAATTCGCCGTAACTCAACGGAGCACGCCTGGAAGACGCCTAGCAGCTGGTGCCAGTTTCGGATTACGTATCGTCTTTGTAGATTCCGCCAAATACGTATTCCCGCCGTCTGGCCGGCCTGGCACGCCATGCGTTATGTTAAGAAGTGCAGTTAATTACGAAGATAATTTCGAGTCGTGTGTTTGCGTGCTGCACATAACGAGCTTCCGACTTCGGGAGTTTCTGCCATGCAAGCCAATCTGCTTTAAACCCACCGCCCGACCACCGCGCCGCCACCGCCGCCGCCACCGCCGCCGCCACCCTCGCGCGGCGTCTACGTGCCAACCATCGGCGCACCTCCCCGTCAGTGCGATCGTTATCAGGCAGACAGATTTAAACGAAAATCTCCGATCGGGTGTCCGAAAACCTTCGATATTCGATCGACCTGGATCCGGCGCCACTGGCACCGGTCGCCGGAATTCCACGAAGGGGATACCAAATCCGGGATCGCGACTCGCCGAATTTATGACAGAGTCCTCTGCAGAATTAGGTCCGTTTAGGAAAAAGGAGAATTTGAAAACGCGTCAACTCTACGTTCGTGTGAAACTTTTATCGGTTAAAATAAACATTACACCCGCTACACACGCCGCGTCAAGTAGATCTTTCCGGGTGGTCTACATATATTTCGTATAGCTTTCGCAACATGCTAACAATAAATGTGCGCACGCGTTTACGTCTTTGAACAAGATTTTCGCGGGGTTGCTTCGGAGAAAGGGTTTTCGTTGCACTCTCTCATTTTTCCTCGGGAGTGCCAGACGTTAGAATATGTAGAAAATACACGTCTTCTGATCTCACATTTAATGTAGAACGTGACTGTTCCATTTTTATTTTATATAACAATGCGCTTGCACATATATAATAAAATGAAACAAAAATAAGAAATTGAAGTAAAATAAAATTCTCTTACTGTAAATGTAAATTAAATATCGCGGTAATATACATTAATGATACATATTAATGATGAAGAGATTATATAAATTGAATTATACGAATTGAATAATAAAGTCTTAATACAATTAAATGACAAAAATTTCGATTCACGCATTTCGAGCAACTCTATTTGTTAAATGGAGTGCACTATTGTGACATATTTTCGAATAACGTTTCAAAGCGTGCTTTGCGTAGCGTTCAAGTTGCCCTCTGACCTGTTTTATTAGCGAAAACACCTGAAGAGCCAATATTGTTGTTCCACGTTCATAAATGCGTCTAATAAATCACTCCACATATACTGCCATAAAACATTCGTGATATGTCCACATCTGTTTTGATCCATGCGTGATAACCGCACGAGTTAACCGTTTGTCTTTATTTTTTTCGCAATTCCGCATTCCCTTAATCGAAATAATGTTGTCAGAGCTGTGAGTTACAGTTTATCACTGAAATTTTACGCGAGAAAAATTTTATGAAAATGTTTCTCACTTTTTTACGCGGGAAACAATTTTCGGATCAACGCTGCTGGAGCATTCTTTAACATCTCCATGGAGCATCATTCTGCGTGATCGGCGTAGCGAAGCTCGTGCTCCCAGAGGGAAGTGGCGCATTTTTCAAGCTGTCTAATTATTCCGCTCTTGAAAAAGACCGGCGTTATTCAATTTCGTCGAAATTTATTCGTCGGATAACATGCCCAGTAATTTTTAATAATACGAGTTGCGTGTGTCGCCAATAATGAGGGAGGTCTCGCGTTCCGAGGGCACTGAATATCCGAAAACTCGTTAAAGCTATTATATATATATTTATTTTTTTTTTCTATAGTATCTTTCTAAATTCGGGACAATTGTTTCGTGCGCATTAGCAAATCTTCTCTTTTACGATTGAAACTGATAATGAAATTCATTCTATTGTTAGTGCAGATTGAATGAATAGAGAATCGAATAATTTTGAGAGCACGATATACGTAAACGAAATACGTAAACATCGATAAATAAATGTTTATTAATTTTTCACGCAACACATAATGCCATTGACGTCGGGAATATGTTCGGTATTTACAAAGGGAACGCTGAATGCTGGCAATTTCTGATACATATTCGACGGAAACGCATAATTTTTCAGCATCCATATACATACATTTGAGAAATTTCAATGCGCTCGCAACCCGCTCGCGAGACATTTCCAGATCTCGCCGTAGAGTCGTTCATATTTCATTGCCACTTTAGTCACTGAATTTACGAGACGCACGAATTCCCGTAAATTATAAATTGAGTGAAAAGACGTGCATTTATGTAGAGACGTTCTAAATTGCTTCTGCACGCGGGCATAATACAACGGAGCAATATTGCCGTACCATATTTCCGCCGAATCGAACTAATCCCGGTGCTAATAATAGCAACGATTACGCGCGAGATGTAATTAAACCCGGCTCCAAGACGCTCAGCGAGTCTTTCCTTTCTTTATTCTGCAATGGAACACGGCACTGTCCCACTTGTTTCCCCTTGATTTCTCAAATTCACCCCTGGTATCATAATCTCAGCGCTCGAGTTTCCAAGAGTTGCCAAGTCGTCGCGCACTTTGAAAGTTCTTTCTCGCAGCTGCGGCAGATTCCGTGATCATCGAGCTCTACAGCCATTGCTCATCGCTGCCGGTCGACCGAGTCAGATAGATAAATTAGCAGTTTAATTTGCGTTTAATTAAACGGCGCCCGTCGGCGTGCTCTACTTAGAATAATATACGTCGAACAACAATTTCCCTTTTGGAGTCATTTTTACAATACCACAATTTTACAATACCACAATTACTTTGCCAAACTGTCGAAATGCGTGAAAAATCGTTTTTAAAAATTTTAGGAGTTTCTCCTGCAGAATAATTCAAAAATTTCGTTGAATTTTTGTTCGCCAGTGACCACAAATTATAACTGTAACACATTTTCCGGTTTCGTTCATAATTTATCGACACTAATTAACTCGATGCTGATCGAGGATATTTAATTAACCATTTTATCTCTGAAACAATCTAATTCAAACATATCGCTATTCTCGCTGGCTTGCTTAATTAATGTTTAACCTATTCCGATTTTTAATCACGCGAGATAAATTACAAATTAGAAATTTCAAAAGTGCATAACAAAATATTTGGCTTCGGAACTCATACTCGATTATTGCACTTTATTTACAATCAGTGGGACGTATTTTATTTCGTCTTTAAACCCGATACCAGAATCATCGAAACATCTGAAACGTTGATGCTTCGATAGGCAATTTTCTCCACCATTTACCGCTCGCGATATAAATAAGGAAAGGAACCGATAGGATGAATCCATCTAGGACCATCGAGTAGACGCGAACAGCATCGCGAAATAAATTAACGATTTAATTTGTGTCTAATTATAACGGCTGTCGTCGGAGCGCGAGCTCAGTACTGCGGGGACCGATGCTTCCGGCTTCCTCCCGGGTATTGATTACAAATTCAGATAACATAACGAGCTAACGAGCGATAATTATCGCGCGCGCTCTCCCGTCCGAATCTCGGCGAGTGATTTAATCAAGCCCGCGTACGCACGCGCGCGTACACGTGCGCGTGCACGCGGTGTTCTGCGCGCGCGACCTTTGACGTTGCGCCCGAGCCGGTTTCCATTATAGGAACCGCCGCGCCGTTTCGCCAATTATCGCGCGGACAAGGACCGGATCAAGGCCGGCCCGTCCCCGAGAGGAGATCGCGTTCCCCCGATCCGATTTACGGAGGATCGATGGGCGGATACGTACGCGAACGGGTGACTGCACACCGCCGCCGCCGAGCGCATTCTCACCGGATCACCGTTTCTCGATTCGGTTCGCGCGATACCAATCTTATTCCTCGCGCAAACCGGAATTTCCACGACTATTTTTCGCCGCGCGCTGATATGCCTTAAGACGTGAACGGATGTCCCGTGAAGGAAGTTCACATCCATGGGAACGGATCACGTGCTCGTAACTACGATTCGACCATTTCCGCCGCGATGCGGATGGAACAGTTTCAACGGATGAAAATAAAATTTTCAAACGTTACATATTGATCTCTTTCTCTCCTATTTGTTTAAATGTAAATGTGTGACTTGTTTTAATTGGTTCTAACATATAGCTTGTCATAAATCGTAAGAAAATAATACGCGTCAATCGTTATCTCTTGGCGCGAAATTATTTACGCCGTGATCATATGATCGCTCTAATTTAACGTGATAAGATATCAAACTTTTCAAGCATATGTAATATGAAGTTATCGATGGCGAGGTAAAAAAATAACACGGTCTAAGGATTCAAATTTTGCATCATGTATTTAAGTATGTATTTGCGTTTTTTGCACTGTAGATTATGTAGAAGGTCTAAAATTCAAACAGTCATAACTTGATGAAAATAAGTCGTACGATCATAAACTAAAATTAATTTTAAAGCTCTTGAATTGTACTTTTAGTAAAAAAAAAATGTTGAAAAGGGCCAAAAAAATGCCATTTTGGCCCATTTCACTCCATTTTATCCCAATTTACTCCAAATCTTGACGCACTACGCAAATTCTGATGACGGCATCGTATTCAGCGCAAAAGAATTTTCAGGGTATGTACTATGGCATTTCGGAGAGAAAAGAAAAGCGATTTTTTTTAACTGTGTAATGAGCGTGTTATTAAATGTTATTAATTAAACATGCGTTGTATTGGTGCATCAATCAGGAAGTGCCCATTGAATTTGATGGATTAAAATGCGATAACCATGTAATTATGCTGTGTTGACCATCGTAAAAAAAAAGAATATGTACAGCGGAGACCGCGCGTGTCGATAATATTGATATGTCAGGCAGTTCAGAAGTTTGCTCACGGAAAACAGTACCGTCGGACAAATAATCGGAGTGTATCGATAAATATGTATGTGCAAATATATATGGCCGTACCTATAATACGCCGCACTTGATTCCATGCGAAAAGTACATTTATCTGAATATTGTTTTGAGGTCGCAGCAAACGATACCAGCGGTTTGCTGTAGTTGCAAAAGGCGGTTAACCGAATTACCGTTCCAAATCAATATTCCATTAGAAATGTGAAAAGGAAGATGCAAATTTAAACGCGACTGGTAGATCACGATGATGAAATTTCTTTCGTTTTTTTTCCTTTAGAATGATTCTCTCTCTGATTTGCGTTTGTAAGATTTAATGGCATTTTCTTGTAATGGCAGTATACAAATCATTAAAGCGCAGGTTGAAAAAATTTAGAATCCGCGTACGAAAGAGCGCGGATATAAAATGGAAAAAAAAAACATTATCTTGTAACGAGCGTAACGAGATACCAGAAGGTATCGGATAAACGATGTTGTTAATATCGCATATATGCTGTACATTCCTTATTTCGCAACAGAAAATATATTTTTTATAAGGCGGATAATAATAAATCTTTTTTCGGGGAATATAATTATTGATATATGTTGTATGTGGGAATGGTTATGGAATATAACTGTATTCGCGAGTTGGATATATACACAAAGAGAAAGAGAGAATACCCATTCTCATATCCCAAATTATCGATTAATCTCTAGAGGTTCACCCTGGATTCCCAGGAATCCACGATCCGCCTAGCTTACGAGAATACGAGAAATTCCTAAATCGCCGTCGTGTTATCTCGTGCATTTACTTATTAAAGGCGAACTTTAAATGTATGCTGTAATATCTCACTCGCGAGTAATAAATGTAGATGTTCTCTTTCGCCGATTTGTAATTGCCGACATTTCCTTTTGAATAGTGGAAAGATTAGATCAGAAAAGATTATATATATCAATTTATCAGAATAAACTAAACCATTTTGTGCGATTAAACCAATCGTGTGTTCTATATATGTCACATGTCATATATATATACTTTATATAACTAGATTTTAATAAAAATATAATTCCGTTTCATCTAATAATACATCTTTCAAACTTTTATATGTTATTTAAATATATTTAAGAACGCAAAAGGAATCTGTTAATGTTTCTCAACCCCTTTTTACATCGAAAAGCTACTTACTCTGCTGATAAAAAAAATTGTTATTGGTCTATGAGACCATAGATCCCCATTGCAGCGTCAATATTAAACGTGGTGGTCTGATTCTGAGTTTTAACGATACGGTATATCGTGTAAACAATATAAGAGGGATGATAATTACAGGCGATCGCATGTATCAGACGCGACAATGCGGAAATTATAATCTCGCACTTTGCTCGTTCAGGTAGGAAAAGGTGTCGCGATGCAAATGTTTACCAGGGGGATCAGCGTTGAGCGATACGCCGCGCCGCAAAACAGGTTCGCTTCGTCTAAGAAAGGGAGAAAAAAAACAACGACCAGCGTCGAGAGAACCTGAAACGGGGGTGCGGCGTCCCCCCGCCGCTCACCCCGAACTGGCGGCAGGGGATTCTCGAGCATGTATTTTAACGACTCCTCTTACGAGCGTAACGTGTGCGCTCGCGGCTCGCCGAGCCGTGCTTTCTAAAAATAAGGTCCGCGCGCCGACTGTTCCGGGGTCAGGAGGGGTTAGGGATATAATGAGTCTTCGTGGCGACAACGGTGGTTTACAAAGAAATCGTTGGCCAGATCGTGCGCACGGCCGTCGCGGCACCTATGATTTGCGACGAAACAACCCACGTCCCTGCCCGGACTACCCCCCTAATACGTCCCGGTGTCGCAGCCGTCGGCTTTCTTGTCGGTGCGACGCTTATTCACGTGAACCGTTATGCGGCATCGTGTCGTAACCATTCCGTAAGCTTGTAACGCGGGTTACACAAACGGGGCGCGCGCGCGCGAAATGTACCGACACAGTTATGGCTGTCGGAGAACGGACGGGCGAAGAAGAAAAGGGGAGGGGGGGGGGGGGCACGTCGAAGTGGGCGTAAAGCGCGAGGGTGTGTTGCACGAGATTTTTGTGGTTGCGTGTGCCGTTGCATGACGCCTGTATTACCCGCGGCATGCCACCGTCTCTTTCCACCCCTGCCAAACACACTAATGCTTCTGCCGATATTAACTCGGCGATTTCTGACCGCTTCTAGGAACTGCGCCGCCATTTTCGGGGTAAACGACGGGGTCGACGCCGGCCGGATTGGGAGGGGGCGGGAGGGAACGGGTGGTAGCTTTAATGAGGCGGGCGTCATACACACGATGCTCGATAAGATCCGTCGCCCCCGCGACGATGGCGGGCGATAGCGAAGGATAGCGACGTGGCTGATCGTGGAATTTCAGTGGAATATTTTCGCCAGGCGTGTTAGATCGCGGCGCAGATCGCGGACGCAATTTGTAATACATTTAGATTTGCCAGACTGCATGAAAGTCCAATACACTTTGCCGGGATCTTATTATCGCAATCTTCCGCGCGGACGGCGATGCTATCGCGGCTGTCCTATTACGTGAAATTATTGGAGTAGCAAACGTCACAGGCGGAAAAATATGTAAATATGCGTGAACGAGCGGGGCTATCATTAAAATGAGTCATGTCAGCGACATGCTAAGAAGCTTAGAGATTTAGCGGTCCTCCGCGAGCGGCAATTTTTTCGCGCAAGTAAGATGTACCGCTCGGCCTGCCGTAAATCGCGTTTTAATTTTCTCCGAATGTCGCGCGGGATAAGCATTAAACAACATCCCCCAAATCGTTTTATTATTCTGTATTGCGCTGTTTTAACTGCTCCGGGGGCGAACACTTTGCGATTTCTCTCTTATCTCGCTCGAACTTGCTCGTCGTAAATTAACATCCCCGAATCGCGTTTCAGCCGACGTTCGCGGTTTCTCTTGACAGAGAGAGAGAGAGAGAGAGAGAGAGTGAGAGAGAGAGAGGGGAGAGGGGGAAGAGGGACAGAGGGAAGGGGGGAGAGAGAGAGAGAGGGAGAGAGAGAGATTAATTTCCTCTTATACCTTATTTATCTAAAGCACCGTCTGAGAGCGTGACGCCTATCGTTCCCAAAATGTAAAACGTCCCGCACATGTGCCGCGATGCATTTCTGACTTTCGCGAAATGAAATTCCATGATTTTGATATCAGATGGATTTTTCTCCGCGACGCCGACGTTTCGCAATCCAATCGGACGCCCGATAGCACGATCCGATTCGTGGGTAGTTTCCGGGGGTATATCGACACCCCGAGACTCGAGCCCTTATCGCGACGATATCCCGAAATTTCTGGCGATTCGGGCGCGGTTTCGAGGCTAGCTCGAGAATAGCTTACACGTACGAGGCGCGTTACACGTGCCCCGAGCCGTCTCCAGGCGCCGCGCCGCGCCGCGAAATCCATGCGGCGCGGCGCGGCGGAGTCGTCTCGTCGCATGTGCGGGCGCGCGCGTCGAATGGAGTGCATGACTAATGGCGGTACGTGATTAAAACTTTCGTCGTAATTTCCAGCACGTAAAACTTCGCATTAACGCGGAGCGGGGAAGCGGGATACGCGTGGGCGCGCATACGAATCGCCATAGCGCCGGTGATCATTATGAGGTCCGATCGCGGGGCCGTGGCCCGCGACGAATCGCGATCGGACCTCTGTCCCTGTTTCAGCTCGACGAGTTCAATCCGTCTGCGTAATCGTCCATCCATTTGATTTCCTGAGCTCTCAAGACCGGCCCGTTTCGGAAACACATCCTATTCACCGTCGACGGAAAATCAACGGCTCGGGTCGGCCAATGCGTTACAAAAGCAGCCACACATTTAGAAGAGAGTTGCCGAATGCGTATACTATTTAAAGTATTTTGTATTATATTTCTCATTTGGGATTATTCTGATTTGTACGCAAATAAACGTTGGAAATTGTAGCTTGATGTTTCAGGCACCTATTGTTACATCTTTAACCCTTTACCAATAACAAATTAATTTGTTATAAGTCTTTTTGTAACATGCTGCAAAAGGTACGATTTAGACAACTGCTCACCTCGGTTTTCGGAATCATACTTCCTTGAAAGTATCGAATAAAAATAATTAAAAATATAAGATTAATAAAAGGAATCATTACCTACACTACCTATTTTATTAATAATAATTTATCAAAACAAACGATCAAATATTTAATAATAAATAAATAACAATATAATAAAAAAAGATAAGGACGTCGAAATAAAATTAGCTTAAATTTATTTTTGCAATTGACATTTGTATTTATATAAGCACGAGTATATAAGCACGAGTTCCTAAATCCTACCGGTACGATGTAGAAAACCTTGTGATGGCACGGAAACTTGATAGTCTTTATAAAAATATCGATTTATAATCTTTATAATAATTACAAATATGTATATATAATGAATGTAAAATATTCTACGATATAAACCTTCTATTATGAAAATATAAAAATTCAGAATAAAATTGCATGATTCATTATTATCAGTTACATAAATTGATCAAAAATTAATATTAGTTGTACCTAATTTTTTTAAGTGTTGCACGCACAAAACAAGTAACCTGTTTAATTTTTGTCTATATTACAGGAGAAGGTGGTATTATAACCCCCATTTACATTTTGTACAATAATTTGTCAATAATTAATATTTTAAATTGAAAACTTAACGATTACATTTGTCAAAGTGTTGTTCAATCGATTCTAAACTCAAAGTTATGAAATATTTATTACTTAAAGACGTTATTTATAAAAATGTGGCGACACTACATAATGGGTCATAGAGTAACAGAGGTGGTAATGTGGCCCCCATAAAAATTGATTTAAAAAATTGGTATTAAAGAATACAGTGTTTTGTTACAAAATTATATATTTATTTGAAATAAACTTTTAGAAGCAACCACAATGAAAATAACTGTGAATTTTTAGTGTAGATTTTGACTTACTTGTCAGAAGGTAAATATAAATTACCAGGACAGTTTCTACAAAACGAATAGGCTTTTAAATTTAATTTGAATTATATTTGAATTATGCTTTTTTACATGGAAAAAGAGACCGTATTAGGCTAGCATACTTGGGGGGCCATATTAGCAAAATGTCATGCTATTGTTTAACTTTGCATAACTCGAAATGTGTATAGTCAAATAAAATATTAAATAACGAACAAAATATTCAAATGTACACACACACACACACACACACACACACACACACACACACACACACACACATATATTTGTGTGTGATAATACACCCAAGTTTAAGAAAAATGGGGAAGTATAAATAATTAAATGCTAAAATGTACCTTAAAACATTTCGAAATGCTCGAAAGTAAAATGTGTTATAACAAATGCCAACCATTGCGTATTGGCATATTAGCGCTACTGCGTAATGACGGGCTACTAAACAAATGACTCCATAAGTAATCACTAGAATTCGCCATCTAATAGTACTTAGTAGAGATATTAAGAGGGGCCATTACACCTACAAGGGCCATAATACCTTTCCTTATACTCATTTCTTATTTATTTCATATTTTTGTGACTAAATGTTGCTTATATTAAGTAATAATATAAAATATTGATGAGATATTGACCATTTAGGCGGCCGGTACGCATTCAGCAACTCTCCCCTACATACGAGACACTGTGCACATCAACTCTTTCAAAAATTAAATAGTAGAAGCGCACGGTGTCTGAAGATGGGGCAGAAAAAATTAACGGTCACGAGTACTGTGAAGATTAAATATTTTTGTCTTTTAATTATAAACGGTGGGGGGGGGGGGAATAACAGAGGGCGAGCCAGATGACCAATAATGCCGCTTTGAAATCTAACTCCCTTTTGAAGCGCAATTTCACCGCGTTATCTTGTCGCTCGGGGGATTTATCTGAATTTTAACGGTGTGATAAATATGTTTTTATGCAAGCAAGCGTTAGAGAGCGACGTGTGGTAAATACGATAAGTGACAGGAAATTAAGATTTCTCAGTATTCTCTTGTTTGATATTTATGATATGAAACTTGAGTTATAAACCGGGTCAAATAATTCTATCGTACGCTTTATAATTTCATGAATTTAATTGGTACACTTTTTGCCATATAAAAGTAACAATAATATAAAAAGCCAGCGGTCAATATAACAAATTTTGACCGAGGTCAACGTGGGCACATCGTTTCGGACAAAATTGGACCAGGACACACACACACACACACACACACACACGTATAATTTTGAGAATGATAGTTTCACAACGCGTTGGTCGCAGTCTGTCTAAAGTTATCCGAAAGCCACCACCAATGCAGTTTACTATCTATCGCGTCCTAGAGAAGTTCCAATCTGTCTTCTCCTCTTCCTCCTCCACCTCCACCCTTAACCCAACCCTCATCCCAACCGTCCAATTCCCCGCAGGCTTAACCGGACTTTGAAAGAGAAAATAACGAGCGTCTCGTTCGCCCCGCGCTGCGCGTCAAGCACCGCTCCGCCCCCCCCCCTCCATCCCCCGGCTAATTCGTTCAGAAATAATAGTCCGACAGTCCTCAAAGCGACATTGCAGTCGGGGCGACTGTTGTAGCATAAGGGTGGTTCGGTCTGTGGAGCTAAAGGCTTATCAGAAATTGCAATCGTCCCGACTATGTCGCGATGTGTCTCGCGAATAATGCGACTGTAAGTTCGACATATCTGATTTAGCGTCCTATAATTGGAGCCCGAGGTCTCGCTTCGTTATTTATGTGCAATCTCGGCGGCGGGAGACGGTTGTTTTGACCTATCCTGGCTGGTCGCGCCGAACGATAATGAAAAATGTAAGATAGTAGATGAGTCTTCTCTTCGCCAGTGAATAAATAATCAGGGTGATTTTTTCTTCGACACGACTGGCCAAATTTATTAAGAAACTTCTTACGACGTTTCGACCATAGTTTTTGGTCCTTATCAAGTAATAAACGTTTGAATTACAAAGCAACACTTAAGGCATTGTGTCCAAAACAAGCCCGAAAATCTGAGGAATAAATCAATATAGACAATGACATTATAATACATTGAAAATTCGAGGATTAAATTCTTACGTGTTTTGTGCGTCATATGAAAAATACAATTATAAATGTTCATATCGTCGAATACATATATTATAGGTAGTTTGCAGTTGCTCTCAAGAAGCACGTCAAGGATGATCGACAGATAAATAACTAATAACCGTTGATAAGCGAGCAGATGTATCTAAATTGCTTTTATTATTATATCATATGTCCCGGTCGAAAGGTCCGCGTCTCTCTGTAAATTTATTGTATTATTATGTTTCTTGATAAAAAACATTTCGGCTATCTCTCTTTTTCGTGTGTGTTTCTCTCTATGTAAAATTTCTGGATTAGACCAATCAAAATCATGTCCATGAGATAGACGATGCTCGCTTACCACTGAGTGGTTGTCGACACGCTTCTTAATATCAACCTTATGCTCTTTAATTCGAGTCTCTAGGTGTCTCTTTGTTTGTCCTATGTTATTACTTGATAAGGACCAAAAACTATGGTCGAAACGTCGTAAGAAGTTTCTTAATAAATTTGGCCAGTCGTGTCGAAGAAAAAATCACCCTGAAAAATGTAAGCATTTGCCAGAACAGTTTGTATAGTAACTAGCTCGACAACAATTTGCTTGGTTATCGGTAACCATATAATTTTTCGGGATTCGATAAACCGTAATTAATTTAATAGAGTAAGCAATTTTATCGCTCAAGAGCAATTTTTTACCTTAAAAATACACAAATTTGCACTCGCCGTCCAAAACGAATAATTCTCGGGTTTTTTCCCCGTATGTCGTATCTAATATTAAGATCGACTCTAAAATATTTGAAAAAATATGCGATTGTAAATAATATCGTGTTGATCTGCTACATCATTCCGATTTCGTCTCAGAAATGCGAAACGTGTGCAAGCGATTCATCAAAAGATAGGAATGACGATTTACGCGGGTTAAAATAAACGACGCGCGGTTGATTTTCATCGCAGAAATAATGCCGCGGCGCGTTTTAACGCTTCTCGCGTTTGCCACGTTGCATTAACAATCGCTTATGATTACACAACGCCGCGGGACGGTCCGAAAACCGAGAGCCGGAGACCCGACAAACGTTCCTAGTTAGCGACACAAAGCAGCAATCGGAACGCGAGCCGTCGGAACAGTAACACGCGACTCGCTTCGTTAGGCACTTTCCGGTCCGAATGAAAATAATTACCTTTTTGCTTGGAGCTCGAATAGGACGTAAGCGAATTAACGGCCACCGTACACAGAGCCGAAGCCATTTGCATCGATGTACGCGCGCGCGTGCGCTCGCAAATTCTAGGGGACGCCGAAAAAAGAAAGGAATGAAAGGAACTCGCGACGCCGGATGATAACAAGTTTTTGCAATCTTGGCAGGGAGTCGGGGGTGAACGAGCAGATTCTACGTTTAATAACTCGCATCGGGCCGCGACGCGAGAGAAAAGGAAAAACGTCGTTGCGGTCGCGGGTACAATTAGCGAATGCGTCGCGCGCGGAGGGTAATTGCCTCGGAAACGTATTTCAGGCCGGGGAAAACTTGTGCCGTTAATCCGCGAATTCGTTCCCCGAAAACGCCCGTCTGAATTAATTGCGAAAGACGACACCGAACGAGGTCGGCCGAGCTATGCAGGGGCATAGGAAAATTACAGCGTTCTGCGGCGCATTCACAATTAGTACGTTATGAAGGAAAAAAAATAGCGCTGCTGCTGCATTATGCAATGCATAATTTACCGTGATCTTTGGCATAGCCGCGCGAGCAAAAAGAAACTTTAACGACCGCGACGCTACGATGCGCCTCGCATTATACTCTATACTAAAATTCATTAAAACGATATTTATAATCCGTACTGCGCCCCGTGGTGTAGATTTCGACGTGTCAAATGCGACGTACGTGGGATACAGCTGGAATTTGTATTTTATTTATTTCGCGGATGTGCGGAGCTTTCGCGCATTGTAAATCGCGCCGTACCTCGCACGTTGTCGTTTAATAAATCTTGCGTAGTTTAATGCGTGCAGAGCCAATGTATTCACGAAAGAGCGAGTCGAGAGATTAGTACGGCGAAGGATGAACGTTGGTTTCATGAATCCATCTTAAATATTTTATCTCGACTGTAAGCCGATCTTCGGTAAATCCGCGCAACAAGCGAACGGTACGTATTACGTTGTAATCCGGTTCCGCGTTTAACAACTGCCTGATCGAGTCAGAGCAGAAATCTTGCGGCGCGGTCGCGGTTACAATTAGTAAATGCGATTAGCTAAATGGGCGCGCGACTGCGGGCTGCGCGCTAGTACGAGCGCAATTATTACCGAGATTAATTTTGCGAGAGTTATCAGGTTTAACTGCGAGCCAGCTTACTTCGCGACGGTTGAGCAACAGCAGACGCACGAATCGCGGAAAGTACTTCGGCGAAGTAACGTGAATTAAACGTCATATATCAAAAGGGTCACTTGACGGATTAATCGCTTAACGAGATTGCTATCCTCGATAAAAACAAAGAGGATTACATGTTAAAAGTATCTCTCGAAATATATACGTGATGTTTCTTTAAGGGTACTGCAGGTTCTCGTGTAACCGCACTAAAAATAAGGCTTCTTTTGGAATCTTTTTTTTAAAGAAAACTATAAAAGGCAGACAAAATTTTAATTTTTTATATATTTATTAATGCACATTTCAAGATGTGAACAAAATTTTTGTATCATTATTTTCAGAACAAAATTCAAAAAAACTGTTGAGAGGCGCAGCGTTGAAAAATTCGGATGACCAAACGGTTGACACGATATCTCGAGAGATCCAATAGTCCGAAATCAAAAAATAAAATTTTTTCTTAAAGTTTGTTTGTGTGACTATCGCGTATACTAGAATCGTTGAAAAATATTGAAAATTCGCGAGTTGGCATGTGTTTGAAAAAAGTGATGCGAAAAAATGACTTTTTTTCGTTCAAGGAAGTTAAATAAAAAATTAAATTTTCAATAGAAACGTTTTATTCTCTAGTATACGTGATAGCGAATTTATCTACAAATACAACGCCGCAAGAATTTTTAAAATCAGTTAGTTTTTCCAAAATCGTGCGTCAACCGTCCAAAAAAACAACGTTTTCAGAAAAACGCGGTTAAAGTTTTTTTAAAGATTTTTAAAAAAGAAAATGATAATTAAATTATTTACCGTTAATCAGCGATTCCTGGTCCATAAAGTAAGCCTTCAGCTTCCTCAAACATTTGTTGCTCCTCTGCTTTTTGAAAAATCGATTTTTGGAAAATTTTACATGAGAATATACCCTTAAGAGGGAATGTCATTGTTAACGATAATTGTACACTAAAGGAGCGAAAGTAGATCGCTGTGATGATATCTCCATTTAGCGGTAAAATAATCAATCTTTAAATATTTAATTACTTTCTTGCCAGTATTGATCGTGTCTCGATAATATTAGCGGCCTCTTATACTGAATTGCAGAATGAGCATATTCTTCGAGCCTTATTCCGTGATTTCCTGGTAAGAAGTACAGAAACGAGTCAGCTATAGCCGCAGCGACCTACATCATCTTCCTGGAACTTAACCTAGTGCATTCGTAGCTGAGTTTCAAGCTCATCGTGGTGCATTTAGAACAAAGTTCGCGAACAAAGTCGTGTAATGACAAAGTTCAACAAGCACATCGCATGCAAACATACCGAAAACAAGATTATTAAATATTCCGGCAAATCTGCGTTTATTTCAAATAGAGTGGCTGAGTTCGATGGTGTGCATTAAACTTTATGTACATTAAACTTTAGTTCAGTTATACACTTCTTTTACTCACATTTATCGAATTATTCATTTATTTCATATATATATATATAGCAAAATAAATTATAAAAATATTTTCGAAATATAATTTTATTTAAAAAATCTTGCGTCTTACTTTATTTTCCTATAAATCTATTTTTTAACTGTATAAATGCGTTAGCCATATAAAAAACGCGTGTTTCGCATGATATGTTAATGTCCTGAGAAAGAAATGTAATACGCGGTATATATAAAACGTAAAACAAGGTTTAACATAGATTGTAACGGGGTATCGACCTAACGGCAATTTTGTGCGGTAGGAGCTCACAGTGTTTTTACTCACACTGCCACTTTATCTGATCGCTGCTAGCTGCACGCAGATAAGCGTATATTACAGCGCATTGTATACGATTTCCAAGGATATAAACTGGCTATCGTTATCATATATGCCGTACGATTGTATCATTCGTTAAAACGACAATTTATACAGCAAGCGTAACCAACCTGAAGCATTTTATAGCTATGTAAATAATAAGCTATGTAATAAGTTACGTTTAGCTACCATAAATAAATTGGAACAATTTCTTATTATATCTGTCGTCTACTAATGTCCATTTGAATAAAACAGTTTTAGAAGAAATATATATGCATATATATAATTCTATTAGGTGGAGATTATTCGAGATAATATTTCCACATGCATTATATATATCACTCTTCACCGAAAATACTTTTACCGGGGATTATCGGGATATAATTTTAAACTTTTCCTATAGAGAATTCTTGGCACAGAAATTAAACCACCAAGTTGCGTCGCATAGAGTGCATAAATCTCATACGTACACCTCTCTAACCGAGTCTCGAATAAAAGTACGGTAGCTAAAAATCAAATCGTTTGGACCACAAAGGACCGTTCCTCTCTCCCTCCCTCCGTTCGGGAGGGAATCGGTCTCGAACCAGTTCGAGACTTCAGCCCGCACGGCCTCGTGGGGGTGGGTTCGGCCACGAAAACTTTTCTTAGGGAAATACGATCGTAATCAGACCGTGCACCCCCAGTGGCGCGCGCCCGGCATTCAGACGCTAAAAATTCGCTAGTCGCTAGATCGTTAGGGGACGAAAATCAAAAGGCGCGCGCCAGTAATCGGGGCACGGATTGCGCCATTGAGATTTGTGACGCCTGACGACGCGGCTAGACGCGACGAGGGTGTGTGTGTGTGTGTGTGTGTGTGTGTGTGTGTGTGTGTGTGTGTGTGTGTGTGTGTGTGTGTGCAGCTCTTACCACTCTCTATCCTTTTCAACCTAGTTCTTTCTTTTTCGCTTTCCGTCGTCCTCTCTCTCTCTCTCTCTCTCTCTGCCTCTCTCTGCTCACAATTCGCCGTCCCCAAAGCCGCGAACGCGTATTCCTGCCAGTGTCTCCATAAATATGCATTCCATTTAATGAGACTCCGGTAGCGCGGTGAGAGCACGGTTTACGAGAGAACGCAGTCACGTTGCGTACACGCAAATGAACACGCGCGACAGCATATGGCATAATGCCATTGAGCGCTGCGCGTCACGCCATAGTGCCTTTCGAGTACCGTCGAAACATTATCGTCCCGTGAGATTATTTCGATGCGCGTGGGAAGATTGTGCTATCGAGATAAGCGATCAGCGATCGGGAACTGGGCCGTAAATACTGGAACTCGAGAAACGATTTAGTGAATCACAGGTCCCGGTTGCTCTCATCCGCGGTTTCTGGATTGGAAACAATTGATACGTCCTTCGATGTCTTTAAGGAAAACGAGGTCTCTTAAATCGGCCAAAGAATCTGTAGATAATGGAACAGTAATTCACTTGAGACAGTCTATAGCGCGTGTGAGGAAACCAATAGTTCGCTTCATCATCCCGCAGGGCGCAATTTGCGGTGCCTCGTTGCTACGTCTATATCCAGTCGCGAGACTTGGGCGTGTTACGTAAGTACGGTTTATCCGCGTTTTGCATAATGCGACCCTTAACCTTGGCTGTACCCGTAGGAAGTGCCTATGTGCGATCCCAGATACTGCGTGAATTAGGAGTGCAAAGTGTAGCGCTAAAGTATACACTCCCATTTTACTAATTAATTAATCCTATTAATTTCGTATCATTCTACCTGTGCGTATACGTTATCTCCGTTTATTAAAATATTCTCTTAAAATATTAGAAACGCGCTAATAAGCAAATTATATGATTTAGATTGATTACGTAACTTGTACTAACTCGTGTTTATAAGAACTTTTAATCTCGTGCTGTCGGCATCACTTGCAATAATTACGGTAGTAAGTTGCGGATGAACTTCAGCCCCATGATCGATCGTTCGTGCTGCAGGCTGCTTTGGAGCTATTTGCTAGCGGGATCGAGTGGAACGTGCTTCGTCCAATTTTGAAGTTTAACAAACTCTCTGGACGCGCACGCCACGTCGTCTTATTTAAATTACATCGTATAAGAGATAATCTTGCGCGTTTTCTTTTTTTGGTTAATAACCACTTACCGTTTTCTAATTAAGTAACCGATTAAGGAAATTTCCCCGTGCGCCTTGATAACGACAGATCTACGATGGGCGAAACCGAGGAAGTGAGTCGCAATTAAGTTTAATCTCAAGTCGTGTTCCCTTTGTTCCTGAGAATTACTCGTCTGCATATAGGCGATATGATGCGACAGCCGCGGAAAAGAAGTGAACGGAGAAAGGGAGCCTTTTAATCGAGACGGCCGCATTTAAGAAGACTTCATTACGTTTCTTACTTTGGTGAGATGACTTAACTTCGGTTCTTCACTTTCATTAAAACTCGTGCTGACGCTCCATGGTCGAATAGTAAGATCCTAGTCTCCCAAGTTTTTAATTGAGGAATCGTTGCCCTCTGCGCTTTTAATTAATGTATCTTCTTGCCTCTGTATACCGATAATATACCGATAACTTAAAACAAAATTTATTTCATTATTATGAAATCGTCGAGAGCTGCATAATCATTTAAGAGTGTAAATATTTTACATAATTCATTAAAATAAAATAATTTAATCCTTTAAAGAATATAAATCCGCTCAATGACATATAAATTGAGATAATTTCAGGAATCCTAATACCAATTTCAAATTAAATAGAAGTATCAAAAAAAATTAAATTGCTATTAATTAAATATTTACGGAACAGCATAATTTAATTAAACACGTTGCAATAATTATTGTCGTGCAGTCGTGCTGTCTAATTGATTCATTATATGCTTGAGTTGAAAATCCGGCTAATTTTATGTCATTGATATTGGAAAACAGTTTTAATTATGAGAGAGCACGAGAGATTGTAATAAATTTTACGCATAGAGAAATAAACCCAAACTAATAAATCTCTATTAACGTAGGTATTCCCTTTATGACAAATAGCTTTTCGTTGTCTTACCGAGCGCAAACCACGCTCGAGAAGATTTTCGATATTTCGTTCGTGGCATCGATAATAAATCAACGGGTTATCAATATTCTCGCGCCTCATCCTACGAAAATGGCATTCAGATATAATGTCGTGGTTAGAATTTATTTCGTGCGATCAATCTTTGCGGGCAAACCCGCTATGATTCACGAGATTAACCTGCGGCGGTTAGAGGAAATCCGACGGTACTGCAGTTGGCGACACACTCGCGATGAATTATATCGACTTCATGGGCGTTGAATAAATAAAACAAACGCACGGATAACAGTTATTTAGTTAGATCAGGCAAAAATTACTGGCTTAAATCCAGTCGCGTCATTTTTCTTCCGCCACTTCAACACCTCTAATGTCGCGTACTTCTCACAAAGGAGCGATGCGTGCCTGCAGCTGCCTGTTAGCAGGCGCAAGATTGATCAGGCGGCGCGAAAAGGTTTCGAAGCAACAAGTATCATTAATCTAGCACCCTTCAAAATTAACTAACAGCGTTGCTGATACATAATTTTATTTTCGAGTGATAACAGCTCGCCGGACGTAAAGGAAAATTGAAATTAATTATTCAATGAGTCTTAACAGGAACGGATATAAATTGACGATATATATATATATATATATATATATATAGCTCTTAAGGTTACAGCCCCGAAATCATCAATCATTTAATTCTTTAGCGCGTGAGAGCCCGGCGCGTTGATAAAATTCGGTGTGTTTGAGTGTCCTTGCGAGCGCGCGGTTAAGTCCTCCGACTAAATCCGCTATGATTCACGAGATTGACCGGCGGCGGTCGAGAGGATCCGACAGCAGCCTCGGCTCGCGACGTTTCGCAGGCCCATAAATTTCAATGCGTTATCGATCGGCTTCGACGAGTAGCCGTTGCGCATGTTGCAAGCAAAGAAAGTGTGTGTTCGCTTGTACGGCGTTGATTTACGTCGGATAATATCGAATTACGATCGCGGGAGATTGTCGGTGTTCGGCGTGGTTACAAATGAGGGGAGAGGGCGAGTTGACGGGAGGATAAGGCTGCAAGAATGGTCCTCTTGATTCGGGGAGTTTCATTGAACTTGTGATCGATATCGTCGATAAGTCTGCCCTGTTTTTTGTAATATACAAATATATAAGAATATCTTTGAACCAGCGGGTTTATTAAAAGGCGAATGATATACGCTTATAGCAAATATTCTCTTTAAGATATCCATTCAACGATCGTATCATCAATATGATTGGAGGAAGCGTTCCCCCCGGAGATAATCCAATTTAATCACGTCATCGGAATTCAATCTCGCGACGATTTTTCGCTAGAAAGCACAGAGTTATCTGAATTCACATTTTTCTTTATTCTACTAGATAGCCGATAAAAAATTATCAATTATAGTCGTAGAGATACAATACGGAGACAAGCGAGGTACCGACAGGAAATTTCTTGTAATATTTCTAAGCGGATTATACAGTTCGATCGCTAAAAGCGGGAACGTGTCGGCCACAAAGATACTTGGAGCAAGGATATTATAACGCGATTGCGGTGAAGCGCGGGGGGCCACGATCGTCAGGAGCAGATTGAAGAGACCGAGAGATAGAACAGGGGTTATTTGTACCACGAAGCGCGAGGTCGTTCCGACAGTGATTGCGTGTTGCGTCGGTCATGCCGAACCTGTCATTCGCACGCCGACCTTTTCAACTTCCTCGCATAGATAACTTTTATTCCGTGGTTACCGATCTTTGATTGAATCCGCGTCGTCCCGACGACCGGCTGTTTGCCCGCTTTCGATTCGGTCGTTCCTCGCACCTTTTCACGCGAATGATCTCGGAGACTCGGCTCAATAACACGGTTCAACACCAAATTTTCTACGAAGTGCCATAATACATACCCCAACGATTTTTTCGCGCTAAACACAATACTCCTTCGTCAGAAATTGCTTAGCACGTCAGGATTTCGAGTAAATTGGGATGAAATGGGCCAAAAAAAGCATTTTTGGCTATATTCAACATTTTTTTACGGTAAAAGAAACTTGGTTCTAAATAAAGTCAACGGCATTTAAAAGTACAATTCAAGAGCTTTGACATGAATTTTAGTTTGTGATTGTACGACTTATTTTCATCAACACTGCAAATTCAAACGTGTTATTTTTATACGCATAAACTGACACACTCTAAAAATGACACATTTGACTGAAGCTCATTTTAACATGTTTCTTGCCGTTTTAGGTTACGTCATTTAATATGTTTACTCGTATTAAATTAGAAATTAATACGTTCAATTGTGTTAAAAGACGTGATTTAAAACGGCAAAAAATGTGTAAGAAGAGCTTCAACTAAAGTAATACGCTTAGATTAATTGTAGTGAAGTTATAGCTGTTTAAATTATAGACTTTCTGTATAATCTACAGCACAAGAAATACATACTTAAATACATAACAGCAAATAAATAATGGTAATTTGAATTTAGCTGTAAAGAGTAGTTCAACTGTACAAATTTTAAGTACGCACGCTACTACACGAAATTATCAATTCAAAATGGCTGAACCGTTGACTCTAAAGTACTCCAAATGTCCAATTGGTAAGTGCTTTGAAGTCAATGGTTCCGCCATTTTAAATTGACAATTTCGTGTAATAGTGTGTGTACCCAAAATTTGTATACTTGAATGACACTTTATAGCTAAATTCAAATTACAATTATTTATTTGCTATCGTGTATTTAAGTATGTATTTGCCATTCTTGTACTGTAGATTATACAGAAAGTCTAAAATTCAAACAGCCATACCTTGATGAAAATAAACCGTACGATCATAAACTAAAATTTATTTGAAAGCTCCTGATATGTACTTTTAGATGCCGTTGACTTTATTTAGAAAAACGCCATTTTTGGCTCATTTTACCCCAATTTACTCAAAATCCTGACGTGTTACGCAAATTCTGACAACGGCATCATATTCAGCGCAAAAAAAATCGGTATGTACTACGGTACTTCGGAGAGAAAAAAAGTAACTTTTGTTAAACTGTGTAATAAAAGTCAAGGGTTGAAAATAATTTTGATGTGATAGTGTAACTATATGAAACTGTATGGAGTAATGTGAGAGTGATGCAATCTGAGAAAATTATTTATATGGAGAGAGTAGCGATTTTGTCGTGTCAAGTTTCTCTCAACTCTTATTTTGCTTTTGTTTTCTTTGTTTTTACTAGAAGCACTACATTTGTTACTAGTTACGTGGTTAGTCAAAGAAATAAATTTTACTTAGTATTATCCCGCATTATTATACGGTATTATAGAAAATATGTTGCAGATCTTATCACGAAATTGTCAAAATTTTGTAGAAAAGGTTTCTTGGTTTTTTTCATGTTCGGAACTTATCGAATGAATATGAGAAAGAACGCGGCGCGGCGCGCGTCTATATGTGCCACATTGCATAAAATAATTGATGAATCTATCTTCATAGATGTATAGCTATCGATAACCCATCAAATGTAAAACTGGACCGGCAATGGCCTAAGGCAGCGTACCTTGAGAAATGCTGTGCTACCATCGCATTTTGTACAAAAATATTTTATCTTTTCCGAATATAGTATTATTTCCTGAATAACGAAAAGTTCTGCCTGTTATTCTGGCCGAATAATGACCTACAGAGCGATACGTAATTCAATACGGTCAGATACGGTGTTTCATGTCGTCGCGATTAAGTATTTTTCGTTATATTAATTCTCACGGGGTACTTCAATACGAAACGATAATTGGTGGAATAAGAGCGGATCTGTGTGTGCGGCCAGCCTGTCATCTTGGGACTTTACAACGATTTAATATCGTATATCCATTCAACTTCCTCGGATAGATACCCTTTTATACCCTGATTACAGACCCTTCATTAAATCTTCGCTTTCCAAACCCTCGTTATTCTGGGCGATGAACCGTTTAGGGTCTCCTCATTCACTTTGCGTTATCATTTCCAGCATTTTGTCCGTGCGCATTTTCTCTCGCCTATAAGCTGCCACTAAATTCAAAACTATTCGGGGGGGGGGGGGGGGGGAACAAGCTTATTCTTACTATATGATGCTCGTTTCAGTATCAATATATAACTTAGTGAACTTTCGTTCTGATTGCCTCAGTTATGTTTCAAAATACATTAGGGACAGTTGTCGAATGCGTACCACTTAAGTTATTTTTTATTATTTTATTATTTATTTCTCATTTGTTATTGATTTGTACGCAAATAAATTGTAGCTTGATGCTTGAGACATCTATTATATATATTACATGTTTAACCTTTCATCAATAACAAATTAATTTGTTATAAATCTTTTTGTAACGTGCTGCGGTAAAAGGTACGATTTAGGTAACCGATCGTCTAAATCGTATCTGTATGGGTTTTCTAAATCATACCTCCTTGAAAGTATTGCATTTATGAATGAAAATAATTAAAGATAAAAGGTAAAAGGAATCAATATCTAATACCTATTTTATTAATAATTTATCAAAAAAAGAATCAAGTATTTAATAATTAACAAATAATAATAATAAAAGTTAAGGACGTCGAAATAAAATTGGCTTGAATTTATTTTTGCAGATTGACATTTGTATTCATATAAGCACGATTATATAAACACGAGTCCCTAAATCCTACCGGTACGATATAGAAAAACTTGTGATGGTGCGATTTAGGAAATTTGATAGATTTGATAAAAATATTGATTTAATCTTTATAATAATTGCAAATATATATGTATCTACAATGAATGAATTGATAAAAAATTAATATCAGTTGTACCTGATTTTTCTAAGTGTTGTTAGCACGCACAAAATAAGATGCAATCTTCTAATTTTTTGCCTTTATTACTCATTTCTCATTTACTTCATATTTTTGTTACTATATAAATGTTGCTTTTTTATATCAAGTAATGATATAAAATATTGATGAGGTACGATTTAGGCGACCGGTACGCATTCAGCAACTCTCCTCTACATCGCATTGCGTATTAATCCAGACATTGTCCGAGTAATAGAATGATTCACGGTTCGTTTATTTAGTCTTGCTAATTTAGTACCTTGCGGTAATATAATCCGTGCACTCGCTCAAGTGTAAAATTAAGTCAATCTTATATAAATTAGACAGATTTTATTATTTGTACGAAAGTACACTGAAAAAAAATGCTGTTGCTTTAATTTAAACGTCTACGTCACGGGCTGCCACAAACATAAATAGTTGATTCAATTGTATTATAATTGGA
>NJRP01000115.1:602005-614388 GCA_003063835.1 Aphaenogaster floridana | reverse complement strand
TATAAAATATAGTGAGATTATAGTTATTTCAACTATTTTTTTCTCTCAGTGTATGAATACCGGCCATAGAATTGATCTTAACCATGAATTTGACTGGGAGAAAGTCAAGATCCTCGATAATGAAAGGTTCTTAACTAAATGTTTAATTTCTAAAATGTTGCACATTAAACTACAAAATAATAGCCTCAATTTGTAATCTGATAGAAAGAATTCTTGCATCATGCTTATGTAACTGCCTTAAATAAATTATAAACTGTGCTCCTTGTTGTTCTTCTTTGGTATTATTTAACGCTTTTCATACATGTTGATCTGCGACTTTTTCTTATTTATTATTTATATTTATTATTTATATTCATTTTCTATTTTATATCACTGATCTGACATATTATTTATTGCTGTTTTATCGAATTTTATTTAATTTCTGTTTTATCGAGTTTTATTTAATTTATTTACTAACTTTTACTCTTCTGACCGCAGTACAATTAGTCGGTCCATAATTTATTTTAACTCAAGACTGTCTTTCAATTTCAATTTGATTATTGTTAACAATACCTACGCGATGTGCAACTCTGCATATTTTCATTCCTGTAATTTTCTTACGCTTATAGACCTGAGTTTTCTATTTTAATTTGTGACTGCGGTCCGACGTTAAAAATGACCACTAAGGTTTTTTATTATTCAATGTGTTAGCCAACTTCTATAAGAAGGGACTTTGGAATTGGCAGTGGCAGAATGCTCACTCTGGCGTTTTTAAGAGCATGAGATTTTTCTTTATGTATTCTACGCTGAAGATGGCTCAAAGCGGAGGGGAAATAATTGTCAATGACTGTATTTATGCATTTTAATTAAAGATAATTTTATCTGGAAAAATTCACGCATCATTTCGTTCGACTCTTATAGCACCTTTTATTACTGTTTTAAACATTTATTTCATAAGTATTTTAAGAAATTTTCCCAATTACGATCGTATTATTATTTTAGGATAATATTATTATTGAGATAGAGTCATAAAATGAACTGATAAAAAACTCTTTGTCTCTTAAAAATATCCATATCGAACATAACTTGGTATTCGAGTTGCTGAAATAAAATGTATGTCGAGTATAGTTCAACTTTCGAATGCAAAAGGTTCAAAAGGTGCAAAAAAGAAATGTTTAATGATTGAAATCGCGATGCTTTGGGAATTGGTAAAAAAAATCTCTTTTAAACCGATTTTCCTCTCAGCGATCAACATACAAAATACGTGTCGAATATCACGATATTCGAATTGCGAGCGTTTTATATTTTCGTTCTACACTTTGAAACAAATTGCACCGCGGCAAATAATATAGATTATATATATTATACACACAAACATACGCACATATATATATATATATATATATATATATATATTGTGAAAATGGTATGAGTGCACACGTGTAAATCAAGGGGGGTGGAAGATAAAATTTATTCCTGGACAACAAAGCGCATTGCATCGGTAATTCGGGACGGATGCCGGCATGACCTCTTTTCCAATGTCGGATCGATCTCTCTCGCGCTCTCGCGCGTCCGCGAAAGAAAAGCGCGAGAAAATTTTTCTTCCTCCCCTCGGCGGCGACAGATTGGCAGCTAATCCCGGAGGCGAGTACGCCACCGGATAAAATTGCGCGCCCGCGCGACAGGGGCGGGAGGACCCGCGGAGGCCCTTGGAAAACGATCGGGGAGAATGGCGGAAAGAAAGGGCCGGCGCTGCGGGTTAGAACGTAAAAAAGTTAACCGGCGATGAGATTGCATTTTAATGCCAGCCGCGCGCATATCGGAAACAGATTTCCGTTTTTATCCGTCTCTTTGCTTATCATAGACCGCAATTCCCCCATTCCGTATCCCCGCCGTCGCCGAAATACCATATCAATGGCTTTTCCGCGGCCAGGTGTAGCTATAAGCTCTCGCGCCTTCAGCGGAGTGCTCGATTCCGATATTCAATTCCCGCGTTTCGTGGATTTTGTGATAGAAAAAGAGGAAAAAAGAGAGAAAGAGTGAGAAAGAAAAAGAGAGTAAGCTCCTCTTACATAACGATGCAGGTCGCTGCTGCATCGCATGCATCCCGCCGTCTCGTGTCGTTCGACGAAACCTGGGAAAAACAAGTAGCGACGGATATAGAGCTCCAGAAGCCTAAAGGAAAACAAGTTTAGAGACCCTACGACGTGTGGTCGGAACTAGACTTCTTTTTCTTATATAAACTTTTTCCACGCTATAAAGTCGAAATCAAAAATGTTATTTATACAAAATCAGAATTTATATAAAACTAAAAAGATGATTAAAAAAGTAAACTTTAGATCGCAATATTTTTAATAACAGTATAACAATAATGATATGTATGTTATGAATTTAAAAAAAAATAGTTGCAAGTTTTCAGAACAATTTAAGGATCGCTCGGATTATTTACGGATAAACCAGTTACTAGACTTCCCAAGAATAAGGGGTGGAGAGCGAGAAAGAAAGAGAGAGAAAGAGGGAGCGCTAAACTTTCTGGCCGTCCTCATTTCTGCGCTATTTTCCTCTTTATCTTGTCTTGAGGACCTTGCGCATCATAAGGCGTTATTTCGCAGCGATTGTTGCACGCGTCAAGCTCTCGTTTAGTTTGTATTTTCCCCGTTTTCTTCCACTTGTTTTCTTCGAGCTTCTCGGCACAAGGTGGCCGGTTGCAACCGCAGAGACAGAACTGGAAGACGGGACAAGGCGAAATTCGCGATGAAAAGTCCGTCATGTGCCATATTCCGGGCGCCCGGCAAATAGATTTTGCTCTCTCGCTTGCTCGCAAACATTCATAACATCGTGATAGCACCGTTCAGCGGCTTGAGGCCCATGACTTGCATTATCTGGTGCGCAGTATAAGGCATGCCGGACAAAGAGTGAAACCAAATGCCCATAGACCATGCTCCCCAATTTTTTACACTCGAATTTGTGGTCGTGTTTAGCATCAAATGAAAGATTTTGTTAAGCTGATTACAAATATGTCGGTGCCAAAGTGTACCTCCTTCCCGTTCCCGAGAAAAATCCTTTGAATCACACATTTTTTAAGGATAAAAAATGTTACAAACCCGAATTATGGACAAATAATCCGAGCGCTATAGGCTGCGCGCAAGAGTAAAGTACCCTTAATATCGTTGCGCTGAGGAATCCGAAGGTTGTGCTGATTTGTGCTAGACTAGCACAATTCAGATATACAGTATTGTCTACATCGAAGAATTACAAACCCGAATTATGGACACATAATCCGAGCGCTAAAGGCCGTGCGCAAGAGTAAAGTGCCCTTAATACTGTTGTGCTAAGGAATCCGAATGGTGTGCTAACTTGTGCTAGGCTAACCCAACTTAGATATGCAATTTTATATTATTTAAATAACTGATGCGAATGTAAACGATAGTTGTATGTAGAATTGTCGAAAATTATTTTTTATTATAACTTCTTTTGTTATCACTATTTAAAAGTAATACTTTAGCACAATATTAGCACAGCCTAGCACAACTCACCACCGTTGAGAAAATTGAAAAAACGGAAAATGGAGACTGACCTAAAAAATCATTTTTTCCATTTTTAACGTATTTTTTATATTACGATTTTAATATTCTAGAACAATATAGCACAAACCTAGTACAATTCAGCACAACTGTCGAAATAAGCAAATTTTAAAAGTGGGGGCTAACTTCTTAAGTTGGCGTCAGACTATGCGCGAATATTCTCACGGAAAGAACGGTTTTACTGAAATATCTAAAAATTTAGCCAGATACAGATCTGAAAATAATTTTGTTAGACTATCAAAAGTAACTACGTGGGACGCTCAAACATTATGATAATGCTACAAAAAGTTTTGATATTTCAGCAAATATTTTGGACGTCCTACATAATTATTTTAATAGTCCAACAAAAATTATTTTCAGATTCGTATCTGGCCAAATTTTTAGATATTTCAACAAAACCATTCTTTCCGTGCGTGATTCGAGCATCGTTCATCCTTGTTTATCATTTGATAAACAACAAGGATGACATGATTCTATTCACGAATAATTCGCGAAAACGCGCATAGTCTGGCGCCAGCTTTACAGGTTTTGAGAATGGCAGCTTTGCGCCTTTGTAGCATTTCCCGATTCGACCGTAGGTCGAATCACTATATATTCGTCCACCATGTGTCCTGTTTCTTTGTCTCTCCGAGCATCATTTCGCCTTTATATCGCGTAATTGCCTATTAGATTCTTTGCACAACTTGCGAAACGGTGCTCAATCACTTAATCCTATAGAATTTTTGTCAGCCACTACATCCATGACGTCAACTTTATACTCTACTTATAGTAGTATAGTCAATTTTTTATTCCATCCGAGTATCGTATATAGCGACACAATTGTTAAATTTTTGTGACTCTAGCACCCTCACTATAAAAAGTCGAAATGGTATCTATGTCAGAATTAAGTGCTTTTTATGTGTTAATTTTGTACTTTATTCTTGATTTTTGTACTCGAATGGTTTAACAGAAAATCGCGGTTAAAAATGGGAGTGCTGGTTTAACAGTTTTCGAGTTATTTTCATTCATTACACAATTATATATAAAATCACAAAGTTAAATCAATATTTTTTATATGCTTTCAGAAACATTCAATGGAATTGATATATCTATAATAGGAACGATATGCCAATAAATTTAATTTATATATATATATATATATATATATATATATCAATATAATAAATCAATTGGTATGGAAAAAATATAATTGCTTTTCCAAAAAAACTTGTGATTATTTATTGCAAATTGCATTATCTTTTTAAAAAGCGACTATGTATTTTCTTTGCACCAATTGATTTACTTCATTATTCTGCGCATAAAAATATTAAGGTACGGTTATCCAAAAATGAATAGCTTACAAGCCATTTTATATTTCATATCAAGATATGCCAATAAATAAAGAACCAATGCCAAAGAAGAATAAAGAACTGAAATATATCGTAAACTACTCATTTTTTAGTCATCTTATCCTACTACCTTTTTACGCAGAATATTCTAAGAAATTAATTTATACAAAAAATAAGAGAAGTTCCATTTTAAATAAAAATGTAGTTGCATTTTTCTGGTGCATCGTTGCATTAACAAAAAGATTTACTTCATAAGAAAGTAGTATTCATTACTTCAACTTTTTCTTATCATTTTTTTCTATCATCAAAAATGCAATAGATATCACTTGTTACGGTTTCGTGATACACCCTATATATCATTGATACAAAAATTAAGCATCAGTTAAAACACAAATAGTGCATTGGTTCTAGGTTTAAAATATTTCTCGATTTATATGCTCTTATAATGTACACCATTTTAACTGGCACTTTATCAATGATATTATAAGGAAGATGGGGGGGAGGGAGTGTTTACTTCGGTGTGGTTTCTCGGCCAAAATGGATGAGCACCAAAATTTCATTGTGCATATTGAGAGCACATAAATCCAGAGCTATTTCGCTATCTATATTTTAACTGACATTATACTCTTATACATTGACAAAAATATAGCAGTTACATTAACAAGATGTGCACAAAAATGCATTCTAGTCATATCAAACGGAATTTCTCGTTATCTCAATATACTTTACATAGTTTAATAGACTTAATTATAAGTATCTGGTTCGTACTTTTCCGATTGAATCTACTAGATTTTCAATTTATGCAATCAAATTTTTTCCTGTGTATCAATGATATTGTATATATATCTATCTCTATATTGGCATATATCTTCTAAACTATTACAAATATGTGCATTTTCTTGAATATTTTGGAAATCATAAAAAGCACTTAATTCTACCGTATTAACTTTTTGATTGTATATATTGTTGCGTCCGCGCCGCCCGATATACCGTTTTCGCACCGCTGTGCTTTATCATATTAAAGTGACATCAAGAAGAAAAACGTGGTTGTCTTAATGGTTATCAACGGAATTGTTTCGGGGCTTTCGAGCTGTGTTGACGTGTTTTCTGAGTGCAATATTTAACCAGTTACCGTTTCGTTGTATTTGTTGTTTCATTAAAGAGTTTGTGTTACTTTCTTGTGTTACCGATTCCTTTCCACGCGTGCGAGCGAGCGTGCAGTGTACTTGCGTGCGCAAGTGCAACATTTTGAGGGCTCGGGATAAGAAAAGAAAGAGGACGAAGGACACAGCCGACTCTATGGCTACGACGGCGACTTCCTCACAGACGGCGGAGACTCCTACGAGGAAAAGGCTGCGAGTTGGTACCCAGAAGCTTCCTCCCGAGGCAGAGACTCTGCGAGTGATTGCCGAGGAATTGCAGCAGCTCAAGGAGGAACCCCAAGAGCGACAGGAAGCGGAAATGCGAGCGCAGCTGCAGCACAGTGGCGCGAGAATGATATATCGGGCGACACAACAATATAATTACAATGAATGAAGATGCTAACTTGATATTAAACCAGCATCCCTATTTTTATAATTACGATTTGCTCCTAACCCATCCGAGCACAAAAATCAGGAATAAAGCATAAAATTAGCATAAAAAGCATTTAATTCTAATATAAATGCATTTTAATTTTTATATGGGAGAGAAGGTTAACTGTGTTAAGCGACACTGTGATATTAAATAAAACTAGGTATATATAATTTGTTATTGATATGAAACTGATGACGGAATGGTGGAGCTAAGGATTCAAGGATCTCGCAAAGAAGATTACCCATTCGAGGAGCAGCAGGGAAGGATATGGCTAAGATGAAAAGGCTTCTTCGGAACTCCCTCACCGACTCTTAACACCGGCACGAAGGTCGTTATCGTGTAGAACGGAGAGGTTTGAAGCGGGTAGAGGACTGTTGGACGCCCGTTGACTGTGCCCGACCCTCGTGGGATACAGAGTTTCCGCCTTCCTGTCGAGACTTGCCTGCCTCTACGTGTGTACCGGCAACTTTGACAGCCGCGCGTATACCGGAACGAAACTGGGTCGTATCTTACGCTCGGTATCACACTTTTAAAAGCCGCGCATCGGCCCAACGATAGATGACACTTCAACGGAGACTGGTCGGCAGAAGTGGCGCAACATCGTCGTATAAGTTTACGAATCACGACGATGTAATTGCGATCTTATCGCGAGTTAATCGAACCGATACGGGAAGTCTTCGAACATCACGCGAAATATTATATCTCCAAACCTACACTGAGAAAAATGGTCTGATTTCATGAACAAGATCTTATAGAATACATTCTAGTGAGACGGAACAGAATTTCTGGTTGTCGTGATTGGACTCAATTTTTTGTAACTAGAACGTTTGATAGACTTAACTATAAGGATTTGATTAGTATTTTTCAGTTGGATTAATAAAACTTCTAGTTACAAAGGAACGTGCAATCAGAATTTTAATTAACGTTACCCGCAGCGCACTCTAGCAGTTTTATTATTGTGCGAGTTCGGCGAACATTAACAAGAAATTCTATATTAAACATGATATATTCTATATTAAACAGGGTATATATTTAACAGGAAGAAATTAATCATGCTCATCTGGTAATTCCTAAAAGAATTCTGATTCGTCTATTTCCCAACAGACATACTGGTTGAATCTAACAGAATTCTAATTAATGCAACCAGATTTTTTTTCAGTGTAGACACATTTATTTTTAGTATTTGGCGAAATAGAAAATGATATTTTACATAACCAGTCGTTTTAATTATTCTGTTAGCTTTATAATAAAATTAATTAAAAAATAGCAGTATATTAATTTTGTAATTGTTATTATATTACATTTTATATTTAATAAATTAATTCAACATTATTCATATTAAAATACAAATTATATTATACTCTGTAAAATTTGCAAAAATAATAAATTTGAATCGAATCGGATAAAAGCGTATCGGATAACTCAAGTTAAGTATCTGTCAATTTTACGGTACTTGTATGCGGTTCTTTGAGACGTATTTTTAGCCTGCCGATAATGCAAAAATATATAAACACAACACATTACGACAAAGTCTCTCGTTTGCACGCTACTTCGGTTGCTGAAGCGTCGTAAACAGTTTCTTCTTACCTTATCTACACATCTAACCGAAGTACCTGTTCAACTAAGTCGAGCCACTCGCTCGAGAGATGTTGGCTGCGAGAACCACTTATCTTTCAGTCCTAGCTTTGCAGTATCTTTTTAACGGCAGACACTCGATACGACAGCGCTGACAAACTGTAACGATGCCGTTTTACCGTGCTCGCGATTTAAATTTATGTTAATCGTATTTTATTTCTCTCTAATAAACACAGAACTTATAATCTAAGTGCGCCAAAATTTAATGGCAATAATCCTTTCAAGAACTGTAACAATGTTTTGTCGTGCTCGCGATTTAAACTTACGTTAATCGCATTTTATTTCTCTCCAAAAATAATTCTACTCTAATTACGGTAAGCTACAAATTGAAATTAGGACTGATTATTTAGGAAAATTAATCGGAGAATCAAATTTAACCAATCTATAAACATAAAGCTTATAATCTAAATGAGTTAAAATTGATTGGCAATAACTTTTTCAAGCGCTGATTCAAGAACTATCTCTCAACCCTACGACTATCATTCTGTTCGATTTTGCTTTTAGCATTATTCGAATAACGACCATTCGCACAGCACGTAAGTTCATATCAGCGTCTTAACTTTCGCACATTGACTCGCGTAACATCCGCACGGTTGTTAACTCGGAATGAGAATACTCTAGAGCTAATCGAACGGGGCGATCGGATTGTCGTCCGCTGCACACACTCTTCATACATGTCGTGCTTTATAGAGTGTCTCTATTAATAATACGTTTACGGGACGGTTATGGCAGCAGCGGGCGAACGACGCGGCGAGGCCGATGGGGCGGTTATGACAGTCGGGAGGTGTTGATGGTGTCCCGCAATCCTCTTAGCTGTTCCCGACTACCCTTCCCGCGACATGTCCCCGTTCGATACCGAAGTGGTATAGCGTGCGCCTTACCATTAGAAATTATGGCGACTTTAACGGGGTGTGCGCCGGCATTTGTACGCGCGTTGCGCACGTAAGCTTTTACGCTAAGGACCGAGATTATCTGTCGCAAATTGACAATTCGTACGCCGGGTTAAGTCGGACAAACTCATTTGCCGCGGCCTCAGTCGTAACACGAGTTGAATACACACATCGTGGCGCGGGGGGATTTTCGCGGACTGATTAACGATAATCCGGAAGTGATATTTCGTCTGCACGGAAATCATGGGGCGGAAATTGGATTTGCAAGATGCATGCGACACGCGCGGAGAAAGAGGTCCGAATGCGATCGAAGAGCCTGCGAACGAAAAGCAAACGCACGTTCTGAAACATTTCGATTCGATTATGATAATAAGCCACAAATCTCCGCTATTGGCAATCGATCGACATCCCGCATCCTGCCTGGGATAATATGTTGCCTCGCGGGATATTAATAATGAACCAGCGGAGAGAGATAACAGGGGCGACAAGTGCATAACGCGCGAAATTATTTAATATCTATAGGAATAGTCTGTTTAGGTTTATTCCAGTTTCATAGTAATAAACTAATGCATCTATGCAGTGTGTTGCAAGTCGCTATTTGTGCGCAAACATATAAAGATATTATCAAATTAATTAGTCAACTACATTAATTACAGCGCGTAATTGTATATTCAATCAATTAAATAATTCGATTATCATAGGCGAGGCAACAGTCCGCGTAATGTTTAAACGCACTAACGGTCGCGCCATGTATTTCGCATATATAGATTAGCTCGTTAAATAGAGAAATTAACGTAAACATTAATAATTCATCGGGCGGAGATACAAATGCGCGCAACGTTTCCGCAACGGGACGAGAATTCTAGAGAAGCGCTCTACGCGACAAGTTCCAGGCGCTTTTTAAAGGGCCATTTAAACGGGCCGATAATTCGTCGAAGCGGATTGAGTAAGTGTTATTTTATAAGCTCATACATGCATAATAGAGCGCCACAAAATCTGCGATTATTCTAACGACGGGACTCTGGGATAGATTCAGAGCCAATTTTTCCTACGATCTCATGAAAGAAACATCCGTCGTTCATTAAGCAATTATTCAAAGCGATGACCGACTATTAATGCGTCCATACGACGACGTTGCGCGAGGAGCTGGCTTTAACTACCGGTAAAAGGCAACAGGGCGGTCCGCATCCCGGACAGATCGGTCTGATTAAATCGATCGGATTGCGAGATCGTCGTTGGTCGATAAAATCGTACGACTAACCGGTGTGAATTTTGGCTGAAGGCAGGAGGGTGGTGGCGTGGTGGCGAGAGATCGCGCGAGATCGTACGTGTCGGAAATCGGGGGCGGGAGGGAGGGTGGAAGGGTGTGAAGTGTCGGCCGGGGTTTGGGGCTCGGGTTCGGCGGGGTGGAAGAGGTGACTATAAACCACGGAAGACAATAGCTGCTTCGGTAATAGAATAACGCGAGACCACGGCACGTCCGATAGCGATTCAATTAATGCCGTTATCCAGGGGGATCCTGCATGCGCGGCTTTTGATCGCGGGTGCACTCCCCCTCCCCCCTCCGCACATCCCCCGCCCGCGTGCCCGCCCCCGTCGTCCCCTTGCGACTATCCATTGAGCCGGGGCTTGTTGGATATTCGATCGGATAGATTGCCGCTGTTGTTCAATATCGTAGGCACCTAGCGACAATAAAGGTTGCATTCGCTCTTGCCTGTCTACCCCCTCCCCGCCCCGTCACCTCATCCCCTTTCCGTTTCCTCTATCTCCCTCCCCTCGAGATTCAATCATTACCCCGTTGCGCATCCACGCGTGCAAATCTGGGCCGAGGCAATAAGTTTCCGGTTCGCGCATCGGTGACGGCCCGTGAGGAAGTCAATTGACCAAACGTGGATTTAAATTCATGTGACGGCGCGACAGCCGTTCGATGCTCTTTTGAAATGTATAGCGGTTTATTTAAGCTATTCGTTGAATGCTTCGAATTAAAGCTCGGCTACTACGGCTAAAGTGAGCCTTTAGACTTTAATTTATAATGGTACAAGGAAGCGAAATATAAATAAGATAAAAATTATACAAACAAATAAATAAGGGCTCTAGAAATTGAAAAATACAACAAAAGAAACAAAGAGCTAATAAAAGTTGGACGCGGTTGTGCCTTATATATAATTATATTATATATATATAAATAATTACTATACATAAAATTATTACATTAATAATGCGAAAAGTGCAAAGAATAAACATTTCGGCTCATGTTTGAGTCATCTTCAGCATAAGATCTTAAAATAGTCAAATAATAGCGGAATATAAATTATCGAGTTCGATCAGTCACATCTTGCTGCGGTATCTCGAGGAGCATTAATTCAAGTAATGATTTAACCAGAGTGTTGCCCACCAACAGTTGCACTGGGTAGGAAAGAACAAAAGGTTCAAGTGGCAGCAAAACGTAAGATGAGAGAAGTCATAGATATTAGTCAAAAAATAAAAATATAATAATTATTAAAAGTGGGTAAAAAAACAAACACGTTAAAAAAGTCAAACGATTCAAAGTAAAAAAGTAAAATCCGATAATAAATAAAAAAAATCTTAAATAAATAGCTATATGAGTTAAAGACTGAAACAAGCAAGTGAAACGAAATATGAGATCGAAAGAACTCAATAATTTATATTTCATCTTTATTTGATTACTTTAAGATCTTATGCTAAAAAAGGCTTAAACGTGAAACCGAAACGTCCATTCTTTGCATTTTTCGCGTTATTAATAATTTTGTGCGTAGTATTTATTTAATATAATTACGCACCGACAATCGCGCCCGACTGTTATTAATCAACTTTATGTTTTTTTATTGTATTTTTCAAAAATCATAAATATCCATTGTAATCAAATAAGCGTAATAAAAAAAAACGTAGAGGAAAGTCGTGTAGCTTCGAACAGCGGATAGCCCCGGACACCATGTGAGTTTATAAAAAACGGAGATAGATAGCTATCTATAGCATGTATAGCACTTTCTCCTTGTTAGGGTTTTATACATAGTTGATTTGGAGGCGGCATCCGGTATTAAATAGGATTTAATAGAGCATGAATCACGCAACGAGGAAGTTTTTGTTTTCTTTGCGTTTTTCACCGTTTCATCGTATTTTCTGGATTCCGCACAGTATTAACTGGTGAATTTATTCAATTTCTTATATAAGGAGGAGGGTCCATAAGGCCGGTTTTCGGTCCTACACTGAGAAAAAAAATTGGTTGAAAAATGCAAAATTTGTTTTGCCGAACTAAATTATTTAGTCCGATACGTTCAAATAAATATAAGTTGAATATTACGAAATAATTTGTTGATGTGGTAAACAAAGCATTATTCAAACCATCAAAACAGAGAGTTCAGTACAACGAT
>NJRP01000115.1:564714-597495 GCA_003063835.1 Aphaenogaster floridana | reverse complement strand
TCGTTGTACTGAACTCTCTGTTTTGATGGTTTGAATAATGCTTTGTTTACCACATCAACAAATTATTTCGTAATATTCAACTTATATTTATTTGAACGTATCGGACTAAATAATTTAGTTCGGCAAAACAAATTTTGCATTTTTCAACCAATTTTTTTTCTCAGTGTACGAATCACGAATCGCGAATTACGAATCGCGCATAGTCTGGTTCCGCCTTTACCTTTCCAACAAGACCAAGATTATCTCGCTGCGATTTTTCTGTACAAAGATATTAATGACTTCATCGACCGAGAATGCGTAATTTTTTTTATCAAAGAGTGTATTTGATCCCTGTAACTAATTAATCCCATTTCTACCGCTTTTATGTCACCTACATATTATCTTCTTACATTTATATGTTGTGTGAGGGGTGTATGTGTTTATGTTTAGGTAGAGAAAAAAGTTGAAGGCATTCGTACGTATGCGCAAACATACACACAAATGTGTATGGCTTTTCGACTCAATATATGTGACCTATTGTGACCCTCGGTCGAATGTGCGCGCGCGTGTATATCAAGTCGAAAAGCCTATACCTTTACATGTTAAATCTGGACCTTCTAAGGCATGTAGCACTGAAACGGCTCATAGGATCAAGTTGTACCTATTGAGACATTTGTTTAGAATGACGAGAACTACAACATATCCAAAAATTAGCCAAATCCACCGAAAGCCATTTTCCCATAAGAATGGTGCGGGATCCTTTTTAGATATTTCAACAAAACCATTCTTTTTGTGTAAGTACAAATAGATAGAAGCAACATATCGATGGCGTCACACTTCGAAGAAAGACCGAATTTTAATTTTGATCCGACAGTTTTCGCACCGTCATTCTTAGTTGGCATTTCGGCACATCCAGTACGCCCGTTAAATTATGGCGAGCATCCTCGATCTCGGATTACAGTTCATTTGGCCGATTTCCAATTACAATTGAACTGATTACCGTGGAACGAGCCGAGAGAGAGAAAGGGCGGACTAGCAAAAAGCGCTCGCAATATCCCGAGAGCTTGCAGCCTCGCTCCGCGACCCGCGAATCGCCGCGGCGGCGATTGCGGAATGTGGCCGCGCGTAAATGCGTAATGTACTTTATTATCGCGAGCACATCGGTGATGTACGACGCGTGTGGATTTCCACAATTTTCGCAATGTCCCCGCGGCTGCGACTAATTTCGGCCGGTTCGCCGATTAACCGTATTCCGGCTCGATTTCGCGCCGATCGATTAAAGTGTTCGCGATACGGTTATATCTCGGGAATCTGCATATATCAAGCGCGTAATCAAATTGAATTGGCTATTAACAAAGCGATATATCACGTAAAAAGCGGTACACGCGCGGGAAGATGTTAAAGCGTAATGATAGTTTTTTATACGGGGTACAATCCGATTCCTTCCTCTTTCGCGCGCGCGCGCGCGCGCGACGGTTTTATTTGACAGCGACTAATTGGTACACGGGCGAACCTCTCTTCGCGAAGTTCGATTTTCGATCCTGGGAGCAAGAAATAAAATAAAAATTCTCCGACTGGTGTGCGGGAAAATAGAGCGAGATCCGCGGATATGCGTCGGATTTCGCTGCACAGTAGATTCGGTTTTATTTGCCGAGCAAACGTTAGTCTAAAATATCCACAAATCCGATAGCACGTTCTTAAAGCACGTTGTCATGTTCGCACACGTCTCTTTTCATATATCACTTGAATATTAATAACCCAAGCTATTTATAGCAAAACTGAATGTATAGAGACTGTTAACGGAGATCTTTGAGCCTTACGTTTTATTACGCAAGGAAACGAGAGATAGCGCGACGGAAGGGTGGGAATATAAGACGAGAGTCGTAAAGGGTTGCACGCTCGCGCGCAATCGCTCTTCAGCGACGATAACTCGATAAATTTATAATCTGCGGTTGCCTTCCGGCAACCGCTGAAGCAACGATTCATAATGGGGCCACCGCACGCGAATCATGTATCATTCTAATTGATTCTAAGCACATAGGCAGACAGGGGAGAAGCAGATACAGCCCCGCTCCGGGGCTCAGAACGAATGAATATTCATCCTACAAAATCGCGGAGGAATGTTTCCGGGGGGTGTTCCACATCTGTCCCTGATAAACGGACGCCGTTGCCGCTACCGCCGCCGCGTGTTGGAATTCATTTGTTGCTCTAATGGCAGGAAGCGCGAGTTGAAAACGATGAGCGGAATGACCAGCCTCGAGAATTTACGAGTCCGCCGTCTCCCCTTCTCGTAGCAACGCCACTTTAATGCCGAGGAAGATCGCCGCTGCGTTACGAAAGGAGCGTCTCACGCTCGACACACCGGTTACTATTATTAACTCTTTGAGTATTCATAGCGATAAATCTAATCGCGGCAATTTATTCTTAGTTCAAGAGGCAGCAGCCTAGATATCTGCCTTCAAGCACTATCTTGAATAAACCCGGGAGAATTATCGAGCTCACATGAAGTTTTAGACATCGTCTATTAAATAGACTCCATCTCCGCATGTCGAAAATAAAGTTCTGCGTCTTTTAAAAGATACCTGCACGGATTAAATGTCTTTATTTAGCGGCGAAACGGTACCGCTCACGGTTCAACGACGGAACATCGCGGGTACAAATGCCGGGCGAAAAAAAACGACGATAGGGGATGCGACGTATTATCGAAAAAAGAACAGAGAGCCCCCGACCGCATGATCCTCTATCTCCGTTGTCGGGACGCGTCGCGCCCTGCAGTCGGTGTTTATCAAGCAAACACGCGCGGACGCCGCATTATTGTACACGAGCATTATTAATTCGACGCGGGAAATTAACATGGGAAATTCACGCAAGAAATTCGCTCGGATAGGATCTACTGTGTGCTTTGATCGGGGCAGGTTTACGAAGCTAGAAGAGTCAACTTTGTGTCCCCCAGCACGAGGGAATCATTAAAGCTAACTCTGTTGGAGCTGATAGGCTTCGCACAACATTGTTATATGTATATGCTTGCTATGCTAAATAACATAAGCTTTCTATTTCCGCGGCTTCTCTCTCTCTCTCTCTCTCTCTCTCTCTCGGTCTCTTTTCATGAACGGAATATATCGTGCCAAGTTTTATTGCCAAGTTGTAAAGCGTGTATGTACACAAGACAGCGCGCACGCGCCATATACTTCCATTTTATTATACGTAGACTGCAATAAGATGGAACGTATAGGAAGTCATTTCTTCGTATGTACTGTACGTATACCTTCTTATCTTCCTCTCTCTTTGCGCGCGGAGCACACATTTTGCACTTTCTCTTCAGCCGGCGAGAGACCATCCCCGCCGCCGCAGATATACGCCTGCGAATATAGGAATTTCTTCCTATCGGGAACCGTTCTGCTTGATGTACGACCCGGCTAATGCAATAGATAAGACGGCGCATTTGTCATTGACGCTTTATAGCGATCGCCTTTTGCGTTCGTTCGGCTGCTTTATTTTTTTCCGCCGCCGTCACCGATCGTTCCAGACTCCCCCGTGTTTCTTTTTAGCGAGGTCCTTTCAATAAAAGGCTAACATGTATCTTTCTTTTCTGCCTGCTCTCCCGCGGCAATAAACGCGACGACACGATCGTCGTCGGATCGACGAAAGATCATTCTCCGGTCGGATTAACGATTCTATTCGTCGACAGAGTCAATTTGTTTCCGAAGGAGTCCGATGTCGAGGAGAGGCGGTGCCACCCTTATCGCAACCCGGGCATAAAATTTGAAGAAAATCATTATTGAAATTCGTTTAAGTAAGGGCGCCCCGTCGTTTGAATTCAGTGGATGTCTTAAAATGGAAATTCCATTCCTCTATTTCTTTCAGTCAACCCGGCTTTGGGTATCCATTGATACCACTCGAATCTTGTCGAAGGACCGCCGAAGTAAACGGTGCCACGACCTCACTAAAACGCGAAAAAGCTAATACTTCCTCTTTGAGTTAAATAAGCGTCCGTTTAATTTAGCCGGAGCAGCCGAGTTACGTCGCGATTAAAAGCTCGTGGTAAAGCGCGGGGGAATATAAAGTTCGCAATTTTAATTGTGAAGTCTGGCAACTTGTAATAGTAGAAAATATTGCGAGACGCAAGACGAATCATTAAAAATTTATTATTGTCTATTACTTTTATATATATGTGGCTTCTCCAATTTCCACGCGGCATAATAGGACGTTTCCAACGCAACTCGAATTCCTTCCTGTTACTTCGATTGGTTTTTAAAGGGTATCGACAAAATTTACATGAAACGGCGACGTTCTAACGTCGGCGAAATTGGTTTCGCCGACGACATCGTGTTGACAGGAAGATGATAATAAAATTATTCTAAGTGTAGTTACAGTCCGTACACAGGAGCAATAAAGATTAAAGAGGGGGATCGATATACTTCGAACTAAGACCTGCAGTGGCACGAAATCAATTTACATTTTCGCCAGGGAGTATCGCTTAAAATGAATTTGCATTTCTGATTCGTGCGACCTCCGATCCTCTATTCTCATCTAAAAGTATAATTTCTCCTGAAATATTAAATTCTTGGAATACACATTTTTGCTAGCGGAATAGCGAACGCGGATGCCTTTATCGTATTATGGTAATATTTATACTCCGCCGTCAACTTTTCCCTACACGTTGTCCCGTTGTAGAACATGTCGCGACGCGAAAGACTACATATACTCCCCCTTTTCCCCGAAGTGCGATACGCTGTCGATCATCAGGTGCTCAGATATGAATAACGTCGCGTTCTTAAAAAATACGGGAATTGCATAACGACGTGGAATAGCATATTCCCAGGCTTTGATTTTGCCGCAAAGTACTTTATTTGGCGAACGAAACGACCGTCGTGTTTTGCGTTTAAATATTTTGATAATGCCGGGACCACCGTTCTCCACCCCTCGAATATTATCTCTCGCGTGATATTACGCAAACGTTCGCCGTGCAAATTGTACGACGACGTCGTATTCACCAACTTCACCATTTCGTCGACATCGTCGCGTCCGCGATTTCCTCCTCCGCGAGATGCATTCTCGCCGCGAATCTTAGCGGCGCGGGGTGTATCGCATGTCCCGCCACGCACCGTTTGTCTTGTAACGCAGAGAATACGAGAGCTCGAGATTTCCCCATTGCTCTTCGTTGAGACAACAATCTGCGCGCGTATATTCTCATAATCGAATCTTGGCCGCGAAAGTCATGTAAAGCGATATTTATTAATACTTATTACCCTCGACGATGCAATATATTCAGATTTACCGGCCGCGTGTTCATCTTTCATGAGGGCTTACATCGAGAGAACGTTACGCTGTTTATGTATGTGTTCACGCGTGTGTTCACGCGTGCGTGTGAGCACGTTAAGATGGGTACACATTGAGCCAACGAACGAGCTATGAATGCGAACGTTCGCTATTAAAATTCGAAACATGTATATGCTGTGACAAATGCGAGCACAATATTCAGCGTTCGATTTGCATTCAAATCGATTCGCTCATAAGGCGAAGAATCGAAATAAAAGAAAAAACCAACACGTAGGGTAAGGGCACTAGTTCTGGATCACTCTTAGAATAAAAATTTTTATTCAGAAAGATACCAAACAAATAATAAAATATTTAATTAATTATAAAGAACACTTTATGGATGATTTTGTTCCACTTCATTACTGTTTTATATTTTTCAATTTTAATTAAATGAAATAACGTAAATGTTCTACAGTAGATTCTCATAACATGGTTATTAAACAGATACCTGCGGACATATTTAATCTCGACTGACAATGAGCGTAATATTGATTTTTTCCATGAAATCTATTTATTTATTATTATACTAGCTTTTTCGCCCGCCATTTGCGCGGGCTCATCCTTTATATTTAACTTTTGACTACGAATGAAACGCAATTTCACATCGTTTTTTCATTTAGTGCTCTGGCCTCAAGAACTAATAAGTTATGACATACAAAATACCTTTTAGATTGATTAGTTTCCGAGAAGAATTCATGACTAACAGGATATTTTGTTTGACACTTACATCTTATATTCATATGACTTAGATTATTTTTATACTTGATAAGGACCAAAACCTATGGTCGAAACGTCGTATTAATTTGAATAAATTTGGCCAGTTGGGTCGTTCAACACAAACACTTGGCTTTATATTTAAGTTCAGCTCTTTAGCCCGCGCGGTGATTTTTTTGACCGTAGGCGGTGTTTTTTCCACGAATAGTAACATTTACCCGGAAAAGATAAGAAAAAATTTTCTGAAAACTTTATATGGGGGCCCTTTGACCCCGGGCTCCGATACTTTTCCAAAAACTGTCTACGATCTAAGTTAGAGTATCATGTGAGAAAAGTATACCGGTGGTTCTACATTAAAAACTGTAGATTTGCATAGCGGACAAACATACATACATACATACAAACATACATTCATTTATATATATATATAGATAGATATTATATAATTTATTATTCTATATTATCTATGCTATATCCAGTAAAAGCCTTAGGGCACAATCCTTATAGGTGTTCACTTTGAGTGAATTTTTGAAGAAACATACCTCAATTGACATCTCATGATTTATCATCCAACGACATCAATAAAAGCGTAGCATTATTGCTAGTAAACAAGAAACAATTAATAATTAACAAAGCTAAAACAAATGCTAAAGAATCTTGTGATATGCGTCATTCGACGAAAAATATAATTATTTAAATATGATAAATGATCCGAAACCAGTACCTGATCTACATCTGATTTCTTTACCTCAGAGGTGACCAAACTTAAAAGCACCAAAATCTACTTTCAGCTTCCTCACCCCATCGCGATCTACTGTTCCCTGTCACAGCGATCTAGGTTTATATGTGAAATAAGCATAGGTATTTATTTTATTTTGTGTGTTTATGTTGCGATTGAGCATAAAACAGCAATAATTAAATTAATTAGGTTACATTGCAATTACAATTGTTGTGTTGTGAATTTCACATGTGAGTTGTCACACGATCGGTCGCCCAAGTGTCCGCGATCGACCGCTCGACCCCCTTTGCTTTACCCGATGCGGACATTCGAACATTCGCGTTCAGTGTGTATCCACCTTTACGTGCTCATAAGTGCCCCGGGCTCCCGACACTCACGAAGAAAGCCTCGATGGAAGTGGATACACGACTGCTTACCAGCCGGCACATTTGGCTGAATTTATCGGCCACCCAACGTCTTTCGTGCCGACCCCTCGGTCTCATTCGTCCGGGCATTTATGTTATCTAACCGGGACATGAGGACCGGCCTCTCGACCGCGGCGCGTTCTCAAACGGCAGCCTTCTTCGGGCCGACCTGTCCGGAGGCTAAGATCGCTCGTTATCGGTCAGCTCCGCGCGCGCGGTAAACGATATTAACCTAAAGTCAGTTGTTATCGCATCTATTCCCGAAGATTTAGCGTCTATGGCAGAGAAATATATTTATTAGAACGATAATAAAGGGAATCCGCAGAACGACAGTATAGATTGCAGCTTCGTCGGCAAGAAATCTAACAATGCCGGTCGTTTACGATGCCATGGACGGAACGTCTCGCGTTCGCTACGCTATTCTTTCGCGAAGACTGAACGTGTATATGAGAGCGCAGATGTTATCCGGTGATTGATTCTACCGCTCGAATGACAGACGGGTCGAGAAATGTCTCGTCGGGATATCGCTCTGTCGTTCGGTGCGTCTCTTAACTTTTACGACTCTTCGTGTATGCGCGATAAAGTTGTAAATGTCCCAATTAGTGACGTAGTAACCTCATCGTAATAATAAATTAATAAATGAATAATGTACATGTTAAAGAAAGTATACAAAATTGATTTTGTTAGAAAGCTTGAACATTTGGGATTCTAATTGTGTTATCTTTTTTTTATTTATGGACGAATTTGAATTTGTTTCTAATATTTTCTTAAAAGTAGCTGAAGTACCATTTAATGACATGTCAGTTTGGTTCTGTCCCAATTTATAACATATGCATGCCTCTATTACTGACAGGCGACGAACATATGAACGTTCTTATTACTGACAGGAGGTGAATATACAAATGTCCCTATTGCTGACAAAAGCTATATATTAACTTCCTTAATTACTGATTATATATTACTATTTTTGAAGTATTGTATAGTGCGGAGAGCATAATATAGTTTTTTGAACAACACGAGGATCATGCCTAAATCACCGGCATCACCAGGTAGTCACGCTTTAAGGAGCCTCCCCCTCTCGTGACAGTTCTCTTTCCAGAACAGTAATAGTTAGAGATCCTCTAGTAGAGAGATGCGACAACTGCCAGCCAATCACGGAAATACATCCATCTTCGTCTGAGAAATATGTCGCATCTGTTTTTCGCATTGGCGTCGCAATCGAAAATGAGCAAATTTTATGCCAGCCGATCACGGAAAGCTGAGTTGTCGCATCTCTCTACTAGAGGATCTCTAGTAATAGTTATTCGGATATCAATAATTGGTACAGAATTATATGAGTGTCTCTATTACTGACTTAAACAAGACAACTTGTAGGTTAAGAACTCATATTTATACTATTTTCTAAATTGTACAGAGGTAAATTATGATATTATGACTACTTTTTAACTTCATAATGAATAAGATTCATAAACTGCATGTTCTCTTTAGAAATATATACGTTTATATCATTTTATATCTATTTATTTTGAGGTTATCAGTAATAGAAACAAATACATATTCTAGTACCGGTTAATGACATATACGAATTAATTACGAAAATTTCAAACCTTGATATTTGTATGCTTAGAAATATTTTTAATTTTCTCTCGACTTCACAAAACAATTCACTTGCTTCAAATTATTGAAAGTACAACTATATAAAGCGCATTCAGCAGGCACAACTGTTGAGTTCGTCTTATCAACACTCTGCGTTGATTGGTTGGTTCTAAAAGTAAGAGCCAATCACGTTCGATTGCTACTGAGCGTGTCTCTTATACACATCTAGATGTGTATAAGAGACAGAATTTATTAACTGAATACATGCTTTGATGCTTAGAATAAATATTGAATCCGTATTAGCTGATTTATTAAAGAAAACGAGTGCGATTGTCATAAATTGCGACAATAATTGGGACATTTACCTTACACCAGTTCGCTCAGATCGTTGAATCGCCGTCAACGCTTGATTCAATTTTGTTTGGCTATTTGCAAGCCTGTCATCTATACCAGATGCATGTCGCCATTCGTATTTATTTTAGGAGCACTGATCCCTTAACGTGTCCTCGTAAGCCGTCGCGACTTTAATTTCAACAATAAGATGTAAATAAGATTCCGTCGCGTAATAGAGAACCTTCTTAAATGGGGGAATAGAAACTCCTCTTCAAGATACTCAAATTAATATATAATGCAGAAGCGGGTCGCGCGGGACGATATTTGCGAAAAAGGAGAGCCACGACGGTGGAAGACGTAAAGCGCTAAGAAAATGAGGTCGATCCCTTCTGGCGACATTGTTCGAATTGGAGGCGAACTGGGTTGCTCTCTTAAGTACGCTTTGTGCAACCCTGTAGGAGAACGCTGTCAGATCGGTGGCAATTAATGCGCTTCACAGCGGTCGATCTTCTCGCCGCCGTACAGCATATTCCGGCCTCTCGTCCCTCTTCCCCCACCGCTCCTCGATGCTATTTAGAGCGGAAATACATAGAATATCGTGCTGCGGATCAAACGACAAAGTATCCTCCTTTTCCGTCACGTCGGCGCGCACAGGTAAACTCACGTCTGGATAGAGTTGTATCGTCGCTCCCGCGGTACGGAAATTTATAAAATAGACTCGCTAGCGAGATGCGCGCGGAGCGAGGCGTTCTTACGAGTCACAGACAAAAGTTGCCATAGAAATCCAATTTTCGCGAGGAAACTCTCCAATGTTGAGGGAATTGCACTCCCACGCGCACGGGATTCCAGCTCCTACAGGTAACTTCGGGCGTGCACCGGCGGTACCAAAAATCTATCTTTGTGATTTAACGCTAGCATCCATGTGTCGATTACGGCTTTTGCAGGAAATTTATTCTCGTCGTCTGTGCCAAGATCGGTAAAGGCAGCAAGAACGGATGGGACAACTTTTCGAGAATCGGGTCATCTTTTGGCGCTTGACCCGATATTATTCTATAGTCTGTATTCGAAATTTATATAAATTTAAAAAAAATAATCGGATTCAATTAACTGCCGGAAAAATTGTTTCGCGAGTTTGGCAGATTTTTGTTTTATTAATTTTCATAAAGATCTGTAATATACATTCGACGTCTAAGAAGCATTTAGATACGAGCGATTTTACCGGCGTACGAACAATTTATTTTTCTCGATTGCTGTCTTCAAACATATTCGTGCGGGAGCGATACCTCAGATATCCTCCTGCAACGTCTTACGATACGAAGGAAATACGCTGAATTCGAGGTTCCAGTGAGATTTCATATAAGGTAGATCGATGCGCTGCAGCGAGATCGATTTACCGTAGTCCAAATGCGCTCGGCCAAAAATGCGAGGCATATTTATTGATAAAGTTATGATCGGGCATGGCACCAGCCGCGCATTTTCATAATACCGGGACGCTCGTAACGGGCAACACATGGAGCCGAGACGTTTCTTGTAGCTCGGTCGTTCCCGATGAGAACGAAAAAGCTTAATAAACCACGCGCACGGCAAATACTTTAATTATGCGATTGCACGTAACGTTTTTCTCAGATCGCATAGTAATTTATATCCGTAGCAAAAATATTACGGTCTTTCAAAAAAGATTATTACCTCAAATTAATTATACATTAATAAGTAAAATCGAAATATATGCACGTATTGAATAGATCCAAACTTAAAGTCCACAGATCACATAATTCCACGTACGATCAGCGTACGTTTTTCGAGAAATTATGTTGAGATTACTGTGCCGATACTATTACTCTCGAAAGTCTAGCTCTCCCTATCTCTCTTTCCTTTTGAAATGCAGCGAACCGCTCTCTCGATATCTCCTAAAGATTGATCGCGCGATATGTTGCGAATGAAGCGTTCCGGTGGACGAGAATGGTGAGAGGGAAGTCGAGCAGGACCAAAGCGGCATAAAAAAAAAGATGCAAGCTAGCCTTTCTTTCCTTTCCCATTCTTTCTTCGCGTCATCCCTTTACATCCCCAACCCCGTGCCGCTATCGCCGTGAAATTCACTCGTCATCCACGCTACCGCAGCCCCCGCCGCATAGTTTCACGATCGTAGTGTTTCTCTTATGCATCCCAATCGAGCGCCTGACGGGAAAGGGTGACGGGAAAGTTATTCGCGTTTCTTGATCGAGCCTGAAGTTTCGGGGAATAACCTGACCCGTCGATGAAGTCCTCGATACGAAAGTGGCGGCACGAAAGGAGTTGAAGAGGAGGGATAAGGCAGTTCATAGAACTTTCACCCTGTAAACGCGAGCTGTTGCCAAAGGTGCTGCAGTCGTTCTGCCATGCGAAACCGATATATTCCATTCTGACCTATCGCGTTTCGGTTTAACCGATAAAATTGCACGAATGAAGCTAAGAAAAACTCGTGGTCAGTTAAGAATAGACGCGATGTTAGCGATAAATCAGATAAATGTTATGATGCCGCAGAAAAGAAATCCTATTCAATTTCAGCATCGCATCTTCATTGGATTTACCGTCATTCTTCTTTCTATCTTGCAAATTATTGATACGAAATATACAGGGTGTTTCAGGATTTACCCGCCAAGCTGCGGGAGCATATTCCACAAGTGGAAATAAGAAAAAAATGTTATATAAACATAGGTCCCAAAATGCTTTATTGGAAAGTTGTTAATGAAAGAAAATGGCATGTACAGAGGCTTCTTTAATTAATAACTTAAATGTTGCGTGGTTGTTTGCAAAATGGTGAAGGACTTTTTTGTTCAGAATGACCTAATCTACAAGTGTATGACGACTATCGTACCTATCAACGGACACCTTATATATTGAGCTTTAAACCTTGAACTTTAAACCTTGAACCTATCACTAAGGACGACAACCGTGACATACTTGTAGATTGCCATTTTGCAAACAACCACACAAAATTTGAGTTATTAATTAGCCTCTGTAGGTACATGCTCGTTTTCTTTCATTAATAACTTTTTAATAAAGTTTTGGGACCTATGTTTATATGACATTTTTCTTTTATTTTCACTTGTAGAATATGCTCCCGCAGTTTGGCAGGTAAATCCTGAAACACCCTGTATAATCTTTTTACTTGGTGAAACAAAGACAAAATTTAAGTTGATACTCATAAAATAGATATTCTGGAATAGTCTGGCAAGGCGATCGATTTGGACGTTCGGAAATAACGCGAAATGTCTTACGATAGAACATCCATCGACGACGGTCGTTATCTCTGATCATTTAGCGCACCATGTACGCGCGCGTTATACGTGATCGTGAGCGGAGCGGCTAGAGCGATAGCTCTGAAGCTACTTTAATTAGTACACGTCTGCTGACCGAACAACACTCCCGTTGGTTATGGAGCATTGGAAACTTCTGAGCCGGAAATCGCCGGGATACACGGCGCCGCAGCATATTCAGACGCATTCGCGTATAAATGGTATTGCATGTTCGGTAACAAATTAAGGTTTGTATGTTTATTAAGAGATAAATGACATATTTTCGTTTCATTAACTTAATTAAACATCAGAGATCTCTCTTCTCCAATAATAGCCTGAAGTGCAACTGCAAATGTAGTAATGTAGTAATAATAGGAAAAAAAAAGACGTGTGAGCTCTCGAACCAGAATTATCACGGCCTATCACGAACGAGTTAAACGAGTTGAAAATATTTAAACGCAAATTATACGTAGATTTTAATATTTAACTATTATCAGGTCTCGCCCCGTTCGTCTCAGCTCCGTGTGCGTTATTATTATCCTTATCTCCTCGGTTGCTGCGGCAGATTAAATCTCCCAGCATGGTCACGCGACGGTATTTCAGGTAATGCTGGCACTTTGTCCGTTGCCGTGTATGCGCCGTGTCTCCAAACGCAGAGCGAGAGAGAGCGAGAGAGAGAGAGAGAGAGAGAGACTCGGCCGATAATAAAATTCGCGATTTGCAAACTAAACACGGCGCGGCAGACAGTGCACGTGCGGAATGTATTATATTTTTCCCGGCGATCTTTCTTTTTTTTTTCGCCAACGCGACGTGCATTAGAGCGCCTCCTCGTTGCCGCCCTGCTCGCCCCCCCGCCCCTCCCCACCCCTCTCACCCCCGTCGTACCGGATAAAATGTTAATATTTATTCTGCCGCCAGGAATTCTTTCTTATCCGGAAAGTAGATCGTAACTTCAGTAATCTTTACATTGCAAGCACGTCCGGCGTTCGACGATGTATTTCTTTCGCCGGGCGCACAAGCGCGTTTTCCATGGCTTCTGCATCTATGTGTCGTTTCCCCCATTATTCTTCGCAAACTGGACCGCCGAAACTCGCTGCCTCTTAGCGCGTGTAAAATTCGGCAGTACGTACATAGAACGAATGTAAACATTCTTAAATCACTAGAGGAAGAAGATCGGTCGTGGAAGCTGCTAACAAACTGTTCGGAGCCGTTATTGCCTTCCGCATATATTCAAAGTTGGTTCATTTCACGTATCGTCTGAAAGTTCACGGGGCGCCTCTATTCAAACTACCTAATTAAAGCCAGTTCAATGTAAGAAAGAATTCTCGAAAGAAAGACATATTGACATATTAATTATTGACATTGTAATACTTAAAATCGACGATTATGTTATAAAAACAAGACTTTATTGCCAACAAATTAAGAGAAAAAAATGATTACAAACGACATTGTGTAATTGATAATTAATATAATTCCTAGTGAGACGTAATAATTGTATTATAACTTGTATGTAATATAAAAATATTTCTATAATTAATAGATAATATTTTGAAGAATTGTTGCGATCTCTTAAATTATCTCTAATGAAATATTACATACACTAAAATTAATTATGTTCTACGTGAATAAACTTGCGAAACAGCTTCTTCCCGCAGTTACATTTTATCTGAGAGAAAAGAAAATTTTCTTTTTTTAACTTATACTATATATAAAAGGGAATATTACGTATTTATTATACAATGATACGCTTAGAAGCTTTAAAATGGTTGGACTCTTTTGTCCGTGACTACATAGATATCATTAGTCCAGTTTCAAAAGATCAAACGGAATGGCTGATCATATAATAATCCATTTAATTCCGCACATAGTAGTCGGCGCTCGTGATAATTCTAAAAGAAAATCGACCGCACTATTTTATTCATCGTACAGCATAGATTCCAGCTTTAACGTCATTATTCCGATAGTAACTCAAAATTTAACAACTGTTATATCTTGTGACAATTCCCATTTAAAACTTACCTTCTACATATATCGTGAAAAATGTACGCCGCAGATCAGCAATTTACTCGCGTGACGTGAATATTTAAAGGTATTTTTATCCCGAGATAAGAAGGTGCTTAATCTTGTTCCATTAGCTAATTACTGATGCCCAAAGAAATTCCGGTTTTACTTTGAACATTCTTGATTAAAACGTCCGTCCTAAGACGGTCTTTCGCACCGTGAAGTCTTAAAAACGCATTCCGCGAACGAGATGTGCTGAATACTAAATAAGAGACGCTATTCTCATTTTCATGCGGGAAGTTTCAAATTTAATTCAAGTGAATATGTCTTTCTATCGTTCGGCATCGTGACATTCATAGATATAGAAATTTAATTTAAGATATCATACTAACTTGATTTATGGAATATTATTTGTTTCAAAGAGATATTCGTCTATATTTATCTGAAATCATCATGCCATATTTTCACAAAAGTACAAATTTCAAATATCAACTTTTGCTAACTTTAGCGAGCTAAATCTGTATTAAAAACCTGGATAACATCCTGCGGCTTCAAAAAAGGCGACGAAAGAAGACCAATTTAATTTCAGTCAAATCGTTTTCAACGTGCGTAAGAAACTGCAGTGCTCGCCTCGATTTTATCTTCATCTCTCAAGTGTGTTCTCGGGATTCGGGAATGCCGTCTGCACGCGCTAATGATATTTCGAATTAATCACCGTCCCCGTGCGACATATATTTTTTCAATCTTAACATAAAAACGTAACGTTTTGAAACGATAAATTGAAAAATCTGATCGAATGAAGACCGCACTTGAAACTCGCTAATTTATTCAAACAAAGTTACTAATTTCCCGGGTGGAATCGTATTCGTTCGGCCTGTGCTTTTTGATCGCGTTCCGCACTCGAGAGAGATGCCGCGGTGTACGATTCCCATTCTCTAGACGCAAAAGTACAGCATGCCTCTTCAAACAGAAATTTGTTTCATTTGTCAGACGAACGGCAATTCCTGCTGGTTGCGAGCTTGTCAAATTTTTTCCGGTAACGCGCTACACGATTCGTGATCGTTTGCAACATAACGCTACAAACGTATCGACATGTCGGTTAGGTTGACTGCGATGCGGTCAACCTAACGGTTGCGGTGCGTAAAATTGATCCGGTGCGAAATCTCATAATTGTCAATAACCCGAAACCGATCGATCAGCGCGCGACGCAGGCGACAAAACGCGCAGGGCGCATTGCACCCCCTCCTGGATTTTCCGAATTTTTTTTCTTCGAGGTAGTCCAAAAAATTTGGGACGTGCATTTTTCACTCGGCAAACGTAGCGTGAGTGCCGGCAGTAAGATAAGATTTATTCGATTGGATTAAAGGGATAGGACAAATTTCCAGTCACTTCACTCGCAGAGCTGATTTTAGCATCATCAAATACGCTTCGCGACTGCGACGATGTACGCACGCGTCACTTAACGCGATACTTAACAAGTGAAACGAAGCCGATGCGCAAATTGGCTCGCGATCGAAAGGTATCATTGATTCAATTTCTGCTAGCCCTAATAATGACGCTTCTCTCTTGAGCATGCAAGACTTGTCATCGGGAGGAGACGCTACGTCACTAATTGGCAGAAACGCACGGGAAAATTAATTTGATACGAAGACTCGTTATGTTCCATGAAGTATCTTAACTCGATCCAGTTGTACCTCAAAAATTATTAAATTTCGCGTTTTGCATACGAGCAACAAAATGTCGTTATACAGACATAGGAGTCACGAATTATTTTATAATATAATTGATTTTCTCACAAAAATAATATATCACAAGGTAGTTATATAAATCGAGTTATAACTCGAAATAAAGCTACAAATCTACATTATATATATATATATGTATTTATATATAGCAATTTAATTATAATTTAATTATAATAGATTGTCATTTTATCTTTGGTAATAATTGATTTTCTCACAAAAATAATATCACAAGGTAGTTATATAAATCGAGTTATAACTCGAAATAAAGCTACAAATCTATATTATATATATATATATATAGCAATTTAATTATAATTTAATTATAATAGATTGTCATTTTATTTTTGGTAGAAATTTAATGCAGTTTTTAATTGGCACTTTAATTGGGCAGTTATATACTTTTTCTAGCCTAGTTATTAAAAAACAAAACTATTTAGAATCTTAATCGAGATGTAACGCTTTTTACGCTATTACTGGACAGAAAAGATATACAAAATCTGAACTCGATTACTTATTGTTAGCAGTAAAACAAAGGCTATTTTCATGCCTTCTTTCATTCACGTCATCAAAATAGTCTGAATTATTCTGAACAAATTAGTATTATAGTAATATAAGTAAAATAAATAAAATAAATATAATAATAAACGTATATTTTTCATTTGCGTGTGTCTCACGCATTCGTCACTTCTAGCATCTTTTGAAACTTTTATAACAGAATTACAGATTACTTTAAGTTATCTTCTACAAATTTTCTTTTCTTCGACCTGTATTTTTGTACGCGTTCGCGACTTTCACACATTTTAAACTAATTTTACATTATTTTACACATAACATAAGAAAGGATACTATATACCAGCGCGAGACGTATTACACATACATGAGTATTATACAACTCAACTGATCACACAAAAACTAAACAATTGTATTTTAAATATTAATGATACAATATCTTGTAAAGAATTGACCCACATATTGTATAGTAAAACTACTTGAACCAATTGCTAATGCAGTATTTTTGTATACCTATAAAGAGAAATCAGTAATATTCAGGGAACTGAACTTTTTGCGTTATATGTCGACCGTTTTTCGTGGTTTGAACTTAAAATTTCGTTACAGTTTTCGCGATGGGATGGAAGGAGGGAATCTTATAGATGCTTGTTAGCGTCATTAGTATTAAATTGATTACCAATTTAATATTGTGATATTACTATTTTAGTTCAATTCAAAATTCTGCGTTTCAAGACTGACATTAATCGGCGCGCAGTTTGTTGAACTAGAATATTCACGCATAAAATATTATTGAGCACTAAGATCCAGCTATGACTGTTTAGGTCCTTCTCGATTTTAATTTGTATTAAAATTTCGCGTTTTACTCGATTTTCCGTTATTTTGATTTAAATTCTGGTCGGGTCGAATTATCGACCCCTGTTACTCATGACTGTAGTGCATAGATGTGTTTTATGGTTATAAAGGAGAGGAGAAAAATGGCCTTCACACTTCTTTTTATAATGATTTTTAATAATAATAATACAACTAGGAAACATAAAAGTTTAATGCCGGTGCGTTCTGCACTTAAATATGCGCTCAAATGAACAAAATACATAATATGAAAATCGGGCAAAAAAACGAAAATTTGCGATTTGAGAGCAATTTCGCGTTTTGTCGCGGCATAAAATCCTGCTCAAAAGATGTTGGCACGCATAAAAATAGAAATATAACTTCATTCTATCTTCTATCGTATTTTGACGAAATTCGCGTTTTCGCTTAATGCGAAAAGTTCAGTTCCCTGGTAATACCAGATAATCGTTGACCAGGTGTTCAGTCAAACTGCAAATTTCTACCAGAGGTATTCAACGCGGAAACACAAAGGACAGCATCGCGTCTTTCTATGTGCACAATCATTCGCGCAACAGTCCGAGGATATCTCACGTATCCTCATAACTTTGCAGACGGGACGCTGACGACGTTGTCGCACGAATCTCGGCAAATTTGGAAACTTCGGACGTCGCGAGTAATTTTCGGAACTCCACGGTCGAATACGTGCCGCGCCATTCTCAGCGCGTAACTTTTTGACTGTAACTTTTAAAGAATTCAGCGCGGCGACATTCTTAAGCAAAGCAGAAGTAGGAAAATTTCCACCTGAAGCGCGTTCTTCCTCTTCAGCCTCTACGTGGCGATTTGACGTCTTTTATATTCATAGTTGCGACGGCACAACGACATTTGCGCCCTATTCTTACCGCCCATTTAGCGCGAAATGTGAAATCCGTTAATGAAAATCGAGAGACCAATTTGTCTATCAATTAAGAATTTTTATCACGGCGCAGTACGCGAACGCGAGGAAAGTTTTCATTACGTTTAAAAAAAAAAAGTTGTCGCTTATTTTATTGTAATATCAAACGACGTTATTACGTTAAAGAACTCCGCGCGGCAGAGAAAACGCAGCAGGAAATGGAATTAATAAGTAGACTCAAAGGGTAATTTGCATTTCAACCGCGAGCGCTGCTTTGAAATCGCCATCCGCGGTTTGATAATTCCGCCGCCGGACCTTTGCCGCTTTGCCGCTCTGTACGAAGTGCGATAATAAAAATCTGCGAACGCGAGGAAATTATACTCGCGCTGACGATTCGCCGGTTTAAACCAAACCACCGGTTCGCAGCGACGTTGTTCGTAACTTTCGTGCCGCTGTGTCGGGCCGTTAACGGTTCTTCCATCAGGCGTGCAAAAAAATCATGAGCCGCAATAGCTGGATAAACGATTCCCGCTCCACTGACCCGCTTGTCACCGCCGCGGCGATCGTTACCAAAGCGATCGACCGTACAGTTGGATCCGCTCGCACGTATCCCCGCGCGGTCCGCGCACCCTCTTTTCAGCCCTCTATCTAGTGGTCAGCCACCCTCTATCCACCTCTGCCGCTCGACATCGTCGGTGGTCTTCGTATCCCGCGGAAAATGCGGGCCGGAAGGGACGAGGAAGGGGGTCTGTCGCCTGGGACAGTTCGGCGAACACGGTCGCTTTTGTGTGCCGCCCGGAACTACGTCGGCACCCCGAAATACATTTCGAGTGTGTCGCAGGTCGGCGGACGCGTCCCTCGCTTAATGAAATTCCGCACATTCGTACGTTATTAAGAAATGACTATCATCCCTTAAGTATTTCGTTTTTGCATACTTGAGACATTGTACTTGTCGGATGTTTCGTCGAATTCCGGAACGGTACCCTCCCTCTGTTTGTTTTTTAATGTTTTCGCAGCATCCCTTGGACGAGGACCAAGTGGGTCAGAAGAACGCTAAAGCTGTCATAAAGGAAGTATGTCTATATGGGAATATATGCAATGGGAGTTCCGTATATTCTTTCTACTTATCAATTCCCTACTGAATTTGAAGTCGAAGTGGAAGAAAGTGAGGTAAAAGAACACGTATGGCGTGACTTGTCATACATCCTGCATAAAAGTCAAATTTTTTGAAAAACCTCTTTATGTACAATAGTAACACGAACTTCTGATCTCAAAGTGTATACTTAATTTGATTGTAGAATTTTTATAATATCGCTCATTTGTTACAACACCATAACTAAAAAATCGTCATTTTTAAGTTGTGTGCAAAACATTTTTATAATAAGTAAGAATTCAATATACTGAATAAAGAGCTAATGATATATTTATTCTTCTACAATCAATTGTTACGTCAAAATCACATTTAAAAATAATATTACAAAATAATAGATGAGTCTTCTCTTCGCCAGTGAATAAATAATCAGGGTAATCTTTTGTTCGACACGACTGGCCAAATTTATTAGGAAACTTTTTACGACGTTTCGACCATAGTTTTTGGTCCTTATCAAGTAATAATCGTTTAAATTACAAAGCAACACTTAAGGCATTGTGTCCAAAACAAGCCCGAAAATCAGAAGAATAAATTAACAATATTCAATATAGACAAAACATTATAATACGTTAAAAATTCGAGGATTAAATTCTTACGTGTTTTGTGCGTCATGTGAAAAATACAATTATACATGTTCATATCGTCAATTACGTCTATTGGGTAGTTTGCAGTTGCTCTCAAGAAGCACGTCAACGATGAGCGACAGATAAATAACTAATAACCGTTGATAAGCGAGCAGAGGTATCTAAATTGCTTTTATTATTATATCGTATGTCCCGATCAAAAGGTCTGTGTCTCTCTGTAAATTTATTGTATTATTATGTTTCTTGATAAAAAACATTACAAAATAAATATTACAAAATTTTACTAATTCAAAACATTCAAACTCATTTCTTAAAAAAACTTTGTTTTTTGAGTTATGTCGTTGTTGTAGCAAATGAGCGATATGTATCTGATCTAATTGTATAATTCTTCTTTTAAAAATATACACAATAATCTGTTTTACAGCACTGCAAATTCAAGCGTGTTATTTTAGCTGAAGCTCTTCTTACACATTTCTTGCCATTTTGAATCATGTCATTTAACACGATTGAATGTATTAATTTTTAATTTAATACGCTTAAACGTGTTAAATGACGTAACCAAAAACGGCAAAAGAGATGTAAAAAGATTTTCAGTCAAATGTGTCATTTTTAGATGTTTAGGCGTGTAAAAATAATACGCTTGGATTTGCAGTGGGATGACTAATTAAAAATATTACAAAGAACAATTTTTATTTCCAATCGATACATCCCAACTTTCCGAATTTGAGATTTGCAACTTTGTCGCGATTAGCATTTAGCGTTTGACGGGGAAGTTGGTTTATTGGCCGCAAGTGGCCAACGATGTCTTGCAACGCTAACGAAACTAATTACTGACAGCGCGGGTTAAACATAATTAGGAGAAATGCATTCCGCGCGGTCGGACGAGTACAACACGGTACAGTGACTTTTGCCTCCTTGACGTCAAACCGCCGTCGAAATAAGCCGGATCGATCGAGCCGGCCGACCGTCGAACCGTGACATTTCCCCGAAGTTCATTCGTACAATCCTGACCGGGGGCCAACTTTCGCGTCCGCGTTGGTCAACGCTCGTGGTATCGGCAGAAGCATTTTCTCTAGCTTTGCCGATCTCGCCGGGAAGGCAAACTCCACTAATCTCTTTATCCGTCCCCCAAGACGCTAATATACGGGCCAACATGGCGCGAAAATTTATAATTCATGTACCAGCTCCGCATCTCCGAAATCTGGGATGTTATTTTTATAACTTGACACGACAGCTCAAAATCGACGAGCTTTTAACTGCGGAACACCGAAATCTCTCCGGCAATCAACTGCCGAAGGAGACGTCACTCTTTCATAACCGAGACATTTCACCCCTCTGATCGTTACGATCCGAGCGATTCAGATTTAATAAAACGTGTAAGCCATTCTTTGCGCGCGGCGCAAGGACAATCGATCGGGATACTATTTTTACAAGGGATGCACCCGACGCTGGGACAGCGATCGTGATGTACCGTGTAAGGATCGAAGTACTTCTCGTCCGATAGCGTCTCTAAATCACGACAGCCGGCGTCGAAACGTTACGTACGTTGAGCGCAGCGGAGATTCGTCGTCGACCGTAATTTGCACAGATCGCGGACCAAGCTGGTGGAACACGAAAACGCTCGGCTGGCCTCCGCGTTACGGGGGCAGAGAGAAAGAGAGAGAGAGAGAGAGAGAGGGTGCGAGAGGGGAGGGCGAAATGTCACGCGGGTTGAAGCGCATTACCATACGGTACGACCATGAAGGGTACATAAGGCTCGGTCGGCCGCTGCGCGCGGACGAAGGGCCCGAATTAATTATTCCCTAACAGCTCCGAATGAGGTTCTCTTTCCGCTCTCTCCCCTCTCCGTCTCTTCGTCCCAGTCTCTCTCTCTTCCCCCCCCCCTCTCTCTCTCCAGCCTAGAACTGGCCGTTGTGCCATTACGCGATGCGCCCATCGTGCGTCACCGCGATGCGACAAAAAAAAATATAATGGGGTAATTTCGCCGTTTCTCTTCCGAGAAATAAACGAGTGCTCCGGAGTAGGTGCATCGCTCGCGACCTCGTCGTTGACAACTATATCCGCAACGTTGGCTTCCGCCGAGTGTCGCTCTCGCGACCGCGCGCGTCCGCTTAGCGAACGATAAGTTATGAGCGGTATATAGATAAACTTTTATTAAACAATACTCTAACGATTTAAGTGCATGTGCTACATGACGGGGTGAAATTCGAGCCGAGGTAAATTCGAACGTCGAGTCCGGCGCCGCGAATAGCGAAGCGGCGCAATCGATGCAAAATTTGCTGCCCCATGCGAGGGCGATTAAGTCGGCCTTCGTGTATCCACCAATTTGGCCCATCAATTCCATCGGTGTTTTCGCAACGGACGCCGGGAATTATCGCCGATGCCGTCGGTGCCGTAATAACAGAACTCTTAATTTCCCACGGTCGTTGGAATACGAGACGAGATTACGTCGTCCCGCCCACCTCCAAGAGGTAAGATTTTCCAACGACTTTATCCTTAACCCATACGTTTTTAACTAGGGGATATTAAGTCGAAGAAGCCGGGGCGGTAAACGGGGAGTGCGCGAAAGGGGGACAGGGTAAAGGAAGAGTAATGACGGTAATACTCTATGGAACTCCTTCCGCACGGGGAGGTTGAGAGCTGCACGGAGGGCAAATTTTGGCGGATAGAGGGCGAGAGGCTGGCAAGCCGAGGGCCGGGCGTTTGATGACGTCATCATCTGCTCTAATGCTTAGACATTACCGGGTTTAATTATTCGGCACCCCCTTCACCCCCTCTTCTTCTCTCCTGGGCCCGCCGCCATTCCTCTCCTCCTGCCGACAGTAATCGCTCGCACCTTTGCTTTCGACGGAGAAAACGAGAAAATCGGGAGATAAAGGGAGAAGCAGGTGCGAGAGAGGAAAAACGAGGAAGAGAGAGCTAAGTGTTACTTGAACGTGAAAGGTGGACGAGAGCAACTAGGAAGGATGAGGAAGGACGAGGCATGGCGCGGGAGTTTTTACGACGTGTCGATGACGGGAATACCGTCCAGGCGACGATGAACGATTAACGTCAGTGTAATGTCAGATCGCGTCGAAAGCACCGTGATGGTTATCTCGTTTTATAGCGCGTGCTCGCTTACGACCCTCTCGTAAGCGTCGCTCTTCATTTCTGGAGGCGCTACCCTCGGACGAACGTTGACGCACTAAGCGTCTGCGGAGGCAGACTTTTGACGAGTTTTACGAGTTATAAAAAAAAAAATAGAGGAAAATCGTTGTTGCTCAAAGGGGTAAAGTAGAATCTTGAATTTAGCGTTCTCTGAATGTCGACAAATAAATCGCTTAAATACGCGCGACGTGGCGATGTTGGATGTGACAATCGTGTTGCGTTTGTTCCATCAAGTTGTTCTCTTGACAAGAGAAGCTTAGAGATGACGCTCGTGGCGAATGACGCGTTGGATGTGATGATTTGTTGCGTTGTTTCATAATTGGCAGCGGAGAAGCTCAGAGATGACATCTACGATTGCCACGCAAATTTCCGCACAACCATAATCTCTTCATAAATTACATCGGCAATCTGACAATTTTATCGTTAACCCGCCGTTGCGCCCCCATTAAAATAGAAATGAGTAACGTTCTACCTGGTCCGCGCGATCGAGAGAATATTAAACGTAAATTCGCTGTGATATCTCTAATCGGCCGCTAATTAACGTGAGGTATAATTAATCGCTCAGTCGATAGATTATGATGTCGCTCTTTGTCCCTATCGCCGATAAATCTATCGTTAATGCGAAATCGCGTAAAGCGCGAGCGGCTCATTAGGCCTGCCGATGCTAATTTATTCCGTGGAAAGCTGCGCGGCATCACGCGATGACGTAAGTCGATTCGCCCAGTTCCGGTGAGCCGAGCCTCAAATCTCCGCCGTCCTTCCACACATCTCTTCCTCCCTCCCACCCTCATCGAGAGAACCACGACGTGACATAATATCTCCCCCGATAATTCTTACGCCAAAACTCGCAGGCGACCTGGACACCTTTCACGGTCATAAATCCATCAGACCCAACATTCGGGATATTGATTCTGGGTCATACCTTGGTCAGGCCATCGCGTATCCCGGCGTATGTGTGGCGCGGCAGGGGAAAGGGGGGGGGAAGGGGCGAAGAGGGGGCAGGGGGGGATGGACGACCAGAGGAAAAAGGTTGTACGTGCTCGATCACGGTGCTATCTGGGCCGCCTCGACGATTGAATAATGGCGCTTTCGCGTCCGCGAGAGAGCCCGCGTCTGATCGCGATTCCGTTCGCGTACGACGCAGACATGTCGCGTCGTGGCGCAGGATCGTCTCTCGTTCGCGCGCATCGATTAAGATTATATAATATATCCGCGACGAAGAGCCGCGTGATGGCGACGCGGCGCGACGCCGGGGGAATAATTTACCCCTGGGATACCATTTTGCGACCGCGGCCCGGAGGATTTCATATCCGTCTGAGACGCCTGATAACGGGCGAGCGACGTCGTCGGGGAACCCCCCGGGGACAAGGGGGACGAGGCGGAGACGGGGACGAGATGGCGCGAAGCTCTTGTGGAGAGACGCGGACGTCGGCCCCTCCGCCGCGAAATATTATAGCGCCCCGCGCCATTTCCGCGCGCTGATTGGAAATTGTCACCGCCGCGGAACTATCTCTGCTCCATTGCCCGCGCGGATATTAGCCGGAAGCGCGGCCGTGTCGCGGCGCGAAAACTTTTTGATTGCGTTTCGCAATCCGGCAGGAATCGCCGGCGAGATCGCGAGTCGCGGACGTGCCATGCCGCACGACACATGTACGCGCACGCAACGCAATGAATGCATGAGTCTCGGTACCGCTCTTTCTCTTCCCCCCTCGCTTTCTCTCTCTTTCTGCTTCTCCTCCACTTTGATGAACGCCTGTGAGTCCCACATGCCACGGAAACCAACGCGGACGTCGCTGATAATGACGCCGCGCCGTGAAAGCCGGCAGTATCCGCGGGTCACTGAACGTTTTTGGACCATTCTTTTTTTCTCGACCCTTTCCTGAATTTCACAGTCCGACGATAACCCGGCGTATTTTTTTTCCGCGCATCCACGAGGATATATATTTGCCGCTGGAAATCTTCCGCCGGGCGATTTAAACGGTAAATGGACCGTTTACAATTCTCGGTCCTTCAGTTCCTAACGTAATCTCTTACCTCTTTATTATGTATCAGATGTTTTTCGTGAATAGGAGATACATACTAAATATATATCGAATAAGTTTTTCCGATTCCACGAAGAAAGTATGATTCCATTCGTCGGAATTTTAGAAACGTCTCTCAGAGTGAAAATAAGGCATAAAATGCTGGAAAGATATTTCGCATCTTGGGTCACGGCAGATTGTATCGCATAAAACGAAGACGGGCACCGTGTGCCTTGGCCTCCCGAGCTTTTTCTTTTGCGAATGTATAAAGCATAAGGCATTACAAAGAACGGCGTATGTACGTACGGCGGATCTAGTGGGCGACTATACGTTGTATCTACAAGTGTTTATCGATATCTCCCCGGAGTAAGTTATACACGATAAAATCACATATTCGAACGTGGAACACGTATATGAAAGATTCATATATTCAAACAAACTCCTCTAGTCGCGACCCTATTTTCGCTGAAGACAATCCCGGACACAATTCTCGTTATCTTCAATGTGCAACGGCGCGGAATCAGCGACGGCGTATTACACCGAGCGGCAGACGATGAAATCCATGCAGAAGAATTTAATATCGTATCATCTACATTTAATCTTGCCCGAGACTGACGATAAATTCGAATAAAATCCCGATCAGAATTTCACAACGCCGGCGAGGGAAACATCGCGGGAGAAATGTTTCTTTAATAGCGCCGCCGTCGAAATAGAGCACGCGCGGTCGCGGTGCGGCTGCGGTCGTGGAAAATAATATAAATGAGAAACGCAGAAAACAGGCATTAACGCAACCGCAAAAACGGACGTGATTGGATTCTAGCTGCGTGTGTGCGGCCGCGTCCATTTGTACGGTCCACATTGATTTTCAACGGGCACAGAGAGGCCAAACTCCACCAAACACGCCGACCCCTCTGAAAATACTGCACGTACGTACTTACGTACACATTACGGATGCAGCCGGCTGCACACGTGCACGCGAGAGGACAGTTTGAGTAGGCAGCTGCATTTGCGGACGAGGTGGTGGAGCGTATCCCTGTCGAGTGCTCATCGTGAATTGGTTTCGCAGCGCGCGATGGCAAAGTTTTATCCGCAGAAGAGTGTTTCATCGCGCACCAAAAAGTAGTCGAAAACAATCTAGTTCTGAAAATACGAAAAAACAAATCGTTTAGGTTTTTTTGGATCGCGAGGATGAATATTAAACTCAATGCTGATTATGTGCGATATAATTCACTAATGTACTTTTTCGCCATTTGTTCCATTTTGTAAACACTTGGCAAATTGTTGGCGCGAAATGTAATTAACGTAAAAATGTATTATATTGTATTTTATATTTTATATTTATTGTACAAATCTGGAAAATTTATTGCCGCGAAATGTAATTAATATAAAAACATATCATATTTTGTGTTTTATATTATATTATTATATAAATTATATTATATTTTAATATTCATAAGTATGAAAAAAAATACACAAACACATATGTATTCAATTATGTACACTATTATGTACACTATCGCTCAAAAGTATTTGCCCCCTTTGTCTTCCTTAATTAAATAATAGAAATTCTAAAGAGTAAAATTTTAAGAGTGGACATTGAATATAATAATGATGTTTAATAGACCAAAATTTTTCATTCTACATATAGTACCGTCCATAAGTTCCCGGACACCTCAAAATTTTGCAATGGATACATAAAACTGAAATAGACCATATACCTTGTGATTTCCTGAATCCCAAGTGTTTATTCAGTTTTTCGTTTCATCAAAACAATGTATTATAGGAGAATAATATAGTTAGGAGAATAATAAATATAGTTCAATCAAATTTTGGACTCTTATTTCGAAATTTTGAGACGTCCGGGAATTTATGGACGGTACTGTATATAAAGAGAATATAACAGAATTAGAATAGAAATTAAACATGAAAAAAATTCATGCACACGGGAAAAAATAATTCTGCTGTTGTAGCAAAATCGTCGTTGCTACTGCATATTCGTAGTGACAGCAACAAAATTTAGTCGACGTAACTAATTTTACGAATTATTCGTCATTACAGCAAAATCTGTTTTGTTATGAGAATAGAAAAAATTTGCTGAGTACATTTGTTTTTAGAATCACATTAATTTGCTACTGAAGCAAAATAATATATACTTAGTAAATACATTTGCTATCTTAGCAAAACTACTACTGCTCAAGAAAATCTATCATGGCAAACATGTAAGATTCTCATACTTTTTATTTTATATGTATTTTAATTAACTTCTACCTTACGTTCTCATATTAATTTACAGATTTGCGGCTTGTATGTGAACACGATGCTTGAATTATGTTTGTGAGATTATATTGATATACTTGAAAAGAACCTAAATTAATGATTAAAACCATTTGTGTGTGTTTAATGATGTTAATGCATTTTGCTCATGTAGCAAAATTGTATTGTTAATACAACAAAAATAATTTGATAATTAAACAAAAACTAATTTGAATATGAAAGAAAGCCAATATCGGTCGCGGCGGATCTTGGTGCCTAATAATAATTATTATTTTGTGAATTTTTCTACTCATGCGAACTGCGCGCCGCAAATTTGTCGGTCTTGAAACACAATGACATGAAGCAAACATGAAGCCGGAATTAATTCCCATGTTAAATTGACAAGCAATTTAATAATTTTGATGCTAACAAGCATCTTATTTTTCGCAATAATTTTTTTACAGTTTTCGGGATAGAGGGGATCGTATATAGAGGCTTGTTAGCATCAAAATTATTAAATTGCTTGTCAATTTAACATGGGAATTAATTCCGGCTTCATGTAAGTATTGTGTTTCAAGACCGACAAATTTGCGTCGCGTAGTTCGCATGAGTAGAAAAATTCACAAAATAATTATTATTATTAGATATGTACCAAGATCCGTCGCGACCGATATTGGCTTTCTTTCATATTCATATTTGTTTAATATCATCAATCTTATTCTTAATATTATTTGTTTAAAAACTAATTTGTTCTTACAAAAAAATGATTCGTTGATCCAGCAAATTGCGATTAGTACTCTTAACAAATCTTCTTGCTGTCCATATAGTAACGAACAGATTTTGCTACAACAGCATAAAATCTGCTGTGCCAGCAAATTATTTTTCTCTGTGCAGAAATTAGAGTGGGCAAATATTTTTGAGCGGTAGTGTATCTCGCGCGCTCGAAAAATATCCATAAAGACGTCCCTCCGTGCGTTCCATCAATTTCCTGAGATTAGTGATGCGTAGATCGGTAACTGGACGATTGAGCGAATGCAATTGCAATTGCGTGCTGATCAACACAAAGGATGCGGATGCGACGTCGACGAATGTCTGTTTGCGTGTTGACAGTTCGTGAGTGAACCGAACCGGCTGTTTAGATCGCGGGTAGTAACGATCACCCGACGAGGAAGAAGGAATCAAACGGAGACTAATCAAACGAGCACGCGCTGCGATTTAACGCGATTATCGTTATCCTCCGTAATTGCTCGCTCCGCGAATAGCGTGATGATCACGGGAGGGATCTGTTCCGTGCGATCGATCGTGTTTGATTAGGCTTGTACTCCAATCATCTTATTATCTCGATAGGAAATATTCGCGACGCTCCGCGGTCGATTTTAATGAGCTTGCGATGGAGCACGCACGCACCCTTCGAATTTTCAAATTTCTGGTCACCCTTCATCTCGAGGCAATTGGTAAAATAATTTTCCGAAATGTACCTGTGCGATCAATCCTCTTCCAATACGCTCGCAAGAAAGTTGTCCTTCCCGCACCGACTGATTTAATTAGCGCGAACGCGCCAAATTAATTCCGCGTCATTGTAACGGAATTATCGCTACAATTATCTCCGTTACGAGAATACGAGAAGGGCGATTAGAGACGCCTTGAATTAGCGCGGGCTAATTCGCTCCAATATTTTTCAGCACCAGGTGTAGTACTCGCAAGTGCCCCGAAGGATTCGCAGGGTACGGGCTCGCTCTCGCCCTCGCCCTCCGTTCCTCGCCGCCCCGGAAGGCAGGATTTATGACCCCTCCCGATAATCCTTCGTTGCTCCTTTTTGGAAATAAACGTCTCCTTCTCTCACCCCGCCGGCCAGCGGCGAATCGAGAAACGGGATGGACGTCGGCGGCGGCGGCGGCGGCCTCGTATTAATCACTCCGCCGCAGACAGAGCGCGTGGCAGATAACGTTATCGCGTCGGTTTCTATTACGCCGTAACACTTTCCGAAGCGAAGGGGTCGACCGATAGCGGCCGGCAGGAACGCGCGTTGGCTCGCCTAGTTTGCAATTTATGAATGCGGCCGCTTACATATTTGCGAGCCGCGCTCCGATCTTCTCTCGCGGTTTTACTCCTCAAAGCGACAACCATTCCGCCATGACCATTCCCGTGACGAGAGAATACCTCCATAAACAAGGACTATAGAAATAGTGTTAGTTCTCAAGTCCCGAGGGAACTGTTACGAGTTTAGAATTGTTTAGAATTAGGGCTTTTCTGAATTTTGATATTTTTTTGCAGCTCTCTTGGCAAAAAGCTTTGTTGTGATTCTGACAACGATAACACAGGACCACAAAAAGAAATTTGTGAAAATCAACTGGGATCAGAGTAGGTGATTCTTATAGATTTTGGGTCGCAAAAAACAATGCCGCTGGCCAAATTGCTCTATCACGTCAAAATTTTGAGTTAATTGCAGTTAAAGTTGCAAAAAAGGACTATTTTAGTGAATTTTGGCATATAACTACAGTATGTGACATGTTGGAGAAGTTTTATTGCAATCAAAATTAAACACATTGTTAGGATTTTTAACCCTTAAAAGGAATTTGTTGTGTCGGTTATGGCTAAAAATTTTTAGTAATTTTATACATTTCTTTGCAATTTACAAAAAACTTAGACGTGGTGGACAAAAACGGCCAACGGATTCGACTTCAGCGACCCAAAATACGTATAGTACACGTGGTCTAGTTTGTGTCAATTAAAAGAAAAAATTTGTGGTCCTGTAATCAATCGGGAGAGCTCGGAGAATATGTGACCTACCTATTTTTTACAATTATAGACCTCGTTTCGCATTGTAAGCAGGGGACGGTGTGAGAACCTCCCGTCGCGTGGAAAGTTGTAATCCTATGTGGAACAATTATAGACCTCGTTTCGCATTGTAAGCGGGGGGTGGTGTGGGGTGAACCTTCGCCTTGCAAGGTACATGCGCGGGCGGGGGAGGAACCCCATCTCTCCCCTGCACCCCCTTCCTGAAAAAAATCTAATCTAACCCAAACCAAATTTTAGTTTCAAATAAAAAATAGGTTTAGGTTAGATTAGATTTTTTTAGGGTGCAGGGGGAGGGGCGGAGTAAGCATTTACTTAAATATGCAAATAAAGTTCAAAGTATGGAGTTAAACACACGTTTATATTGTCAACTTTATTTACTAATAACTTTTTAATAAATAGACTCCTATAATCGACATATTTACCTATAATATAGCTTTTCATTAAAAAAAAACGAAAATTGAGAAAAGTTACCAAAATTTGCAAAAAAAAATATTTTGTGTATAGTTTTCCTATTTCCTCCGTACAATTCTTAAACTTGACAACAAAATACACTCTTTCGTAAAAAAAAAAATTGAAAAACTTCAAAAGCCCTAATTCTAAATAAATTCTAAATAAAATTCGGAAAAGCCCTAATTCTAAATAATTACCCTGTTACGAAGTGCATAATCGAGTGCATAATCACAATGCCATAAATCCGAAATTCTACTGCTATTTCTCGCTCTAAATAATACTATCACATAGTAATAATTTTTGTTATAAGTTATTAGTAATGACATTTTAAACTAATAATTTTCAGACATAAAATGTATGGTTCATGAAAAAGCGAATGCATTATCATGTCTCTTTATCTGATGTCATCATCACCATTGTAGTCGCAGAATAAATATAAATATAAATATAAAATCATCATTTTCTCAAATCTGCTTTATTTTCAACATTATACACGTTTCACAAATAACATATATAATATTAATAAATATTTTATAATATTTTTATACGTATAATTATAGTATACAATATTTATAAATATTATACGTTATAAAAAAGAGAAAAGAGAGAGAGAAATCAATATAATGAAACCAAAAAAACTTTGCTACATAAAATTACAAATTATATAATTTCCTCGTATCGATATTTTTTACTTCGACGGAACATGAGACGATGTTTGGGGATACCGTTGCTTCTCTTCTTTTAAAGCATCGAAACTGATCACATCGCGACACGATAAAAATGTGTTCGCATCATAATGTACCATTACCGCGCCGCAACGACGGCGATGACGATGAAAGCCACGACGACGACGAGGACGACGAGGACGACGGTGAGTCGTCGCGCCCGCTCTACAGGCAGCGTGGAATTTACGCCGCCGAAGATATTCATGGCTCGTTGGCGAGTTTATTTTACTCATAAATTATGCCGAAGTATTCCGGCAGTCGTTCGCGCGCCGCGGAGCGGTGCCGCATCTCCGCTGCGCGCGCACGCCGTATAAAAGAGAGACGTTGCCGACCGACGGGTTCTACGGGTTCAACAAATACTTCAAGCCCGCGAGAGCCGCCGTCAGACTCGTCGTAATTTACACCTTCGCCGTAGTCCTTCCCAGGAGAATGAGCCTGGTATGGTGTTATGGCCGGTCGATCACGAGCATTCACCCCCTCCGCCCCCTTCGACTTTATCTTCCCCACGGCGCGATAAAAGCCTCTTTTCTAAATAATCCAACGTTTTCTCACGTCGACTGAGATACTCCCCTCCCGCGGGGTAGAGGCGGGATGGTGGCGACGACTCTTGAGAACGTCGACTTGTCCGCCCGCCGCATCGATAATTGAAAAGTTCGTGGATCGAGGCGGGACGGTCCCCGAAACTTCCGCCGAGACAGACTAATGTCGCTCACGGGGGATTTAACGATCGCAACAGTCGAATCAAGCCAACATCTTCATTTAGTACGTGCAAAGTTACGCGTTTTATTTCCAGCGCATACACGGAAAGAACGGTTTTGCTGAAGTATCTAAAAATTTAGTTAGATACAGATCAGAAAATAATTACATTGGACCATCCAAAATAATTACGTAGGACGTTCAAGCTGTTTGCTAGGATGTCAAAACTTTTTACAGCATTGTCATCATGCTCGAGCGTCCTACATAATTATTTTAGATGGCTCAACATAATTATTTTCAGATCTGTATCTAGCTAAATTTTTAGATACTTCAGTAAAACCGTTCTTTTGGTGTATATACATATATACATATATATATGGGACGTCCCACGTCACCAGGACCATCGCTGCGTCCAAAAATTGCCGCAATGGAATGAGACGTGTGACGGCTCAAAATGTTCGTTAGGACAGCGCCTTTCAAAAGCCGTGTGGCTTTTCCGAAAAATCCAATATGGCGGTGCCAATATGGCGCTGACAATCTGCTGACATGGACCCTGATCGTACGAAATCTTTGATCCACGTGCCAAAACCTGGAATGGCTCCAAAATCACTATTGGGGAGT
>NJRP01000115.1:513281-527353 GCA_003063835.1 Aphaenogaster floridana | reverse complement strand
GTGAAGAACAATTTTGTGCAAAACTAATGGTGAAAGATTAATAAGTGTTGTACTATATGTGGATTCCGAAAAAAGTTAGTAGTTTCGAGTATATAGGCGAACGTTACAAATAGGTACAACAAAACACGCACGTCTCTATTTGTGACTGGCTCAAGAAAATAGTCATAATAGTAAATTTTGCTGCTTTGCAAAAAAAAAAACAATTAATACTCATCTCCACACGCTTCTAGACGGGTGTGAGTTGCATTTGTACGAGTAAACAGAAAAATATTCGATGTATGCTCGAGGGAAAACTCTAGCGACAACGCTTTAGGTTAGGTTACTAACTGGGACATCGTATGTTTTGTACCGATTTGTACCCCAATTTCAGTCTCTAAGTAGCAAGAAAATTAATCTGCCGGTCACTAAATGGTACATTCGATCTGATGCACCGGTCACTAACCGATACATTCGATCTGATGCACCGGTCACTAACCGGGACAGACAGCGGTCACAAATATGGCCAAAATTAAATCAGGCGGTCACTAATGCGTACAATTACATAATCTGCAATTTATCTTTTGATATTTAATAGATTATGTTTAAACCTCGAATAAAACAAGTTTTTCGATACAAAAATGATTAATCTTGAGTTTGGTATAATTGTTTCTTGATTTGAATCACTCTAGAGTACTTTCCTTTCTTATTAATTCATGCGAGAATCTTACATGGTCACAAATAGGGACATTTACCTTATACTGTATCAACGCACTTGAGAAGGACCAGAATCCATGATCAAAACGTAGTGTTTTATTTCATAATACATCTGGCCAGTCAGGTCGAATCTAAGCTATCCAATTGTTGTTTTTTATCCATTTACTGGCGAAGAAAAGATTTTATTTCGTAAATAAAAAAGATATGAAAGATAATACTGTACACAGTAATTCAGGAAGAAAGGGAAATGTTTTGGGAGATGATAGTCATTGAAAAGTCTTATTCAACGGTCCGAATTCATTGGCCACCAAGATCTCAATCCGTTGGATTATTATTTATGAAAGTGGATGAATAGTGAGGTCTTTACAAAAAAAAAATGAATACACAAGAAGAATTGATTGCGTGCATTTTTAATGCTGCTGCTTTAAAAAATGATGCATAAAAAAATAATGAAGAATAATGAAAAGATGAATGCAAAAGAATAACGCGTAATTTTAGAAGACGAGTTGAAAAATGTATTGCCGTTGTCGATGAAATTTTTGAACATTTATTGTAAGTGTAACAAACGTATCATTTTTGTCACTTTTAAATTAAAATCTCCCAAAATATTTCTCTTTCCTCCTGAATCATCCTGTATATAACACGTTGGCACATTTTTGATGCCATAAGGGCAAAGCTCGGATTCTCCGTTATCACAAAGTTACGGGGTTGCACAGTAAACGTCTCCTCGGATAAGCGCAATGTTATATCCTTGTGTCAACGTGTCATACCGCGTTCCAATTTATAGTGTTCGCATTATACAATATCCGCCAGGAAGAAGCGAAACGCATTTACAGAACACCGTTGCACTCGGAGGCAGCCATACGTTTATTATTCAATGAAAACTTCGATATATTATAACTATCTCTTAAAACCTCCATCTTAGATAAGAATATCTTATCAGCAGGCTACGTATAAAATTTACAAGGAATAATTTTACTTCTGAATAATTTTACTTCTGAATAATTTTACTTAGCAAAGAACCGTCACAATAACGATTGAAATTAAAAGGAATAAAATAGATAATTTTTTTTCAGGATAAATCTCTCTCAATCTGGCATTGCAAGCTAAGGTCGCAAGATGGATGAAACTCGTTAGACTCGTCGAGGCTTAGATTCAAAAAAATATTCTTATCTAGGGACGCACAATTTTCCAACGCGGCATCATCAATCCGCAACAGGTTATCCTGCGTGATACCGCTACACGCACACATAATGCGTGTAATCGATGCAACAAATCCCAACAAGTCCCAACGGTCTTGTTGTATATCGTAGGGGTTTTACAAGGTAGGAAAGAGTGCGCGTTCGCTCCGAATATCCATCATCCCGCGGGCTAAAGCGATTTAATGCGGCTAAGTAATTTCCCCTTAACTTCATCGCGCGAAACTTTCGTTCTGGGAACTTGTTATACCGCCGCAGATGTGTAAGCTCCCTGAATTATCCTGTCGACGCATTAAGCAGTATCTCGTGGAAGTGCGAGGTGAACCAACAAAGTGCCGAGCTCGGCGAAATCTCGACGGTAAAAAAGGCCAGCGGGGATGGGCTAAAGAGACGAAGGGAGGCAGAGAAATTTATCGTATTCCGGGTGCAATTCTCCGAGCAAATAATAAGGTGCGACGAAATAATCAGCACAAATTTTCTACAGAGAAAATAAATTCCACAAATGTGTCATGTTACCATCTACTATGTTACCGAAATGTTCCTCTAAGGCGCGGCGACAAGATATGGGCGAGGTAAATACCCGATTTCTTTCGACTAAAGTAAATTTCCAGTGACCGGATACGAGTCTATGTCCGGATACTTACACAAGAACTTATATTATTATTAATCTCAAATGCTTTTTATTATAATATTAAAATTTAATTGTGTAATCTTTAATAATACAGTTATAAAGGCTCTATATAAATTCATACCAGGATAAAATAATGGCAATAAGAGCCAAACGCAGTAATTAGGGCGCATAAATAATTTATTATAATTATCAAGTAGACTTAGACGATAAAGTCACAATACAAAAAGCGCGGAGTCATTTGAACGTTTCGGTCCCTTTCTTTGGGCCATCTTCAGCATAAACAATAATCAATAATAAATAAGACGTGTAACAAAACATAATTCGAACGTAGTCAACGGTTAAAAACAATTATATTACATCAGTCATTAAAAATGTTACTTCTCTCAACAACACGATGTGGAGGTGATTATAAACTGCAATGTTAGGAAGCCCTTCCATAAACTGTTCCCAGGTTGGTAAGCGAGGAAAATTCACAATCATCAGAAGTATCCTCCTGATATAAACTGAAGTAAAAGAATATCTGTAATTAGATATTTAGACAAAAACACATCGTATATTGACAAGAGAAGCACAAATATAAATCAATAAAATATAGACAAGTGAAACGTAATTTATAAAAATATTGAAAATATGCTGCTTGGATTGTCGTATGTGTCAAAAATTAATGTACATGCCTATAAGTTGTCTGTATAAGATCTTATCTCGGAGAAGTTTCGGAGTAAAATGAAGAAATATAATAAATAGAGATATAACAAGGTTTATAATAACAAAGGTAAAGAGACATCCGTTTCCTGTTTAACAAGCGCTAATTTTAAAATTTCACTAGCTTATTAGTTAAAGTCAAATATGCATCAGGAAGACATTCCGTGTCAGTCTGCAAATTTAATCCATGTCAAATTAGTTATTGACTTTATTGTCGAAGTCTACTTGATAATTATAATAAATTATTTATGCGCCCTAATTACTGCGTTTGGCTTTTATTGCCATTATTTTATCCTTGTATGTAATCTTTAAATTTAAAGATTATAGTGACCAGACACGAACTTATGTCCGGATACTTACACAAGAACTTATTATTATTTAATCTCAAATGCTTTTTTATTATAATATTAAAATTTAATTGTGTGTAATTTTTAAATTTAAATATTACACAGTGATCGGACACAAACCTATGTCCGAAAATTACACAAGAACTTATTATTATTAATCTCAAATGTTTTTTATTATATTATTAAAATTTGCCTATAATAACATTAAAATATTATTAGGCAAAAAAGATCCAGCCCGACCGTAAAGAGCCCATATTTCAATATATTGTATTGTTCAGTCTATATTTACTTTTATTATTAAAATTTAATTGTAATTTTCAAATTTAACACTAAAGCTACCGACAATTTATAGGTATATACCTATTTCTACCGAACCGGTCAAATGACCGGTTTTTAAATAAGTTTTATTTTTTCCAATTGAATGTAGGTAATATGTTTATCAGAAGAAACGAAAGAATAAGAGAGATATCACGGAAAGAATGGTTTTGCTGAAATATTTAAAAATTTGGCCAAATACAGATCTGGAAATAATTTTATTGGATCATCAAAATAATTATGTAGGACGCCCAAAATAGTTGCTAGAATATCAAAACTTTTTACAGCATCATCATCATGTTTGAGTGTCCTACATAGTTACTTTTGATGGCCCAACAAAATTATTTTCAGACCTGTATCTGGCCAAATTTTTAGATATTTCAGCAAAATTGTTCTTTCCGGGTAAATATTGAAAAATTGATTATGTATATATTAAGGAAAAGTCGTGAAGTCAATCGAGGAAAAGTGATAACATTGAATGCAGAATTTTTAATCAAAAGTTTAAAAACGGTCATTTCTAACTACCGGCGGTGGTAGTTTTAGTTGTTAAAGATTACACACACACACACACACACACACACACACACACACACACACACACACAATTAAAATTTAATATTATAATAAAAAAGCATTTGAGAGATTAATTATAATAAGTTCTTGTGTAAGTGTCCGGGCATAGATTCGTGTCTGGTCACTGGGACATTTACCTTAAATATGTGCGGGCGCGCGCGCGCGAACATACGAGAGGATAAACAGGAGAACGGTCAGAAAAGGGAATATCCGATCATTTCGTGTTTCGATTATAAATCCCGATGAAAACGCTCGAAGCGAGGCTATCCCGCGAACGGACGTCGATGCACGTCACGCAGTTCGTCACGTCACCGCACGTCACGATACTCCTCGTCACGCGAGTCCGGCGTGCGGCGGTATTGTTTCGCGCTTTGCGTCGATGTCAGATTATACCGGCAGGACTCTGTCATGTTCACGCTGGCTGCGCGTAACGTACCTACAACATACGTGCCGCGTACGTACGTTGGTTGGCAGTAGGTTGTCCCTGCCTGCTGAATCACGGCGCGGCGCGGTGCAAATGCAATTTCAACGATTCAGACGGGCAACCGCGAAGTCACGTTGCAACGGCAACGTCACAAAAATGAACACCGGCCCCTTCGAATCCCGCCGTCGTGTTTTAACGGCGTTTCCATTTCGTGCGGCTGCGCTATTCCCGGCGCAAATTCACATGGCTCGCGAGCACGCCGCGCCGGACGAATTTACGCCAAGTGAATTGAAAAGATACGATTCGTGGATATTTCGACATTAGATTAGCGGCACTCTCCACTTCTGCACTGAAAGAGAGGCTTAGTTATAAAAATCCAGGCTTGGTTAATGTTGCCACGCACCTTGGTGAAATAGTTTCAACTAAACATATAATAAGTATTACATAATTTTGTTGGCTCAACCAAACAAAATTTGCTCTTTTATAATTATTACAAATATATTTATAATTATTACAAAATGTTTTGTTATTATTATTATAATCGGTAATAATAATCAAATACTTCAAGAGAAAGTATACTAAAAGCATCTTACAAGTTTACCAAGAATTTTTTTTCAGTGTGTCCACCGCGAATGAGACCGAAGCGAGAGCTGCGCATCATGGCCTTTTAATAATTCCTGATTTGAATCAAATTATCGATTTTTTCATCACCGCATTACTTGTCGTAATAAACGTCACGATTGAAAAATATATTCATTTTAAAGAGCTCCTACGAGTAATTCCCGTCGAAATGAAAATCCGATCGTTGCATTTTTTCGCATTGAATGAATAAATCCGGCACGATAATCAAGAGCTCGTATAAATACCTACGCCTTCGACATTCATGAGATCGTCGCCACTTCGGCCGAAGTTGGATGTCGCGGTGGCGAGAAATTAATTTTCGATAACAACAATTTGGCCACGCGAGTGCGCGAGTTACGATAAATAATCGCGCGCACGTGCTCAACGCTCGTGCCGTATGTATGCACATTGTTTAATCAGCGGTCATTGTGTCGCCTCGTGATATCGTCCACCGCAACGTTATACGTGAATTACATGCTGCGGACCGGCCGTATCGCGTAAAACGACGTAAACTACCAGTTGTAATCTACAAACATACGGTGATCTGGATAATTCGCCCGGTCTCTCGCGCACAGTGCACACGCGTGCTGTTTGTGTTAGGCAGCCGATAATAGCGCGAGCGCTAAGTAAAAGCTCGCACGTCGCTTTGGGATTGTGTGTAAACCCGGTCGAAATATAGGCGGGACCTGGATGAAGATTAAAACATCGCGATACGTACGCAACGTGCACGACGGTGCGTTAATTAATTTACGACCAACGCAAGATCGCGCGATGGATAATCGAGTCGCGTCGAATAAACCAGCCAGCCCCGGCGTTCGATGTGTATCTCGAGTCATTAAACGCAACCGGTTTATTTCAACATAATTTCGCTAATAACTTCCTCTTGCGAGAGACGGGGGGATGACGCGGGGGGGGAGGGAGGGAGGGGGGATAATTTTGCCGCGCGAGCTCGCGAAAATGTCCAGAAATTCGCGCGCACAGGAAAGACTCGTTAGATAAACGCCGTTAAAGACGACTGCATCGCTGCACCTCGGCAGTGCAAACACGCAGCGGAAGAGTCTTCAGCCGCGCGTTGCGGCGGAAATGCTTCAGCCGTCAGACGCGCCGAAGGCGGAGAGCGAAATTTATACGTTACGCAGCGTCATCGTTTACTTTAGCGGAGGAGCGTAGTGGAGCAGCATTAAAGTTAACGCTCACATCCACCGCTAGTCAAATTCCCACGGAATTAAATGGCACGAGACAGAGTGACGGTAAATCGCTCGCGATCGTTCGTCACCGGACGTTCCTGCATCGTTGTTATTCCGCGATAACGTATCTTCGCGCCGCCGTAGACTCTCGTGCCGATCGGCGTAAAAAAAGTAATTACTTCACAGAAAAAAAATGATGTTGTATCAACAGCATTAAGTCTAATTGGAAATAATCTTGTTAATTCAATAACAATTTTATTAAAATAAAATCATACGTATTTGTTTCATTAATAATGTTATTGAATTAACAAAATTCTTTCCAATTAGACTTAATGCTGTTGATACATCATTTTTTTTTCCGTGTTCGAAATTTCAGTAGAAGCAGTTTATGGAAATTTGTAATGAATAATATATAAATAATAAATTTGTAATAAAGTGACCTTTTATGGTTATTTCACTGTCGTCCAATGCCTTCCAATTAAGTCGCCTCTCAGATTTCTTTTTTGCACACATTTATTTATGGAAACGCGATTAATTGCGATCGCGCGTATTAATCAAATGGGAACAATCGCATGATTTTGCACAATATTTTCCGTTAGCGCGACACGAAATCCAACGAAATATATGAATTATTAATAAATACTCGATATCGAATCACAGTTTTTGTTATTTGATCATGTGCCGTCGTATTAATATCTCTTAAAACGCGAAACGTTTATATATTCTTAAGCGAAAGATTTCTAGAATTATATCGTTTTTAGAATTATATCGTTGAAATCATACACTGAAAAAAAATTCTTAGTAAACTTGTGAGATGCATTTAGTAATACCTTTTTTAAAGTATTTGATTATTATTACTGACTATAATAATAATAACAAAACATTTTGTATAATAATTAAAATCATTTGTAATAATTATAAAAGAGCAAATTTTGTTTAGTTGAGCCAACTAAATTATGTAATACTTATACGTTTAGTTGAAACTATTTCACCAAGATGCTTGGTAGCATTAACCAAACCTGGATTTTTATAACCAAGCCTTTCTTTCAGTGTATCGTTTTCTATGTCAATCGTTATGGATTAATTATATATTGCCATACAAAATATTACAATAGTTTGATTGTATGTTGATTGTATGTACTCAAACTCAGTTAATTCTCCAATCCGTAGGCTAAAGATGATTATCCAGGGCCAACGACGAGGACATGCCGAGGTACTTGGCCCTAGATAATCATCTTTAGCCTACGGATTGGAGAATTAACTGAGTTTGAGTAACATACAATCAAACTATTGTAATATTTTATATGGTAATATATAATTAATCCATGACGATTGGCATAGAAAACGATATGATTTCAACTTTGTCATTGAAGCACTTCTCGAATATGAGTTTTTTTGGTCAAATAGAGTATCGAGAAATCTTCCAAAATCGAGAATATATATAATTCTAGATATCGTTATATTTCTTTCTTTTTTTACAAGAATGATTTCCAATGCAAATCTCAAAATATCGTATAATACGGATTCTGCATCATTATCAGGTATATCGCTTCAACAGCTCGAAAGTGATTTTTTTGAAAAATCTTTTTTGCGGTTGATCTACCTAATGATACTTTGGGGGTATGGTATATTGGATGAAAATGGAATTGGAAAGTGGCGTGTGAATGTCTTCCTCAAAAATACCATCCACGGTTAGTTGTATTCATAGACTTATATGATACACCGCGCGGTCCTATAAGCGGCTTGAAGACAGGACTGAGAGACAGATGGTTATGTTGAGTAGGATGGTGACTCCACTATGTGTGCCGACGTCTGGCCCTGACGTCTGGCCATTAGATGTTCTTGCCGAATTTGTTTATATGTTGTTATCCGTGCGACCAAGTACTATCGCGAGAAAGCACGCTCGCGCAGCAACAAACGTGGTGCCGGGCTGCCGCTTTTATAGGGGCATACACGGCCACAATACGCTTAATTATACAGGGTTTCCATAAAGTCAGTTGCCACTCCTATATTTCGGAAACGGCTCAAAATTATGAAAAACCGCGAAACACGTGTTTGATCATTTCAAGGGGCTACTCTTTTAAGGAAATTGGGGAGATTGCTCCCCCAAGGAGAGGTCCCAGGGAGATCTCAACTTAAAAATTTCAAATGGAACCCCCTATATATTGTAGTATATCATTTGAAAGAGCATAAAAAAAGAAAGTTTTTAACGCAAACCAGAGGTCGATACGTTGATCCGTTCGGGAGTTATTTAAGGTCAAAGTTCGAAAAAGCCAATTTTTGATCCTATATAAGTAACTCCCGAACGGGTCAACGTATTAACCGTTTTATGCCAAAAATTTTCTTTTTTTATACTCTTTCAAATGATATACTACAATATAGGGGGTTCCATTTGAGCCGTTTCCAAAATATAGGGGTGGCAACTGACTCTATGGAAACCCTGTATATGGAATTTGAAGAAAATCGGTCGGGACCTATTTTACGTAGAAAAAGTGCGGGGTTCTTTCGAATCAAATTTTCTATTCTTTTACACGTTTCAAGTTAATTTTACAACCACTGTACAATATTTTAATAGCGTATTCTGATAAAATATAGAGACTTGTTATAATCAAGAATCTTGATACGAAAATGTGGAGGTTACAATACTTTTCAAGTTATGAGCGAAGTTGAACAATGGTATCGCGTAGAGTTTGCACATTCAAACTCGTAACTGTGCTTACGTGTATATTACTTCGTGCCCTCGATCGGGAAACAGTCGGCGAATTACATCTAAATTGACGAAAAGTCTAAAGTGCGACCCGATATACAATCCCTGTCCATATTACACTGTCCGACACGGATTTTAGACCATAAACCAGACAAGATGATTCTTATAGACTTTTTGTCACTGAAAACGAATCCGCTAATGAAATTGCTCTGTCACGTCACATTTTTGAGAAAATTGGATTTAAAAGTACCGAAAATGACATTTTTAGGTACTTTTGAGCTAAAATTGCTAAAAAATGTGATGTAATAGGACAATTCTGCAAACGGATTCGTTTTCTACGCCGAAAGATCTATAAAAGTCACCTATTATGTGTGTGTTGACTGCTTTGTACAAAAGTTACAATTATAAATAAATTAAAAGAAAGGAGCTTAAATCCGTAAGTAAGTAATCGCCCTCTTTGAGGACGATAATGGTCCGCTAATGTAATTTGAATAATCATCTGCACATAACGGTTTCTGGAGTTCGCCGATTATGAATCCGAGGTCAAAATTATCAATATAATTTGTTTAAACAATTATTATTTAAACAATGTATGAAAATTTTGATTTGAATAAAAATTAATAACAAAAGAATTTTACGGAAAAAATACATATAAATACTGCATTGCATTGTTTTTCCATCTCATTTGCTGTAAACGAATATAAAATTTTAAAAAATTCGATACAAACAGAAGCAGATGGAACAAATGAAAATAGTTTGTAATGTTTGTATAGTACATAATTTCTATGTCTTTTAATTTATTTACAACTTTTGCACAAAGCAGCCAACACAATAGGTGACTTGTAGATCTTTTGACGTAGAAAACGAATCCGTTGTTAGAATTGTTCTATCACGTCACATTTTTTAGCTATTTTAGCTAAAAAATATTCAAAAATGCCACTTTTGGCACTTTTATGTTCAAATTTTCTCAAAAGCGTGATAGAACAGTTTTATTAATGAATTCGCTTTTAGCGATAAAAGATTTATAAAAACTATCTTGTCTGATTTGTGGTCTAAAAAAAGTTTAAATTTGTCGAACAGTGTTATTACACTGCGAATTCAAGTGTGTTATTTTCACACGCATAAACATATAAAAATGACACATTTGACTAAGGTTTAAGTATATATTATGTGAGCCATCTATCATTGTTGTAATCGATTGAAATATGTAAAGAAGATAGTTGTCTATCAAATGGATGCATTTGTTTTGATGCATCATTCATTTTCGGCCACTCAGGATGAATCTATCAAAAAATTCAAGATGCATCTAATATAGTCACACTGCAAATTCAAGCGTATTATTTTTACACGTGTAAACATCTAAAAATGACACATTTGACTGAAGTTCTTTTCACATCTTTGTTGCTGTTTTAGATTACATCATTTAACACGTTTAAGCATATTAAATTAAAAATTAATACGTTCAATCGTGTTAAATGACATGTTTAAAACGGCAAGAAATGTGTAAGAAGAGCTTCAGCTAAAATAACATGTTTAGATTTGCAGTGTAAGGACTGTACATTTAAACCCAAGTATCTTTAAAACAATGCTTATTGAAAAAGCGCAATGCTTATTGTAAAAAACGCAATAAAGCAACAATTCAAATCCCCCATTACTTCGATTTTTATGCCAAATGAAATCACGCGAAATATTTGCTTCAATACACTGCAAATCCAAGCGTGTTATTTTTACACGCATAAACATCATAAAATGATACATTTGGCTGAAGCTCTTTTACATATTTTTTGCCGTTTTAGATTACGTCATTTAACACGTTTAATCGTATTAAGTTAAAAATTAATACGTTCAATCGTGTTAATTGACATGATTTAAAACGACAAGAAATGTGTAAGAAGAGCTTCAGCGGTGTAAAATGACACGCTTAGATTTGCAGTGTAAGCAGTTATTGCTACGATATGCTGACGACTCATTAATCGTGTGAGTTAATTAAGCGTATGGAAGGCTGATTGTTCAAAGGGAACTATCGCGTTTCGAAGGATCACAATACTTGGATACTTGCATCACAATAGCGCACCGTACATCATAATAAATATCAAAGCCAAGACTGTATACCAAACTTTTTTGTCACAACGAAATATTTTATTCTACAAACTGTATTTAGTTATTATAAAATTAATGTAAGCCGTAGAGATATATCCTGTTTCTTACATTTCAAATATTAGGTTTGATAACCAAGTTATTAGCGCGCATGTCAAATATAATATTTAAAAAATAAAATTTACATATTTCGTTATAGTCGAAAAGATATTTCTATACCTTAATCTATATATTTGTCATTATTATTTCTTCAATTTTTACGTTTCAAAAGAAGTGTAAATGCATGATTTGAATAAATTAAGATTTGTGTGATTTTTAATAAATGAATAATATTTTAAACCGCCGCAAATAAGTGGATTTTTTTCATTTTTTGATTTATAAAAATTACATAATTTTGTTGAAACGTAAAACTATTAATAAAACAATAGATAAAAAGATTAATGTTAAATTAATTTTCATTTTTGGATCACACAAAAAAAATTTTCTTATTTCAATTTAGATTTAATATTAAATTTAATAATTCGTTTTAAGTTGAATTATATAAAGTAATTAATTATTCATTTAAATTTTCATTTAACAAAAAATAAAATTGCTTGCATGTAAAAATCAATATTACCTTAGCTGTGAAAGATAATAATAGACAAATATTAATAAAAGAGAGATCGATGCGAAATGTAATTATGCATCTGAGAGTTTTATGCGATGTTTAATCAACTCTGTGATTATTTATATTAATAATTGGAAAAATATATTACAATCTCAATATTTTCGTATTTTTGATTCTAATAATAACCGACATATGCCAATAAAGTATGGAAAAATCGTAGGATACATATACGAGTATAATACCAAATCCGAAGCTGTAAAATATATCGTAACTGTAACAAGTAAAAGGGCGAATATGCGTGGGGTATAACAACTTCTAACCCTTACTAAAGTAAGATCCAGCTGGAATTAAGCTTCGTCACGAAAATTCCGGCACGCCTGCTTTATGAAGGACCGCGTCGAGGAGCAGAGTTTTCGGGTAGACGTTTGTAAACGGCTTTAAACGACGTAATGGCGCGAGCGCGAGCGAGGCTGAGCTGCTTCGCTTGATGAACGAGCTTAACTCATTTAACATCGCTTACTGCTGGACTGACGGTCAAACTGAGATACCGTGAGGCTTTCTGGGACACGTGCGAAGGTACTATGAAGCCTCATGCGGGCGTATGTGTGCACGACCTGCCTAACCGAGAGCACCAAATCTCGAATGCTGACCATATCTCAGCTGTGCAAATTTCCCTCTCCCCCCTCTCTCTCTCTCTCAGTCGCTCTCTATAACCGTTTCAAAATCAAACCTGCTTATTAAAAGCTAAATTTACTCGTAATTTTTTGCGACTCGTTTTACGACCACTAGAAAATCGTAAATAAAATTAATTAAAAGGACAAATTCCAAATTTCGCAAATTGTTCGCAAATTGAGGCGACGATACTTCAGAAATATTGCATATTGCAAATGAAGACCTGATATATTCATCATGGTGGAACGAAACTAGACGATGTTGAGCGATATTAGAGCAGCGGTTGTTTTGAAATTTTGAGGACCCTCTCCCACGCAAATTCAAATTCAGGTCGCGACACTCCGCGCTCGTGGCCGCGATTATTTTCTATATGTCTCTTGAAATTTGAAGGACTCTCCGCCTCACAAAATCGACTTCGGGTCGCGACGACGGTTGCAGCAGATGTCCGGTGAATTATGTTAAAAATCGGGCGATTTACGGTTTCTTTCGAGACAATGGCCGCGGTGCCGGCGTGATCGCGAGAGGTAACAAATCGCCAGATTTCGACGGGACGGTACTCTCTCTCTCTCGCTTGGCCAACGTAATATCGCTCGTTTGTCACGCGTATTAAGGCCAACGGCGAGCGGTACGCAGGCGGCGGCGAGGCGAGTCGCTGACAGACGCGAAATTTATCGCGCCTGTATATTCTTATGCGAGCCTTCGCTTTTCGGACAATGGCGACCGTCTAGCCGTCGCTCGCCCACGCTTCGCCCGCTTCTATTAGCGCGCCTCTAAATCGTGAATCTAAAGCACGCTCCACATTTCTCTACACTCACAAGAAAAAAGTCGTATGAGCAACTAGAAATTTGTGGACAAATAGCGCCTCAACTATATGCTATAAAGTTGCAGTAACAACAACGTTCCATTTTTATGTTAATTATATGTAATAAAATATATAATATAAAATATATAATATATTGATTTCTCATAATTTTGGTTTTTCGTGCCAAATTATTTCTCTTTTTCACTTTTTAATTATTTACTCATTCTTGCATGAATAGAGGCCAATCACTGTCGCACTGTTGGCTAATAACTGTGTTAATATGGCCAATGACTATCTTTTTTGTGACAGAATAAGTTTTTTTACATAATTTTTATTAATTCTTGAATTCTTTTGATGGATTTCATTTTATTATGAATCATTATTGTTTTTTGCAACTATTAGTAGTGATTTTTTCCTCAAAATTACTGGATTTAGGTTGATAATTCACTCTTTGTTTTGCGATCTTGGTTAAGTGGCCAACAACTGTACTGCTTA
>NJRP01000115.1:437036-457465 GCA_003063835.1 Aphaenogaster floridana | reverse complement strand
TGCTTTGCGATTCACAATATTTTTAGTTTTCCCTTCCGGGGCGAAAATGTATAAATGTTTTGACGTGCCCACTCTGGAGCAAGCAACATATAGTTGACCATGGGAAAAGCATGGACTTTCTAAGTTAATGCCTGCTACTTTGAGTGACTGTCCTTGAGCTTTAGAATTTAAAAATTATGTATTAGTATGAATTAATTTCAATATGTCATTATTTAATTTTCATATTACCACCCGTTCCCCGCCCTTCCACCCGTCTCCTCCCCCTCCCCGCCCACTACTCTCACGGCCCTTCGCCAAACCTTTCCCCCTGCTCACCGCTCCATCAAGTTATCACAAAGTGTCAAGGGGATGAAATCAGGGGGAGGGGGTGGAATGTCCAGGTTTCATGATAGCCTATATTTTGCGCAGGGGTCTAGAGAGTAACTATGCCAAATTTGGTCCAGATCGGTCAAAGGGTTCACGAGTGTATAGAAAACATACATACATTCAATTATATATTATATATATATATATATATATATATATATAGATTTTTGTTACTAAATATTGCTTATATATTAAGTAACAATATAAAATATGAGATACGATTTAGGCGACCGATACGCATTCAGCAACTCTCCCTTATAACAAGACGGCGGAAGATTCGTCCGCCTCGGACGACAGCGGACCTAGGAACCGAGGCAGCGTACGAAATATTCGCCATCGTCGGTCGATGGTGGTAGTAGGTCGCACGTGTTCCGAGCGCAACGAGCGCAACGTGTCGCGAGTATTCCGGGTCGGGAGAGAGAGAGCGGGCGCGGGGCGCGTAATAATTCGAAAAGTGGCGATCGCCGTTGCCGTTACACTCGGGGCGCGTCGTCCGGGTGTAATTGCAGACGCGCGGCGCGGCGTTTGCCGGCGAAATCGGTGGATCGTGCCGAAAGTTCCGCACCGCGAACGTCGCGTCGCAGTCGAACGCCCGTGAGCCCCGGAGTGCGGCTTGCAGTTTCGGGGCGCGACAATGATTGCGCCTGCAAGCGCAGCAGTTGCAGGCACACACGAGCGAAATTGCGTTTAATTGCGCTCGCGGCCCGTGGAACGACGTAGCATGACGAATTATCGGCGCAACAGTCATAAATAAGCCGACATCGGTGCACGGGGAAAAGTATATGAAAGTGACGCTGAGCTATTCGCGTCATTTATCACGAAGAGGCAGTATCTCGCAGTTATTCGCCGCTTGACGAATGCTCGCATGTTTTCGTGGAGTTACCGATAATTTTTTTCTTCATAATGTAACACGGTTTTGTAATACGGTGGTTCTTAAACTCTTCGAAACCGCCATACCGGTTCTATGAACTCAGAGGCCAAAGTTCAAAGTCCAATTAAAAACTTTTTACTTTAATAATTATATTGTTAAAAATTAAACTACATTAATCTGTATTAAAGTTTCCTTAATTTATCTGGTAAAATTAACGAACTTACACATTACCGGTGCGCTCCTCTGACTGGCTGTTACTATTTCCTTGGACTATATCGCATTTTGAAAACACCTGCAAGACAGAAAAAAAGTTACTTCAAATAGTCGATTTATGAAAAATGCGATTACAAATTCGTCAGAGACTGTATCATTGAAATCTAACGCGGTACGGGCTGGCTATCTTATATATTCGCATCGTTACGGGGCAGAACATCACTCGCAGATGAGTTCTTTCATTGCATCGAAAAGTAAAACAGATGACATTATCGATAGCAATCGCAACTCGCGACAACGATCATGACGCGTTCGATCAGATTCCGATGCGTCACGACAGGAGGTTCATTACGTTTTAATGGCGATGCGCGAAAGGAAAAGCCTGGATCGGCGATATACGTAAAATTGTTATAGCGCCATAGCGTGTTTCGACACAGCAAAAATGATCGTCCTCTTGCAGTGTAGAGATCTTAATTTTATTATCTGCAGATACATTTCTCTATCATTACGCACAGCGTGTGTTAGAATTTTTATGGATATATTTTCCTTTCCTCGCACGAAAAAAATAGATCAGTTAATACAGCCAAGTTATAGCTTGCTAATGCAAGTTCAATATTTATAACTATTATAAGCAGATTTGATAGTGTAGCAAAGAAAATATGTTCGAGCATATTTACATGCTTAGTTATAAATGTTAAACTTGCATTAGCAAGCTATAACTTGGCTGTATTAACTGATCTATTTTTTCCGTACGAGAAAAAGAAAATGTATCCATAAAAATTGTGACCCAATTACAATGAACAAAATATTTTAAATATTTTATAGGATATTCTTATGATATTCTAATTTAATAATTAATTTCTTTACATCAATAACTAATCAGCTAATCGTATACATTATATAAAAATATTAACCATAATAAATACAAGTTTTATCTAACAATAAGTGTACGGAGGTGGGTTTAAAAATGAATTTAAATAAAACCCCAAATAATGAGCAATAGCCCAGAGATAGTAAAAATAGACAATCATATCATAATCATCACAGACCAATACATATATCTCGGGCATGCCATAAGAATTGGCAAGGAAAATCAGTCGGTTGAGATATCAAGATGGATTGGACTATCATGGGCTGCGTTTGGTACGCTCAGCTATATTCTTAAAAAGCCTGACCTACCAATCAACCTAAAAAGGAAAGTGTACAACACGTGCGTGCTTTTACGGTCAGTGTTTACCGGTATCTAAATAAAATTATCTAGATTCTAGATGATCATCTAGATGAAGAAATGGATCATCTTTATCTTTAGCTAGATGAAAAAATACAAAGTATATTTATCTTTATCTTAGATAAAAAATGTATATCATCTTATCTAAAAATTATCTAAAATGACATTATTTGTAATGCTGGTTATGCAAAAGACTTTTCGTGGCAAACTTTTCCATGTTTTGTGTGAAACGTTTGCCGCGCAGCAAAAAGGGACGCGAGGATTGGTTCTTACGGAAAAACGGCACGTTGATTAGCTACCGCCTGGCGTTCTCGCGTCTTGTGTGTAAAGAGAATCTATGGGTGGTATTCATAGTCGGTTCTTATATTTAAGATCTTAAGTACAATCTTAAGATGGTCCATTATTAAATGATAATAAAAAGCTTCCTCTATGAGGAAGCCAAACTAATAAATACTAAAACTGATGCATCAAATAGAATACAAACATTTAAATGATGAGGAATCAATGTGCAAATTTCTAATTTTTTAGTATTGATTTCGATTAACTCTAAGACTACACAATTTTTTTAAAACTATATGCAGTGAGTTTTTCAGAGACCCCAAGTCGGATATTTTTATACATAAAAATATATATTTTTTAGTAAGTCTTATAAACATAAAATTATCTGGAAAATTATCTAGATAATCGCGATAATTATCTCATCTTTCATCTAGATTAAATAGAAGCAAAATCATCTTTATCTTATCTAAGATAAATTTATGGATTTTTATCTTTATCTCTATCTAGATAATTTTGAAATTATCTACGGCAAACATTGTTTACAGTGTACAACACGTGCGGCACTTACGGTCTCGAAACCATGATAATAACTAAAGGAAATGCACATAAATTGAAGGTCGCTCAGAGATCCATGGAGCGGATTGTGCTCGGCATCACACTTCGAGACCGAGTTAGAAACGAGGAAATCCGGAAACGTACAAAAGTCGCTGATATAATCAAATGGTTTGCGAAGCTGAAATGGCGGTGGGTCGGTCACGTGGCCAGGCAAGATACAAATAAATGGTCCATCAAAACAACTCTTAGCGCCCAAGAACTACAAAAAGAAACGTGGGACGACCCTAGAGGAGATGGTTTGACGACGTTAGGAAGATGGCCGGGATAACTTGGCTCCAAAGAGCTCAGAACAGGAATTCATGAAGAAGGTTGGAAGAGGCCTATGTTCAGAAGTATATATAAAAGGCTGAAGTAGAAGAAGTGCACGGAAAAAAATAGCCAAGTTACAGCTTTCTAATGCAAGTTTAACATTTATAACTAAGCAGATTTGATAGTGTAGCAAAGAAAATATGTTCGAACATATTTTCTTCGTGTACAACTAATCGTATACATTAAAAATATTAACCATAATAAATACAAGTTTTATCTAACAATAAGTGCACGGAAAAAATATCCAAGTTACAGCTTGCTAATGCAAGTTTAACATTTATAACTAAGCAGATTTGATAGTGCAGCAAAGAAAATATGTTTGAACATAAATTTGCATTAGCAAGCTGTAACTTGGGTATTTTTTCCGTATACTTATCGTGTACTTAAATAAAACTTGTATTTATGGTTAATATTTTTAATGTACCTATACGATTAGTTGTACACAATTAGCTGATTAGTTGTTAATGTAAAAAAAAATAATTATTAAATTAGAATATCATAAGAGTATCCTATAAATTGATATCTAAAATATTTTGTTCATTGTAATAGGGTCACACCGAGCGTTCCATTTTTTGGCGCCATAACTGACTGTCTATCTCGATCACTTTTGAAGCCACCACTGCGAGAATAGGTGACGCTAATTGAGACGAAGCATCACGCAGGACGCCTCGTGGTATGCGCATTAATAAATCATACGCAAAAAAAAATACGTAAACGCGCGGACGCAAATCGATAAACGCGAACTCGGCGCCGCTGTCATGGAGAAACCGTTTGACCCGTGAAACAAGGAACCGATCCCGAGCGCGGCGGACTCGCGACGCCCACCGGAATAATCTTATTAAATAAGTATTCGAACTTGTGTCGAAAATCCAATAAGCCGCGGGTGAAACAGCTCTCGCGCAAACGTAACCGACGGGCCGTAAGATCGCGCCGTATTCTCCGCAATTTCTAGACAATTTCCGCGCGGAATGCTCCGTTGCGCAATTACCTGGCGGTATGACGAATATTATTGGGATTTTCATATGAGCCACACTTTTACAGTGTATCGCGCGCGTTCGAAACAGAGAATATTCTCTCTTCTATTTCGCAACCTAACAAAATCCCTCATTTCGCTTATGCTGGCTCGTTAAATTTCAAAAAAGTGTTAATGTAACAATTAACTTCTAATGTTGAATAATAAATTTAATGAAGTCAGTTTAGTAAACTAAAATAAATGTACAGCAGATATTAAACATAAATGGTTAATATTTTTAATGTAGACAATTAATGTTCACGATTAGCTGATTAGTTGTTAATGTAAAAAAACACTAAGTATACTTTTCATCTTAATAGGGCTTTTACACAAAATCTCTGTTAATATTTCCTATGTAAAATTTCTGAAATATAATTAATTGACAAAGATAATGTTTCTGTGCAAAACATATACCAAAAAACGCAAAGGAGAAGACCAAATAAAATATCATGAAAAAGGAGTAAAGTCAAAATGTTATTTCAAGTATATTTAAGAAAATAAGTAAAATATATGTCGTAATATATATTTAAACAATAGATTAATTCGATAATAAGCAGCAATTATATTAAACCAGAAACTTTAATTTTCCTAAATTGCCAGTAAATAATTAACATGTAATAAATTGTAAGACGACGTAACTGGCAAGAGATGGTATTCTATTTATCACTACGTATCAACAATACGGATTGTGGTTCTTTACGAGTAATGAATTTAATATTAATAATATTAATAATATTAATATTAATAATGCTAAAGCATCTATAAGATTTTTCCCCCTCCCCCAACCTCCTAACCCAGTTAGGTCGTCTTACAATTTATTACATGTTAATTATATTAAAGACATCAAAATTCGAAAATAGGCGAAATCTCCAGCAGCAGTTGATATACTTAGTGCGCTTTTATTTCGCGTATAATGCATTTAATATATGGAAGATTTATATATATTATTTATATATTAATTCTGAAATATACTTTCTTACTAACCAATAAGATTTAATTTATAACAATTATGAGTTAATAATTCTCCTTAAATTATCTCTCTGATTTTATTATAATAAATCTTCTATATATTATATTAATATTCTATATATTATATAATATTCTATATATTCTATATATTATATTAATATACGCGAAAAAAACGGTTTTGTTGAAATATCTAAAAATTTGACCAGATACAGATCTGAAAATAATTTTGTTAGCCCATCAAAGTAACTAAGTAGTACGCTCAAGCATGATAATGCTGCAAGAAGTTTTGATATTCTAGCAACTATTTTGACCGTCTTATATTATAATTATTTTGATGGTTCACAACAAAATTATTTTCAGATCTGTATCTGGTCAAATTTTTAAATAATATTTCCCGAAATAATTGTGGTTTAATGCGTTAAAAATGAGTTTTTTATGATATTTGAAAATTTTTTTGTAAAAAGTTAACATTTTCTTGAAATTCTGATCCGAAGTTATATATAAATGTATTGTTCATCTCCTTTAAAATGAATTTTTTATAAATTTCAGTATCTTACTTTTTAGCCATGTTATGAAAGGTTTAAATACAAAATTTTGCTAACAATAAGATAAGAAATTTCCCGCTTATGACGATGAAATCATGTATATTTATAATTTATAATTTGTGTGTGTGTGTGGGATTATCGATACACACAGTGTAATTTATCGTGATTCTAAATATATATACTATTATTGTTTCGTTGTGGTTTTAGCGTTACCCATTCTGTACCACGTCGAGGTACCACTTCAGCACAGGACTTACCCATCTTTGTGATGGGGGATCCTATAGGAACAAACAATAAAAAGATAATAATAAATGGAATCTGTACCAGAAACAACAAAATAAAAATAGCAGACGCAAATGTGCCTTAGGAGCGTCTCCATATTACAAATATCTTCTAGCTTTAATCCTTCATAACACGGTTGAAAAATAAGGTACGAAAAGAAAAATGCATTTTATAGGAAATAAACAATCATGACTTCTGAATAAGATAACGCTAACCTTTTTTACAAAAAAATTGCAAATATTACAAAAAAGTCATTCTAACGCCTTTAAACCTCAATTATTTTGGGAACCTGACGTGCTGGTGTTTGGCTTGCGATATCGTCTTCAGCATCCAAAAAAGAAACACTTTGGTTTAAAATAAGAAACACCTTGGTTTAAAATAATTTTTGGCTGTAAACTAGTATTATCATTTATTACATAAAAGTAATCTTGAGTCGAAGATATGTTGAGCTTTAGTCGAAGATATGTTGACAGCTTACATATAATTAATACCAAATGGATATTTTTATTCTTTGAGTTTTACCTCAATAAATAAAGCAATGCAAGATAAAACGGATGAAACAAACAGCGATTTCGTTATCGAAAATTCTATAAATTCCGCTGCTTATTTTACTTTGGCCGGAGTAAAGGACGTGAAATGAGACCTGCAAAGTGAACTCTGGCATGGAATCTAAATGCGAACAGTACGCGTGTGCCACGAACAAATTGCGGGAGTAAAGGCTTTATCATTCTTCTATGCTAGTCTCTGGTCTTGCCACAAAAGAAATTCACCAGCGACGCGAATATAACGCGAATATAACGAAATTTACTTCCGACTCGATTAACTTTTAATTTAACAGTCAGATATACATATAATAAAACGCGTGCTTTGACCCGGGTCAAAGTACATATAGCGTGTTTCAGAAGATGCGTATCGTATTCCAGGAACAATTTTCACGACGTCGATTTTTCCGTAACAAAATTCGTATTTTCGTTTATATACGCGTCTAACGTGCACCGCTAACAATACGTTGGAGCTTCATCTCCGTCTTGGATCAATATATCCGGACACGGAGCCGGCAGCATGTCGATGAGGTACGAATGCTCGAACGCGCGCAAGCGATGGTTACGTTGCGACTCGGCTCGCATAGTTGAGAACCTAATCACGGATTTCCTAGACAGTCGTAAAATCCTTATTAGGTATTCGGCCCCGACCCTTACCGTAATCCACGGCGGAACTATAATATCGTGCTAATATTATGCATGGTGAATCGCGCAACTCGATATTCGCATGCCACACGTATTACACCGGCGCGGCGGCGCGCGCCCTTGTCCGGCCATAAATAAGGAGCGAAGTAGTATTAGCCAGTAATAAGCTCCTCGAGTTTTACGAGGGAGAGGATACACACGCGAATAAACCGATCCGAAACGGCTAATTCATTTACGCGAGATTTATATGCGGCGAGGCGGCGGGCGCTCCGTGGACCCCGGTATTCGGCAACGATGTCTATATTATAGACATACATATTTCGCCGAATAAATAGGACCTCCTTCGTACAATTTGCAGCACGTACGCTATAGATTGGAGGGGATAATTCTTTTATCTCCCTTTTTCCCCGGGACACACGCCAGCGCGAATTTGTTTTCATACCTTTGCAAATGGGCGGCAGTCGCGATATCGACCGACTGACTAATTGCGAGGAGCTTTTCCAGAACGTTCGTAGAAACGCGATAATCACGAAGAGCACGAAAATTTCGTCCGTGAATGCGTGCTGGATATAATTGGATGTCCAGAAAAATGGCAACGTTACCTGCGATATTTTATAGAAACCGCTTTCGACGCAGAAGCCTCGGGGAAGAGATAGGTATCCATCCATTAGGATGAATTTCGTGAAATATACGCCGAACTAACTTTTTCTCATCGCGTGATACTCGTTATTATTGCATCGATCGTCAACCATAACATCGACTATTACGCGCACTAATTAATTAATTCGAAAAATTCCATAGAATTGGAAAATCCTGTGGCAATGCAGAACTAGCTCCGTAAGTCGTTACGAAGCCGAGGCGAAGCTTAATCCATTATACCATTTTTCAATGTAATTGCAAATTTAATTACTTAATCGAAATTTTTCCAGATATCACAATTAACCTGTACTCCGTTAAATCTGATTATAAATATATGTACCGTGCATCTCGTCCCTTCGCGCACCGTTTCGTATCTCCAGCGTCCGACGTAGAAGCTATTAACTTTTAATAAAACGATTAAAAGTTAATTCTGCCTCTCGATTATTTCAATCGCGCAACACAATCCTAAAATGCACTACATATTTTCGCGTACGACGATCAAACATAGAACGAGCATTTATTCTCCCTACACTGAGAAAAAAAAGCTGTTGCTTCAATTAGGGCCGGTTGTTCCAACTTCTTAGTAAGCTAACCAATAGTTAAATCATATGTCTCTCTTTGTTTCTCCTTCAAATTAGACAAAGATAAACATATAATTTAACTGTTAGTTAGCTTACCAAGAAGTTGGAACAATCGGCCCTTAAAGTGGTATCACGGGATGCCAAAAACACAAGTAGTTCATTCAATTGTATTATTATTAGACCCAATGCCTGCATTTTTAAACCAATAATTCAATCATTGTTTTGACAATCTAAATATTGGGTTTATTAATAATAAAATTGAATGAACTTACTTATGTTTTTGGCACCCCGTGATACCACTTTAATTGAAGCAACAGCTATTCTTTTTTCTCAGTGTACGGGAGTTCTCCCTCTCGGTTCGCGGGAAGGATTAAAATAATTCTTCGGGGAATTTAATTTTCCGAACACGCAAGATATCTCCACCTATCCGTCCAGCCATCTATCTATCCGCTCGACCCTATCCGAGAAGCCCTCGCATATGCGCATTTCCGTCCCTCGTACGCGAAGCCCGCGGCCTTTAGTTCCGGGGGGGGGAGGGGGATGAGGGGGCGGGGGTCGAATTGTATTAAGCGGCGAATTCTTGGCGACGTTCCGGGGGTTGCACGGCGGCAGTATTTTCCCTCGCCGAGCGACGAGTACCTGTCCGTTGGCTCTGCCGCCGGAGCTCGACGTGGGACGGTTCCGTAGGACCTGCGCGCTCCGCCGGCCTGGCGGTTCAGTCGCTTCTACCAAGCGGCACTCACGTTCCGCGTCCGGACCGCACGCGCCTTTGCCGCGCGCGCGACTATCCTCTCTCCCTTTCGCTCTCGTTCTCCCGGCGACCGCAGCATCCCGCTGTGCCCGAGAGCCCCCGGATCAATCGCGCGGATTCTCCGCGCGGGCCGAATCGCCCGAGAGGCACCTCGTCCAAATCGACGAGACTTCGAACGAATAGATCGCTCACCCGAGCGGAGAACGCGGCTCATTCCCTCTTCGACACGAGACGCGTGGCGAGGAGGGCGCCGATTAACAGTGTTGTGAAGGCGAACCGGCGTGTTTGACAAGTGATCAGTGAGCAGAGATTCCCCAGTTTTCAGTTAGTGCTACGTGCGGAGAGTGGAGCGGTTCTTCTCGTAAGCGGCAACGTGATAGGTGAGTCTTTCTCTTCCATTCACGATTGAAGTCCGTCTTTGCTTTTCACGATCTTAACCGCCTCGATCGTGAGACAAACGCGCGTCGTAATAGTCCGATGGTAAATCTTCTGCGCTACGGGCGAGATATATACGTGGTAAAGGGCGACGTTGAGAAAGTGCCGCTTTCCAACACGGTCCACGTTGACATAAACGAGCGGGCTGATTCGACGGATCGCGTGTATCATGTCTTTCCTCGGTAAATCACTTTTAGAGGCCGCGAACAACTTTATGCGAATGTATATACTTATTCCTAATGTGATAAATGAAAGCGGAAGATTTTCTTCCTCCCTTTCTCCATTGACTCTTCAGTTACATTGTGCAGAAAGTTTAGCATATCATGTGCGTTCAGGTTGGTGGTCTAATTACAAAGATTGCTTATCGCTTCGGAAGATCGCATACATTACGGACGTACGATTAATTTAGTTAATTACATAGCATTACATGGTATAAGCCTAGCATTCGAGCAGAGATCGCAGATCTCTATAAGATCTAGAAGATATAAGTGTGATCGCAGCGTAATGTCAAAAAGCGATTCCAAGTGGGCAAAGTCAATATGTGTCGTCCTCTTTTCGCAGTTGATGAACGCGATACGTCACAATCGATCATGAGGTGTCGCGACAACGTCGTCAAAGCGGAAGTGCCTTTCTTTTTCTGTCGTTTACGAGTAACGAGTCGCGCAGGGACGCACCCACGAAACGGCGAACTCGAGGGATTAATCTTAGGACTGCTCGACGTCATAATTAATCGCGTCATCGATCGATAATTTATGCGCTAATGACTAGTAAGAATTAGCGCACACGAGCGCACATACAACACACACATCGCTGCGTTATGCACTTCTAATTATTGCACTGCCGCTTTCCTCCCTCTGGGATCGTGCAAGCTTTAAGCCGCAGGACGCGCGTCATACATTATTCTCGATCTTCGTTCACCGGCGAGAGTAGGTGGTTTTAACCATTCCACCCTTAGTTATGGCAGACTCGGTCGTCTATTAATAAGGAGGGAGATCTCCGGACCGCCTTTGTTATCAAGCATCATGTCACAGTATGAATTGCGGCAGTTCGGCTCCGAGCCACTGAAGCGGCTGCCATAATGAATGGCCGATAGTTAGGTGCTTGCGGAAACATCAGCGCGTTTCATTCCAACTCCCAGCCCTCTCTCCTTCTCAGGATGTCACCGTGCTTCTCGCGTAAACTAGCAGTCTCTCTCTCTCCCCCCCCCTCTCTCTCTCATTATTTAATTTTAAATCTATATAAACAGTCTTAATGACTTACATTTCACTTTTAATATTATGGTTCAGTCTGCTGGTAACCGTTCGTGCGCTATGACTTAATTTCTGTGTGCGAAATAATTTTTTGACTATCTTAATTTTATATGACGACTATTTTATACTTTACATTTTTATTCAACTATGACACTCTGCATATGTAAGTTTTTTACTTCTCATTATCTCACAATACTCAATTGTCAAATACTGTTTTTATCTGTTCGTTATCACAATTTCTGTTTTCAATTGTCTTTTAGTTCTCTGGACTTTGACATATTTTGGAACATTGTCATTTCCATTGGATGTAATTGTGTATGATCCATATAATTAATCTTAATTTAATCACTTGAGAAGGACCAGAATCCATGGTCGAAACGTCGTGACTTTTTAATTTGAAATAAAATTGGCCAGTAGTGTCGAAACAAATCTCCTCTTTGGTTTATTATTCACTGGCGAAGAATATTCATCTCTTACTTGTTTATTTAATTTTAATTGCAATATATTGTAAATTGACATATGTTATAATATGGCAAAAAGAAATTCTACACAGAAAGAACAGCTTTGCTGAAGTATCTAAAAATGTAGTCAAATACAGATAAAAAAATAATTATGTCGGACTATCCAAAATAATTGTAGGACGCTCAAGCTGTTTGCTAGGATGTCAAAACTTTTTACAGCATTGTCATTATGCTTGAGCGTCCTATTATTTTGGATGATCCAACATAATTATTTTCAGATCTGTATCTGGCTAAATTTGTAGATACTTCAGCAAAACCGTTCTTTCCGTGTAGAAATGAGAATTAAATAATATATTATTACGCTATTTTTATAAAATAAAGTATTATTAAATCTCTTTATAAAAATTTTAAGGAATCCATCTTTTTCAATTCTAAGATAGAAGGATTTAATATAAAATTCTTTTACATGCGAGCGATGCCAATCGGATCGTAAATTATATAACATAAATTATATTTGCCTTATAAATATAATAATTTCGCCTTATAAATATAAGGCGAAAAAAAATTGACCATGATACTGCAACATCTTCGAACATCATGTACAATGCAAAATAGATGGTTGTGAATCCAACGATCGAGATACTAGTTTGTTAACAGCGAAGAGTTTCAACACATAACCACTTGATAATTAAGAGCATGTGTTTTGCAAAATTACAAGACAGCCGGTTGGTCGAGCGAGTTAATTAACGTTGGATATGAACACATTCATCAGGAATACATATCCGGTTCGAAAATCATCACTCTCAGTAATGGAACATGACACTTCACCCTAATTACATTATAGCTGAGCAACTGCAAATGCGTTCCAAATTCGGAATTTCGGATCATCGTACGCATCGATGTCCGAAATAGACAGCTCTCGTAAGAGAGATGATTACTTCTCATTTTACTTCAGCTGTGATCGTACTTCGAAAGAAAGCATAAAAACTAATTGCACGTGTATAATTTAATAAATCGCATAAAATTGATGATTTAATTTTGCTGTTAGCTCGTGAAAGCTTATTATTATTATATATTTTGTGAAGTTAATGGAACGAGTTCTCAGAAAAGCTATATTGATTAAATAATATTTCGGGTTTTATCATACAGAAATGTCTGGAATTGAAAGAGATGAAATTTAAAGCAGGGAATGTATGAATAACTTGGAAGAATGTCCTTCCTTCCGAAAACTGTTCACCTTAATGCGGACGAGAGATCATCAAGGGGTTAACAATCGATCTTCTAGGATCGTCGAATGCCGTTTAAAATTCAAATACTAGTTCAATGCTTTCGACTGCATAGCAGTTACGACGACTGTAACGATGTAATATCAGCATCGGGATAAAGGAATATAAATGAGAATTATAATACTTTTTGATGCGAAGTAAGAATAAGCAGCACATTGAACCTTTCACATTTCAATTAAGAGCATTCCTATTTTAATCCAGTATTACACATTTGACATTTGAATTAATATCTTTCTGGAACAATATATATGTTTCCGTATAGAAACGATTCTCTGAATAATAAATATGTGGAATTTATATATCATTTAGGAATTTCCGCTAAAAAAAGAGAGAAGGAGAGAGAGGAAGAGATAAATTGACATTTAGATAAAGTAGAAGAAGATGAAACAGGATATCGATCAAATGGAAAGGTATAAATTTTAAACATCATGCATGTGATGCTAAGAATTCCGACATATCACCGGAACGGCGCACAATTCCATTTATGTAAAATACATTTTCAAATTTCACAATAAACTTTTTTATCTAAACTGATCTAAATATACGAGCCTATTAATAACGCTCCGTATGTAGTACATCCATTTGTTAATCAAAGAATTTAAGCAACCCGAATAAAAGTCACGTAGCATAATGAAAAAGAATCGAGTACGTCGCGTCGTCATTCCGCGCATACTCGCCGTGCAAAATGAGAAAAGGGGGAAAGACGGAAGTAGGATGCATACAAAAGATGACTTACGTGGCACGTACGCGGGAGCACGAAGATTCATGAACTGATTTCGAACAAGCGCCGACATCGTAACTCCGGCATTATACGTCGCACGCGCGGCATCCGCGCCGTGCTCACATTTAAAACAATCTCACGCGACGTAAGTCGCCCGTCTCGACGGAAGGCGAAATTCACGAGAGACGTATATGAGATTGCGCCGCGGGAGAAGAAATACGTACTGCAACCGACGACCATGACGATGACGACGACGAAGGCTGGCTCTCGCCATCCGGGTGTGCGGAAGTCCGCAAAAAAATTCGATAGTTTCATTCCGCTTTTACGGCGCCGTAACACCGAAGATTTCATCATCGCGGATAGGGACGGCGAAAAGACGCGGTGGTCGGAGATGGAGGAACGACGGCGAGGATCAGTCGAGCGGAAAGCTCTTTCGGGGCGAAATACATGCGGCTATGCAAATACCCGGGGTCGGGGCATTCGAGAGGAGTGGGATGTGCATCTGGGCGAATGCCGGTATCCGGCCTTACGCGGGCTACAAGTAGCTCGTAGAGACCGATCGAACCCCCGCATCCGTCTCGTCGTCGGTGTTTCATGAGATCGGGCGAAATCGATCGCGGATCGGAGGAGGGTTGGGTGAAGATAAAAAGGGTGAAGGCAACGAAGGAAAACCTTCGGATCGTGGGGAGTTAAACAATAAAAGTGCCAGAGCGTTATTGTTATTGCTATTATGGATATACGGTTATATGCCTGCCCTCCGAATTTCGTCCGTTGGAAGTTCCTATAACAGCTAGCGCAATAATTATGGAAACGCCGATGCCCCGCGGACGTGTTTGATCATATATAGATCGGGATAATGCTCCCGGGCGACAGCTGCGCCGATCGTTTTTACGCCTAATCGCGTATTCCTGGGAATTGACTTAACGTCGATTTTCTATGCAAATGTCCGGGCCGTGCCTGGGACTCATGACGATTCGTGGGATGCGTTTAATCGCGATCTACATATGTACACTGCAAATTCAAGCGTGTTATTTTAGCTGAAGTTCTTCTTACACATTTCTTGCCGTTTTAAATCATATCATTTAACACGATTGAACGTATTATTTTTAAATTCAGTCAAATGTGTCATTTTTAGATGTTTACGCGTGTAAAAATAACACGCTTCGATTTGCAGTGTAGGTTCCTTCTTCGGTGCGGCTTTCAAGTTCGTTCTAGCTCGTAACTTTTAAAATGCTTTACATCGTAAAAATAACGGGGTCAGTTTAGACGAAGACTTTTTTAAATTTAATTCCTACTGCTATTTCTGTCCGAACACGTCCGATATAAAATGTAGAAATCTATTAGATAAGAGTAAATATTCTCAAATATACCAGCGCTTTCGTTTAATTTAATTTCTCCACGGAAAAGTCAAGTATCTTGGTCATGTAAATATCGGTTTCCACCGTTTACGTTAGATTTCTATAAAACGCTGATATCGCTCTACCATCTTAGGATAATTAGCTTCCCCATTGTAGAAAAGTTTCAATTGGTTATACTTTAACAGGAGCTTTTTTGCTTGCAGCGCCGAGTTTACGTTTTCGAACTTAACTGCTTTTTCTTCTCGGCTCTTTAATTCGCTCGGCATTCTCGCGATTGATTTTTTTAGTCTGCTCAGACCGAAAGTTTCTCTATAAGTCTCCGGATGCTCCTCGTTTACGGTAAGATTCACTCAAACAGCGGTATAAGCGTAATCGCCGTGGAACGATACCGCCATTAGTTCGGCACGCTCGCAACGGAAGCTATAACAAGTTTCTTGTAATCATCCCCGGCGTCCAATTGTCTTCAACTGCACGTTTGCTCCTAATTATATAGTCGCACGCGATGTCTGAAATATGAAAATCGCGCGGTGCGCCTGTGTGTATAACAAAGAGCATCGATAGAGTTACATTGTAATTAGTGGCCGGCGAAATGATCTCGATACTATAGGTTTATCATTGGAGCTAGCTCCTTTGTGAGATCGACAGGCAGTTTAAATACATTCTTGTAATAACGAGAGATATTAATATAATAGATGCTCCCAAGATATATAAGCGGCAGTTCATAAAGTTTCGAACGGTTCTATAAAGTTTTAACGATCGTCAAACGTTGAAGCTACGGGTTTTGTGAAATGGGGGCGCATTTTAGTTTTAAAAGACTTAAGATTTCTTGAGAGTCGCGAACCGTACTTTTATATATGTGCATTCGAGCACTGATTTGACAAAGAAGCGTACACGAGAATATAACGGAGTCTTACAATTTTGCAAACATCTAAAAGTCTTGCGAAATTATTCATCAGGAAAATTTTTGAGAAGACTCTCAAAAGATATTGAGAATAAGATGAGAAATCTGCAAAATAAAACGAACAAGTGTACAAATTATCGCTGATAGCAAATATTCCATAAAATCTCTACAATCTCAAAAATAAATGATTGTGCTAAATGGCAGTCCTGCAGACTGCAGAGCTTCTTTTTGTGTGTAAAATCGATCATTATGCTGCTGATCTGTACTAATTGGCACATTTTATAGAGAAAATAATAAGCACCTTTGCGTAAAAAATAGAAAAAGGTTACGAAGCCTGTTTACAATCAAACATACATTCGTTATCGCTCGCTGGGCCGTGAGCGACTGATCGTTACTGAAAAATCGGTCAACGAGCGGCTGTAACTTCGCAGAGGAGCTCGCAGGAAGGATAACTTCGTTGATACGTGCGTATGTGCTCGCTCGCGTTTCCCCGGCTTCGTCGACTGTAAAACTTTTTTTGAGATCGGCAGGACGCGTTACACGAGTAACGTTTGTAAAACTCTCTGCCTTGGCTTCCTGTCGCACGGCGTCTCTTTCTAGCCTCGCACGCAGAGCAGAGCAATTAACGACTTTTAAGATCCTGAAATCGTTCCGCTGCCAATTTTCTCCAGTGCTCCTCCTCTTCACCTCCTTCTCCAGGACGCGTCTGACAACGCCAATACTAACCGACCGATTGCACGACTAACGCGTGGCTTTGATGACTATACGATGGCTCTCTTTCCTTTTTTTCCTTAGCATCGACTTTTTACTTTCGTCTCTTCGGATGACCCTTAAGACCTCCTCCTTCGGATTCGCGCTCCTTTCTCGCCTCTATGGCTGTTGTAGCGGCCGGGACATAAACGACGACGACGACGACGACGACGACGACGACGACAACGACAAGGACGACGAAGTGCTCTAACGGGGCTATCCGTGCGCCGCAGGCACCGATGGAATCCGAAGCCCCTGAGCTCGAGTCACCTCTCACTCGGCTGGAATGTGTTTCTCGGACCAACGTCTCTCTCCGCCTGTGTTGTACGTTGCTGGAGCTCTGATGCTATATATCTCGATAACTAAGCGCCGTAGAGACCAAGCTCCTAGGAATGTCGAGACGCTTTGCGCGAGATAGGCCGCCGTCACCACATCCCCGCCGATGTTTTGGACTGAATAGAAATCCGAGAGTCCCTTTCCCACGCTTGTACAGACACTAGAAAGGTGTAGGATTCTGACCTCACAAAGGGAGGAAACACGTTTGCTCACTCCACAGAGAGGACCGTTAGTAACGCTGTATACAAACGAGTTCACGAGTTCACTAATTCACACCAGGAAGTTTCAAATGTATTTCGAGTATATAAGGATAATATATTGTTCTAATATATACATAGTATTATATTAAGTAATTTATTATAGCAACAGGGACATTCTCTTTGTAAGTTAATAATAAATAAAACAGTAAATTAATTGATAAATGGACCACAGTAAAGATAATGGATGCAATAAATAAATAAAGGAAGAAATTATTTCAATTATTAAAATTATTTTAATAATTAAAATAATTTATTCTATTATTTACTGTACTTTATTCATCAATTAATTTACTCATCAATAAATTTACAAATTATTTTAAGATATCTTATTTAAGATAATTTCAAGATAACTTATTGTTCAATAAATAAATAGTCTTATACGCAGAAAATTATGAATAAACATCAAAAACTTAAAACACTAATATATTAAGCTTAACGAGGAAAAGCATCATACATAAGAGATTTAATTCAGTCAAGATTTAAAACAAAACACAATTCACAGAGACTGTCGCATTCTTAAAGTTTGTTCTCAATCATCTTGTTAGATATCATAATCACGAACACGCTTATTTGAATCTTTGATGTTTAAACTAGCTTTCTATGCTGTTTAAAACACAAGACACCACTACGAAATCTTGTTTTCCGGTTGTCAAAGCAAATAAGCTTGCCATAATTCAAGATGAAGTCTCAACGAAGGGCATTTAAGACAATACCTTGAGGAATATCTTAATCTTTTAGCAATTACTGGCACGGTTCAAGTATTATGAAATTTTTCGCAATATATAAAGTATCCTGAATTAGCGCAACACTTCCTTTTATTTACAGAATATTTTATTAATTATTGGAATAATTATTGAATTATTTTAAAGATAATTTCAAAAGCTGTAAAATATCTAGAAAATTTTATATATGGAAAGAACGGTTTTGCTGAAATATCTAAAAATTTCGCCAGATACTGAAAATAATTTTGTTCGACCATCAAAAGTATGTAGGACGTTCAAGCATGATGATAATGCTGCAAAAAGTTTTGATATTCTAGAAACTATTTTGAACGTCCAACAAAATTATTTTCAGATCTGTATCTAGCCAAATTTTTAGATATTTCAGTAAAATCATTCTTTTTGTGTACATTTAACCGATGGTACACAAATGAAGTTTTATATCCTTCGTTAGCAATTTCAAAATTCATTCTGACAGCACTTTAATTTGACGCTGATTAAGTGGTACTTTATAAGTGCTGCTTGTGTTCCATTTATGACGTATATTTTCTTCTCTTATTCGCGGCCAAATTTACCTGACGCAGCCTAGCATATTATTTGCCCAAGCCTTCTCTTATGTTACCCTAAGCGAACTCCATTCTCGGACTACATCCAGCGGTCATGCGAAACAGAATTACCTCTCAGCGAAAAGAGAAGAGTAATATACGCACTACTCGGCGCATACTTGCAACCGGGCACAACGGAAGCGGGCGAATCTATTCCTCCTCCTCCCCCCTCTCCCTCCCTTCACCCCCGTTCACTCTCTTCTCCCGCTGCAGCAAGAGCCACGGCCGACCCTGCGAATGCATGCTCGGCACGCCCTACGTCTTGGCCGAAGTATTAGCGCTAATGGCGACTACATTTTCCAGCCTGGAACTCACCCGACGTCCGACGTAAACACAGCGCGCGCGGTGGTATACGCCCCGATGCTACTTTCCGTACTCGCTTCTAATTGCACTCGCGCGTATCTCGCGATCCTGCCTACGAGCTCGCAACGAATAGGACACCCCATGACTATGATAGTTATGGTGCCTGCCCTCGGTCTGCTCTTTTCCCTTCCCTTTCTCGTGGGGAAGACATCATCTTTTACTCCTCAGGCACAGCCGAGTGGTTCCCCGTCGATCTTGCCGAACGACGTGATGTGAAACCATTCTCTGACCTTCCTCCAAATCCCCCATGATGAGAACGTCGTTGCAGAACCCTCGCAACGGCGATAAAAAATTTTTACCGTAAAAAAGAAGCACGATCAGCCATGAGAACAAAACGTAAAATGCGTGTAAATAGAATGTCCGGGTCAAAAATTTTTGCTAATTAATCAGGCGCGTACCAGCGCAGGATGCTGATGTAAATCCTGCGAATTTTATGGCATGCGTTTTAATTACCGGGCATAATTACCGTGGCACGCCTCGCAGATCCCGTTAATACAGATATACGCGAGATGCATAGCTCCGTTAACAGAAATTGTATTATCGGCAGGAATTTTTCTTATGATAAAATTTATGCAAAATGAAACTTTACTCCGTTCCCTCTTTGATAACAATATGCCGTGTATAACAAGATTAATATAAAACAAAATTTCTTACCGATTTTTTTTGGCCGGTACGCTATATATCGTGCGCGCGCGCGCGCGGGCGCTCTCGTCGTCACGAAATTAGGAAAGAAAATTCCGGTATGGAAACGGGAAAGTCATGGTAAAGTAGGTCGTGGCTACGGCGCGAGATCAAAGGGTGCCCAGCTTTTTTCCCCGCGAGGTTGTAAACAGGAAATTTTCCACGGAATAAAGCCAGCTTGAGACAAACGCGAGCGGAGCAGCACGCGACGCCCCCTTGTTTGCATATGAAAATGTAATATCCTTAGCAAATTTACTCGGGGACGATATAATCTACGACAAAGAAGCCGAGAAAAAAAGTTACTGCGACGACCACGGCATCATCGAGGATGTAGGGAAAATTCCGTAAAATGACGGGAAATGTCGGCAGGCCAGCTTGTCAAGGAGTCGGCGCAGTTGGCAAATTAGAAATTAGAAACGCATTTGACATTTTTCCGAGGTACGTTATCGCATCCCG
>NJRP01000115.1:389206-412463 GCA_003063835.1 Aphaenogaster floridana | reverse complement strand
CAATTTTTAAACTTTTTTTGTTAATAACTTTTTAACAAACAATGACCGCCGGCTACCATCTTCTGAAGGTCACTCAGGAGGGTGACCTTGACAACATATGTCAAAGTCAAGGTCATTGGCGAATGCGGTCTTTTTGTACATAATTACCCAATTATGCTCTAAGTAATTTGATTTCGCTTCATCAAACTTCGTATTCGACTTTCCATTATCGAGAGACTCAATTTTTTTAATGAAAATCTTGAGAGCCGCGAAAATATTTTCTTTTCATTATTACCATATTAGATTCATTTCGATCGTGGATGAACGATCGGTCGCGGGGTTAACGTTTTTATCTTACGCGCCCAAGTTTTCATCGTCTGCCAGGGCCACTCATTGATATGTGCATCGGCGTTGGAATTGCAGTCGACTCGATGGAAACGATCGTACATACGTGTCGTTGAAACAACAACGACCGCGTAATGCAAAGTAAATATAGCGGACGGACGCGCGTCGCAAATTCACAATCACGTCATAACGAATCGAATGTTATTCTGAACGTTGCTCGCGCGAAACCCGCCCGCTAGTTAAATGGCTCTATATTCATGCCGCGGGATCCGGCGCGAGGCGCGGGAGAGGAGCAAATGGCAATAAATTTAAATTGAATTGTTATATTTACACGCGCATCATAAATAATTGAAGTCGCTGCGGCCGTATCCGGGCACGATGCGCGAGCCGAAAACGCGCGTGCGGAAAGTACACGGGATGGGAATTGCAATTTGCATTTTCTATTGGTTGACTCGACTTAACGATTCTCTCGCCGGCTAACGAGCATTACGTTTATATTATTCGACTTAACGACTTCCGCGTCGACTGGCGTGAGTATTGACACTGTCCGATTTGATTTTCGCTCGGCGCAACGATGTAACGAGAATCACTTCCATGTACATACGCGCGAAACGAGTCCTTCGGAAAATCTGTAACTCTGTAAATCTGTTCTTGGCCGTATAACAAATAAACTTGGCAATTAACTTGGCAACATTAAACCAACCAATTTTGATTCCATTTAATTATAAAATGTAATCCGACGCGAAGCAGATCGCTTACAAGCAGGCTACTTCTTTCGGCAATTCCGCGCAAATTTACCTCGCGTTCGCACGGAATATCCCGCTAAGCCATTCGCGATAATGCAGTCGCTTAACGGCCCATTAAGCACAGTCATTAAAAATTATCCGCGTAGATAAGCGTAATAAAATAATTTGCGTCGTTCGGTAACGCGCGGACGGGCGCGCTTCCGTTCCGAAGCTTAGGCAAATTCATTCAAATTGCGGAAATACGACAGTTTAAGGCTGCAAACTGTACTAAGCGGCGATTACGGGCTCGTCGCGGCAGAATGACGCTAAACAGCCGCTTGTACTGCCATCACCTTATGCGCATCATACATCGTTTACGGATGAATGAAGACACTCTGTGCAAATTATGCAAATAATGTTAACGAGCATGGCAGCCGCGCTTCATCTGTGCTAGATTGCTATTCCAACTTGAAGACAATGTAAAAAAAGTTTGATGAAAATATAAAAAATTGCAATAAAGCTGATATATTAAATCAGCTTTTTTATCATTAAATTAGCTCTATTAATTGATACTTTTACTTCTTTTTATCTTCTTATCTTTAATATAAACTAGCTTAAACTACCTGGTGTTGCCCAGGCTTTTTTAATCTAGAACAACTGCATTTGTGGTAATAGATATAGATAGATAGAATAGAAGATGCACCGAACTTTTAAACTATCACAAAATGTTAAGGGGATGAAATTGGGGGAGGGGGTGGGATGTCCAGGTTTCATGGTAGCCTATATTTTGCGCAGAGGTTTAGAGAGTAATTATGCCAAAGTTGGTCCATATCGGTCAAAGGGTTTAGGAGTATATAGGAAACATACGGACATACAGGCATTCTACTATATACAGGGTGCTTCAGAATTGCACGGCACTATTTTAGGGAAATATTTTCTAGGTTAAAATGAACAAAAAAGTATATATAAACATATGTTCCAAACTTGTGTATTAGTAAGATATTAAAGAGTAAAGATTATGTTTAACAATAATACATTTAAAGTATGTTTTCGAAGTGCAGCTTCCATTATGCGATTTCTTAATTCTTCTTGCGTGCCAATAGGTCCGCAATAAACTAAAAACTTCTACAAATCTTCGAAGATATTCCAATACGAGATTGACAGGGAATGTGGTTTATGCACGATGGTGCACCAGCCCACTTTTCTCGCATTATTAATAACTATTTAAATACTACATACAGTAACCACTGGAAATGGACCCATTAAATGACCATCACGATCGCCCGATCTAACGCCGTTAGACTATTTTCTATGGGATTGAATAAAGTCTTTAGTTTATTGTAGACCTATTGGCACGCAAGAAGAATTAAAAAATTGCATACTGGAAGCTGCAGCAACTGTCAGGAATAATCCTGATGCTATAAGGCGTGCGACAGAAACATGGATTCATCGTGCTGAATGCTGCATTCAACAAAACGGCGGCCACTTCAAAAACATACTTTTATGCCCATTTCCACCAACGTGGATTAACTTTAAACTCGGTTTAATTTGCTCTTTATCCTTTTCTAGTTCTAAGAATTAGAAAAAGATGGGCATAAATGTTTCACTGTTTAACACATAATCTTTACTCTTTAATATCTTACTAATAAACAAGTTTGAGACATATGTTTATATAAACTTTTTTGTTCATTTTGACCTAGAAAATATTTCCCTAAAATAGTGCCGTGCAATTCTGAAACACCCTGTATATATAAATATATATAATTGTATTCCATACCGTAAGGCTTACTTTTCAATATACTATTTGCTGTAGATTGGATTCTTTCGTGCTTTCTTCCTTTAATTTCATTTTCGTATTTTCTCGCGTCTTGGCTCTAATAGAGTCACGCGTTAGACGAGTCGCTGGTCGTCGCTGCCCGAAGTAGTTAAGCACCGTGCTTGGTCGGACGAGCTGCAGCGCGGAGCTCGCGGCCGCTGATTGCAGTCGCGATTTTCTGCTCGGGCGTTCATTTCCCCGCGCGGTGCGCATAAACTGTGCGAATGCATGCACGCGTCCGCGGTCGGTTCGTAGGATAAACGCAGAGCGCGGCCTGGAAATTACGCCGCAGTTACATTCGCGTAAACGTTTTTAATCTCGTGTCAGCGGCAGTCGCCGCAACGCAAAATTAAGTACACTCGTTAGCGTGGGCGATGCCCGCGCTAATGCGGGAAAGATTCGGGCGAGCCCCGCTCCGGCTTCTTATCTTTTTCAAGCGCGGCGACTCGCATTAATTCGCGATCTGCCGCGAAAAGCCCGGCGATGGCCGCGTATTCCGCGGCCGGGTTAAACGTATAAATCCCCGCGAAATAAAGCCGGCAATAACGCGCCGGCGAGCTGGGGGACCACTGCGTCGGCGAGTCCGTGCCGTGGCAGCGCGAAGCGGTAGCGTGATAAATGCCTTCGCGAGGATGAAGGAAGGAACGTTTCGCGAGCGTTTCCGCGCGAGCGCGGCCTGGGATTACTTAATGCGGAGATTACGGCCCGTTGAACGGGGAGCCGTAACTAATCTACATCGCGCACGCAATAAATACGTAGCGTACCGCGCCGCGAGACGTTATCGCGCCCGCGGCCGTGAAGTTCTCATTTGTACCGGCCGCGGCCGTGCGCCAATTTTGCTGAATTAACCCTTTCGCGTCCAGGATTTCGTTATTTCATTTTCCGATTTAATTTTCCGATTCGCGGCGCAACATGCAAATCGCGGGCTCCAAAGTGCCTTGGTAACGTTTGCAAAAAAAAGAATTCATTTTGTTTCGCACGCGGTTTCTCTCTGACACGCGCTCAACACGGTTTCTCGATTGAAGTCGAACGATACCACACACCATGGCACGTGCGTCAGCGACAGAACTCTCTCTCTCTCTCTCGCTGATCCTCTTGGACAAGTATAAATCGCGCCAGCCATTATGGTCCACCATCGACGGCGCGGCCGGATCGTCGCCATGGGCGTGTCAGCGGAAGCGTTATCCCCGAAATGCGATACGAGCGAGCGTGCGAGGCTGCGCACGGTGTTGATTATGATCGTAAATAACAATCGCGCACGCCATCGACGTTTACCCGATGTTACGCGCGCGTTGTACCGTCCTAGGTACATACAACACCACCATCGCATCGGCGCGGCGCGGCGCGGCGCGGGCGCGACGCCGACGGTCAGATCGACGAGAGAGCGATTATCTATCAATCATAAGCACGCACACGCACACAATCGGCTTCTGATTCGCGTCGCACGGCTACAGTTTATTATTCGCGTCGGGCGATCGTACCCGCCGGCGGGCCTGTGGATTTGACAGGCCGGATTTCATTAACACGGGGTAGCGACAACGCGAGCGAACGCGCGAGCGAGTGCGAATTCGAGCGAGTGCGCACGTGGCGCGTCGCCACGCCGCGGCCGCGCCGTCCCGTACCGTCACGGTTATTTGGATATCTCGGATGTTCGTTCGACGACCGATGCATTCGGTTCTAATTTATAATGCGCACGCCCCCGAGGTGTCACTTATGATCGATAATATATCTGGATCGCGATGATAGCCACCGTCCTCCGATCGAGAACGGCGAAGCGCGACGCGTATTTCCGCGGGCCGCGTATATGTTAACGATGTATATATGTATTCCCATAATATTCCTCTTTCTGATTAAATTTGCACGGGGCCATTTTGATTATGCATACTGCGTGGTATTGTTTTAATCATTTTAGCATAATCGATGCGTCGATGTATCTGTTGAACGCGTCTAGCGTTAGTGTTGAAAATGTGACAGTCATAAACTTGATATAGTAACAGAAACGTTTGTAGAGACGGGAAAAAATTTAGTTGCTCATTTTTAGGTGTTATTAAACGTTATTCAAATTATAATTGTTAAATGTAACGAATACAGCAATTTAAAGTCTTTTGTACCAGACGATCGAAAAATTGAAATTGTTATTGTAATACAGTGCTATTATTATATTATATTACAATTAATTTTCAATGTTATATTTTTGAATAATTACTCGCATATAACCTTTTAGCATAACGTATATCAATGTTGATAAAGCGTATACAGCGAGCGGTTCTCGATAGCCCAATGGACCTAATATCCGATCCATGTTCGACAAATGGCGTGACAAATCGTGCTTTTACATGGGCGGGGACGCAGTTATCGAAGTGATAAAATAATTGCTAATCGAGATGTTTGGTGCGCAATAACGTGTTAAGACCAACCACTCGATTCAAATGCGATTATTGGATCAGCTCAGGTATATTCGTTGAGTGACACGTTATTAAGCAACAATGGTGGTGCCCAGACTAATTTATAATTTATGCGCTGAAGCGCGATCGTGATCGGGTTAGATTAACGCGATAGAACTCTCACGTCGTGTGCATCAATCAGACGGCGATGCAAATTCGTTGCATGTGCGTTAACGAGGGCTATATCGTTTTCCTGATATTAGCTGAAATGCATACAATGCCGCTTGATTAGCAATTTTAACTATACCGCGCGCTAAGTCATCATCATCGAGTGGCATTTCTCTTTGTTATTAAATATGTCATAATTTCATTATGACATTACACGTAATTATAAACTTATAATTTCACGCTAATATTAACAGCACATTGACAACAAGCTTATTATTCATTTTGTTAATACAAAAGATTTTTCGTAAAAGCAGCTCGAAGAGCGTTATAATACATGCCAAATAGATGTATTAATTAATTTGAAATTTCATTTGCAAAGTGAAACGTATAAGATAACATCGTTTAATGCGTTTCGAGATTAAAATTAAATTTTCGCGGACACGTGTGAAACTCGTATCGCAACCTCATATCACCGCAATATCCCGGCAGCCTCTTTCTCTCTCTCTCTCTCTCTCTCTTTCCGTCTCTATCTCGTCGGCTTTTACTATTATCCAGATTCGCCGGCTGCAAACAAAGAAAAGTGCACTGTGCGCCTTTAAAGCGATGCGACGGTTGGAAGACAAGCAACTCGATATTATTCTCCTCGATTGTGCGGGTTATTACATGAGAAGTTTAGACGAATACATATATGTATATAGCACCGAGGACGGCTAAAGGCATACTGCTTAAACACCCGCGCAAAAAACATGCACCAGGATGTTTAGCTGGAACCGCCGAAAGTTCTATGCGATGGTCCATAAATTCTGCTGTCAAAGACCAGAGCGTGTTTATGACAGTTTAAATACTGCCCACGCCTCGCGTGAGCGAAGGATTTTATCTTTATGAAGCGACGATTTTGCGTAAGTAACGACTTCTTTATTTCTATGCAGAACCATTTATTTGTACATTTTATTTGTTTTGCGGCGTTCACCGATTTTTTCCTATTTCTTTACGAAATAAAGAAATCATTAGGTACTTACGCAAAATCGTCGCTTCAAAGGAATTTTGAATGACTTCTTTATTTCTTTATGAGATATTTTTATTGACTTCTTAATTTTTTTTACGAAATAAAGAAGGCATTAAAAATTATGGAGCAATCGAATAAGAGAGAAAAAATCGGTGAACCCCACAAAACGTGTATAAATAAATAGTTCTGCATAGAAATGGAAATATCGCCCTGTATATTTGTATGCAAACATTGTAGGCAAATTAATTTCGCTAGCCATTATATGTTGTATGTAGAAGTTAGCGCGAAATGATATCTCTCGCGAATCATCGCGCTTTAAAATTCATGAGCCCGATACGCTACGGCCAAACGAACGGTATTGCGGGCGCAATGTATTTGCGCTATGTTATTGGGATAAACGCGCGATACCTGTGTTTGCGATAACTAGAGATAACTAGTAGCCGGCTTGATAACTCGATTGCCTATGATTAAAACGTTATGCGCAAAGCGCATACACTAAACCTGAAATCAAATTAAATAGTTTATAGAATAATTAGAAATAACCAATAAAAGTAAAAAGTAAATAAAAGTAACGTATAGAAGAAATAATCTCTATGTGAGTAATCGACGAACTGCAAAGAACTGTGTATGTGTGAGCGTGTGTATGTATGAAGCTCTGTTCTTCTTGGCCTCTTCCATCCACTTTAATCATGTTTCTCTTCAATTACACGACGTGCGAGTAATATGAGTAATACTCGTCGAGGTCAATCTGCTGCGATTTCGCGAGAGCGTCCGTTCCGATAAGCGAAAAACGGATATTGTCATAACAATTGACGTTAACCAGACGGTGGGCTGATGCGATTCACACCGCCGTGTACACGGAAACTTGTATATCCCTTCGCAGGGACATGCCGCATGTCGCGTATCGTTGCACGAAAACATCGCGATAAAGTTCCGCTTGCGAAGCGAACGACGCGCGTCGAGACTTGCCGAGTGCGCGGAAAGTTCCTCGCAATGATCGATCGAACTTTCGTCCAAAGACCGAAGATTTACCGCCTCGTCGCTTCCAGAGCAAACGTTCGGACAACGCCTGGATTAAGTCCGCGCGATGTTCTTTTTTCAGGTCATTACGGCACAAGTTCTCCCCTGATGCAGTTAGTCGTTAAAACGCAGGCATTTCTTAGCGCGAAACTTTGCTCTCGTTTGAGGTGACATAAATTACTAATTTATGTCACCTATCGCGAGTTCACGTGGGACCGAAATAGAACGGGACAATTCGATTAGCGATTCGGATATTAAAGATATGGAACTTTACACTCTCGCTTAAACTCAAACGGGGTCATGCAAAATTTTAATTGTGCATTATAAATTTATACTGCTGAACACGACCGATAGTCACGTTTAATTCACACACACGTACCTTTATTCAATGTTACTAACAAGTTAAATATTATTACGCAAATTGGAGACTTTTAAAAATACAGATTTCATAAATAATTCGATGCCCATGAAACTAATGATCGTGAGACTAGGAAAAAGTGTTTGCGACGTTGCTACGCTGTTCTAGATTCTGAGGTAAAAAATAAAACGCGAATTTTAATTTACTGCGCGCAATTATCCGACGGAACTGGCACGACCATAGTGTTTCGATTTATCGACAAAACCTCTTTCTTGTGCCGGTCGAGTGGACGCGCGTACGTCGTTTCGTTCAATGCACCGGACGGTTCGTTCGCGTGGTCGCCAATTCGCGCGTAGGACGCCGAAGGGAACATAAAACACTTCGTTAGTCTTTCCAGAAGCGAACGACCGTAAACGCGAACGATCGAATAAAAAGGCCGCGTAATTGCCATGGTAACGGCGCTGACTCTGAGACTGCACTCGATTTGGCTTCCAAAGTGTAAAATTAAAATTGCCAATCTTTAATTCTTAGAAATACCTATCAGATCTCGATTAAAACTGACACGTAATTTCAGTTTATTGTATTATTATATGTTTTAGTTTATCTTTGTTATATTTCAGTTTATTAATGTTAATTTGATGGATCTTTAAATTTCGTAACAAAATAAAGATGATTTTATAAGAGATTTAGTCAAAACTGACGAAACTATTTCTTCTTGTGAGTAATGATATTCAAATACTATAATAATACTATAATAACGTTTTTATAATGAATATGTAGAGAAAATATAATATAATATGATATAATATGACATAAAAATTTTATGCGAAGTATTTGATGAATTCTGATACGTTTCTTGTTCTTCGCGTTATTATGTATCGGGAAGAAGGATCATAACTCAAGTTGTTTCGCTTCATGCACTTAAAAACGAGATACGTGAGGTATTATTTTCATTTCAAGTTTGTTCTTTGCACCTTGAATTTACGATCCCGTATCTTGGCAGATTTCGATTTTTAAAAAGCGGTTAATATTTCAGCAGATGTTTTCAGACGAAAATATGCGGCATGAATACTGCAAGTGCAAAGTAAAAAAATGGAAATAAAATTATTGTGGGTTAACATAAAAATTCCCTCGACATACGCGCGTGTTAAATTTTATACCGAGTACACATACATCTATATATAATTTATATTAACAGGATGAAATGTATAGTATGCTTTTAACTTTTATATATGCTTGTGGAACAGATATTATGCTACAGTGCAATTAAAATTGCATGCACATATATAAAACGAATATAATATAATAATTATATTAAATAAATTATGCAAAATAAATTATTAATAACTTAACCAAATCAATTGCATACAATTTTAATTAAAATATAATATAATAATACGTTTACTTTTCTCTTCAACGTCACAAATAAAAATTTGATTACTGGCCGAATTTTCATTGATTAAAAAAAAATAATAAATGTCAAGTTGGATGTAAATATTAATGGTAAATTTTCGATCGGGGTAGTGCGTAGGGACGGCACGTCAAATAGTTTGACGAAGTTACGTCATAATTTGCCACAAACTAATTCCAAGCGAGATCGACGTGCCAACGTGGAGAAATTTAATTTTCGGTCAGCGTGCATCCGCCGTTTAATTACGCCAAGTTCGAACGTCTGGCTTCTCTAATTCGTCCAAATAGAGGAGCACGCACGTGGACAGAAGCCAAGTTATATTAGGACGGTCGTGGGTCAATTAAGCGTCGAACTTTGTCAAGCTCCCGACATTAAAGTATACGTGCGCCGCTAGAAGCTTGCAAATTACTTCGTAGATGCACTTCGTGCCCGTGCGCATTTCAAGTCGGTGGGTATTGCATAAAGGGACGTAATAGATCTTAAACTTCATCAGCCCGCCACTTACAACAACGAGAAATTTTTCTATGGGAATTAAAATACATTAAAATTACGCAGGAGTGTGTATTTATGATTATCATTTATCTCACTAATATTCTGTAACACACAGATGATTACGATACGCACGAGCAAGGTGCAATGAACGCGGCTGCACATTTCTCGATAACATTTTTACAATCGTTCCGGCGGAACGCAATTTCGGCTAATGGGTCGTACAATTTTAGAGGTCGTTCTTTTGCCGCGTACGCGCGCTTTTTTTTTTACGTCAGCAGCAAATTGCAGCTTGTAAAAAAACCGGTTGCGAACGCGGAGTCATATTCGCTCAGTCGACAGATCTAATCGAGCAACGCAGCAAACTCGAAGAGTAATGATCCTCAGCGACTGGCCTCCGCGATTTATCGACACGACTTGACTGACGTTAACAGACATTTAGCTCGAAGACGAGCGAAACTTCGCGATGCTTCTTACGGAAACGTTCTCGTTTTACCGCTTGTCAGAAAAATAAACGCGGTTGATGCACGACGTATATTGTCCGATTCAATTGCAGACTCGACGTAAAAATGGCTGCCGAAAATACGAGATAACATAAACCAATAAATCGCGGAAAGTGCTGTTTCCAACGTATCTATCTGTTCGAGAGAAAAAAAAACGAACCGATCGCAGAAAGAACGCTCCTTGTATCCGTAGGGAGCTGTCGGGCGAAGCGACACTGAAATATCCCTGGCAAAGCGTGGGAATGACGAGATAACTCGTCTGTAAGTACTAGAGAGTTCAGCGAAGCAGCGATGATTCGGAGGAGCCGAATCTATGCCTACCGACTTGCCTCGAAGAAGATTGTTGCGCCGGCCGTAATATATTTCGAAGGTGCCGCGTCAGCGTCAACACGTAGCCTCTTCGCAGGGCTCGGTCGCGAAGCGACGTCCCTTACGATTCGACGTGACGTCGAGTATAAAGGAACGTACGTCGCGGCGGATGAATTGTGGCGCGGGATTCCGCGGGATAACCCGGCGCGATATTATAAAACTGTCGTAACACGTGGCGATCATCCCCTCCGTATTAAATCTAACGTCGCCTTTGAAAGATGGCGAGCGGGCAGACGCCCGCGTGGCGTGGCGATCCCGGGGCGTTTGTCACGTCTGTCAGTTCGCGGAAATTTATGTCTCCTCGAAGATCACCTACGCACAACACCACGCCGTCGGTGTGCCACCGGCGTGGCGTGGTGTGGCGTGGGGCTGTGGCGTGGCGGCGCGGCACGATCGTCTCTCGCGTGTCTCGAATCCATACTTTATGCCAATCTTACCGGCGGACGCCCCGGGCTTTCAGACGGAGAATCCTTCCATTTACTTAGCCCGCCTGCCTCTCTCAGCACGATCGAAATGACTATGGAACAGCCGCTCGCTCGCTCGAGTTTATTCCTTCCCGCATTGATTCGTGGCATCGTACCCAGCCTACGGCCCCCTCGGTCCCCGTCCCCCTTTGAAATCATAGTGATCGCGAGAACGAATGACTTAATCAACCACCCCCCCCCGCCCTCCGTCACCGAGCAAGCGGGTTCAAATCGCCTTTGTTAATCGTTGGTATGGTGCAGCCGAAATACATAATGGGATTTAACGTCGTCGAAGAATTACACACGTGGAGAAGGTGCTCCTCAGTGAATAGCGTGATGCATCTCGTACACGGTACACGGGTAAAATACGTGCACGAGCATAGATACTACAGCCACGTAGCGCAGTCGTGTGCCCAATAACAATCCGATTTTACTGGGGTGCGCGCGTGCTGCGTCCCGTTTCCGCTCGGGCCGGGAAACAGCTATTGTGCCACGAGTGCAGTGCCGACGCCATCCGCGTTCTCAATGGCATCGGCTTAAATTTGAATTATCTTAGCTGCGTAAATACACGCATTGTGCGCACGCTCGACAGAAATAGTAGGCTTCGGTCGTGAGCTCTTAATAGGTCCATAAGTCATCGCTCGCTGCGATGCATTGCAATAATCGTAATCTGTGAGATAAATGTCTGCCTATTCACAGAAACTATAATGAACGTTATTTAAAATGCTAAAAGACAAATAAATTTAATATAATAAACATGATTAGTGTTATTCCATAATTAATCTATCTACAAGTTACACTGAGAGAAAACGAAATAGTTCTGGCAACTATAATTTGGCAACTCTGAAATTTAAGTTGTTGCAACTAGTTTTACGAAGTAATAGAAACTAAAGTAGTACTGAATACTATAAAAATATAGTCACGCTAACTACATTTGTGAACTATTAATTGATAGTGAAATAGCGACTCAACTATAATTACACACACGGAAAAAACGATAAGGTTGCCACAACCACATTAATAGTAATATTTGGTACAGCCACGTCCTGTGGTTGTCACATTCACATTGATGTGAAGGCAACTATATGCATTTGGTACAGCAAACATAGTGAATGTTGAGACAAACATATATATAGATGCACTACACAAAACAATGTGAATGTGACAACCACAGGACGTGGCTGAACCAAATATTATTGTGGTTGTGGCAACCTTATCGTTCTTTCGGTGCAGTTATATAGATTTCATAATACAAGTAAGATATGATAACAACATTTTTCCAGTTTAGACAAATATGTAGTTTATTCAACGATTTACTATAAATGATTAATATTACTATGTTTTCTTAGTTCATATAACTTATTTGTTGTTGTTACTGCAACTTTATAGCACATAGTTGAGGCGCTATTTGTCCACAAATTTCTAGTTGCGGATACGACTTTTTTCTCTGAGTGTAGAAACTGAATTTTATCTCATGTTACTAGAAGATTTCTAATTATCAGATACATAAACTATTTTTGTCATAAATTTCAAAATATAAATATTGCGTAGTAATGTATTAAATATGTTATGAATGATGGAAAATATGAAAAGAAACATTTACTTTGTCTGCTCGCTAGAATAAGGTGCAGAGGTGTTTGAAATTTCAGCGTTGCGATCATCGCAAAACATTTCGCAAATAATGCAAGTTCGTCGAAGAGCGACCATCGTGAATCCCCTGAAAAAAAATCCCACGCTCTCTTGTACAATGAATTATAAAGCGTTCTTTTCCGAACAGATATTTCTAACTTTTCACTTAAGCGCACAAGCGGAAACAGGAAGGGGTCCCACTCGATGCTATCGGGCGTTGGCGAAGGGATTGTCCACGTAGAAGTTCCCTAAGGCAGCTGTAAGGATGTCAGGGGGACGGTAGGAGGAAGCAAGGAGGGAGCTCGATTTGGGGATCAAGCGCGAAAGGGAGGAACAAAAGTAAACTTATTTCCCGGTAATGCGAAAAGTTTGAGAGGTGGAAAAATGTTCTCAGCGGTGCTTTTTGTTCTAATCGATTGCCAGTTTGCTCGATGCCCGCATTTATCAGGGGGCGGGCGTTGCGCGAACGAGCGAGTGCCGATAAAAGCCCGCCCCGAGATGTAAAGAAACGTCTCGGCGCGCTGTTCGCGATAGAATTTTCGATTGGCCCTTATCCCATTTTGTCCCGTTGCCCTCACAATCTCCGATGAAAAGTGCCGACGAGAACAACGTGAATTTTTACAGTTAGGATATCCTGATATTCGATTCGAGATCAGAAAACTACATCATTGACACCTGAGATGTGAATAGCAATTATGAAGTCAATCGGACGTTCGAAAACCAATGCGATTTATACAAATTATTGCGTAATTCATAAATAGCCGGATGTAACACAAGCATGGAATCTTTTTTTGGAAATATGTCAAACGTTATGAAAGAGCTTGTTTAATAATCATGTGTCAGATGCCAATGAAATACGTTTAATTAATTAAATTATTCGCCATAAACAAAAGATTAAGGATCGGCGAATTTCGCGTGTCCAGTAATTATGTATATCATGCACAATGCTGTCCGAATTCTATTAATTACTTGTTGCCCATAACATATTAAAAGAACAAACATTCGCGTTTTCAATATGCCCGTTCATTTACGTCATTATAATAATTTTTGCTTGCCGTGACATGAACAAAGAATTATAAATTACAGAATGTTTTCGCACAATACACTCGATCTCTCTCGATATTCACCGATGCCAGGGGAAGCTTTAATTTAATATATCTCGAGCCTTGATTTTGCGCTCTCACAGGTCACGGTACTTGATCCATGGCACGGTACGTTACGATTTACTGAGACGTATAAAAATCAGAATTTTATGATACGCGCAAGATCAAACGTAGCTATTGCTGACGTGCGTTATATATAGACCGCCGCTTCTATAAAATCTAATAAGATATGATATATTACAACGTCCGTATGAAATTAAAAATTCCACGATATTTTCTAGAATTTAGACCAACATTGAAAATGCAAAGAGATAATATTAGGTGCAAGTTAATTTCATATATTCTCATCTCTTGGTACAATTTTAGACTACTCGTGCAATAGCCTCGCGACTTTATTTAAACGAATGATTTTATTAGCACTCGTATTACCCTCTAAGCTCAATCTCGCCGCTCGAAAGAGTGGTCGTCCAATTTTTACGACTAATGAGATTTTTTTAGGAGATCCTTTGCCCGATGATTATTTTTTTGCAGTCTTAAATGACATGTAATATGCGTAATTTTTCTTATAGATCTAAGTATAACTGCAAATCTTTCTCCCCGAACTTCGCAGAGGCATATGAACTGATAAAAATAGATATGTCATAAATGACGCCATAATAACACGACATTGGATATTGGACACGCAAAAATATTGAGTGGTGTTTTTGTAACCTGTTTCTATAAATATTTCATATTTTGTATTATATATTACAGATGCTTTTATTTCTCAAAATTACAAATGGTACAGGCTCAACATTACACCACTCAGTAGTTAGAATGCTTTTATCCCATTGTATTTATCGCAAATAATATTCAATTTACACAAACACATTCCAGGTTAAAAGAGCGACGAGCGACGCTTTGCACGTGACGCAACTGTAACCACCTAGTACTTATCTTTGTCATATTTTACAGTAATTCGCACCGACTAATCTCTCCGAACTGTCGAGCATTCCGGCGTCTCGGCTGGCTAACGGCTTTATGAATACGCGACATTCATCAGTGCAAAGTAGACGGGACAAATTGCTTTCTGGAACTCTAAGAATGAAGACGTACCTCGGCGTTACGTAGCAAGGCAGGCCCTTCTTGCGCAGGCAGAGGGTCTCGATGGCGTCCTCCTTTGTAGGGTAAAGTCTAAAGAAGATGAAGGGGCATGAACTGGGCGACAAGGGTACTCGAGTCTTTCTGTATAACGCACTTTCACGCAACAATCTTGCTGAAAAACAATGACAAGTAGACAAGGAAAAAAAAGAGAGACGCGTAATGCAATCGGCTAACTAGCCTGCACGTACATACAATATCCGACGAGAAGATGGAACTGCATTAAGCGAGAAAATTAGATTTTAAATTAAAAAGTAAGATTAAATAATCAGTCGAGGAAGATCCTCAATTTCTCTGACAAAACTCTGTTTCTTAGCGTTTGTACGGCACGTTAATTAGAACTTTACGTTATGTTACATGAATGTTGGTTCACGTTACAAGAAATGTAGATGAAAGTAAACACGGTGAATCCCCGGCATCCTGTACATTTATTCAAACGAAATGCGCGTTTGGCAAGGCTGGAGTAAACGTTGGTGAGACACTGGCTGAAAAAGAAAGTGTGAAAAATGACGGCTAAAAATAAGTAGATAGCTGCCGCAGCAAAACGACACGCTCCTCGCCGTATTGTTGGCCGCAAAAATAAATGTTCTCCGTGAAAGTACGTGTAAAGTGAGGTGAAGAAATCCTATAGAGCCTTCGGTGTAGTTACTTCACTTCTGTTCCTTGGCCGGCGAGGAGTAATAAAGTGCCAGTGTCCAAGCTACCGGAAATTAATCGTCGCAGAGAAAACTGCAGTGCACTCGACGGTTTTCCTTTCCCAGAAATACAACCCGACCTCTTACTTTCTCGTCTAGAGAGGCTACTGGACTATAGCGGGACACGCGTAATTTCGCAAAGCCGAGCGTCCAATAAGCAGCTACCTCCGAGTGCCGTCACAAAGCTGGTGCATTCAAATGCGACATAAAATGCGACAGTTTTGCTCCGACGCAATTAATTTACGTTCTTGCGATTATTTCGCGTCAAGGAGCAAAGACACCTTTAGACGAATGTTGCAATATTAATAATTGCATTTTTAATTAATTAAGAAACGTTAATATACTAGCTTCTTGCAGAAAGACTGAGATATTAAGATTCTTACAAGTAAACCGGTACTTACGGATATGCATAAATCGCAAAAATATACCGCACAGCTTCTCTTATAAAAATTTTTCACCGTTTTTGGCCCGCGAGAACGGTCAGTTTGAGTAGTAAAAACGTGCATTTGGTTCAATAAGTACGACCCGTTTTTGGGGCGCAAAGGGACCATTTTCCGTAAAACCGAGTGGTTAAAGCGGATTGCGTACGAGTATATCCGAGTAGTAATAACGTATTCTTATGAGTATTTTTGAGTGGCAAATACATGCTGTGTGTAAATTTGAGGTGTATAAATGTACATTCAGCTACGAGTACAAAATACTCGTTTAGCACTCATAAAAAAGAAACGTACTAACGTATTGTCACTCATCAACTGAAAAATGAGTATTGAAAACGGACAACCTACTTTGTCCTTATCCTTGTGAGTAAAAAAGGAACGTATTAACGTGTTGTCACTCATTGATTAAAAAACGAGTATTAAAAACGGACAATCTACTCAAACATACTCGCGTATACTCATCATATTCTTTCGCAGTAAACTGCGCATGCTTGAGAATGCAAGAAACGGACATAAAAATGATAAAACGGGCTAAAAATGGGCTAAAAACGGGCTAAAAACGATCTATATGAGGTGTAAAAGCGGTGAAATATTTTTGTAAGGGTTACGACGCGACGTGAGGAAGTACGTTTGAAGTCGTACGTAAATATTCACTGCAGTTTTTATTGATTTGATACCCGAAAGAATCAATTGCACCCTATCATATACCAATGTCACTTAACCCTTTGCGTCATGGTGGGACACCCAGCGTCCCACCTTTTCCCTCTCAGTTTTTAATTATTTTAACGAGTTTCTTTTGATGTTAAGTACCGGGTTTTTTGTTTTTGTAGAGTCCCTAGCACATGAACAAGTGTAAAAAAAGGAAGCACAACCGTAAATTTTGATGTGCATAATTACTATACATAAACAAGTAGTCAAAAATTGTACTTTTTATGAAAAAAATGCATTTTCTACTAAACCATTATCAATATCGAAACGGCAATTTAGCTACTTATTTAGGACACCCTATAAAGTATTTTTCAGAATTTTTGCACATTTTTTCATAACACACACGTTGTTCTTTTATTATAAATTAATAATTTTTGAAAAATATGAAAAAAATCAATATTTTCTACTGTAAATCCAAATAAATAGTTCGAATATTTTTTATAATGATATCTTGAGGGTTTTTTGGGTCACTGAATCCTAATTTAAGGTCAGAACTTTCAAATTTTTTAAAATCTATGACGGCGGAACCAGTATACGGTGAACTAAGAACAAAAAATATTGGCCATTTTGAATTTTACAATTCTAACTTCTGATTCGTAATCAGTGATCCCAAAAACCCCCGTATATAAAGTTTCAGAAAAATCGGTCCAACAGAAAAATTCGTGACACAAAGGGTTAAAGAAGCGGATCTGGACAATACTTAACAATTGATGGGCTATTTATCACATTCATCGATCTAGAATGTCATTCGCATTAGCAGCTTGGCCATAATTTATCATCTCACGCTCCCCCGTACATAGACGTATGCGCGATATATAGACACAAACATAGAACTGAAATTCATGACGTTCGTCGCACCGTCCCACTGTCCTAGAAACATTCCACTGCCGCGAGTAATTGAATGGGAAATGAAGCGGTAACGCCCGCGACGATATGCAACTCTCGTTCCAGATTAATATCCTCAGATATCGGCGGACTTAATACGGTTATTGCCTTCCTGCGAGTGCTCGTAATAAATGCGTCGTACGTAGCACTTTGTTTATGTGTGCCGACATCGTTCGCGTTCGCCATGCGTGTCACGTTCCGACAGACTACGCAATAATTGCAATCCACGCTCTCATTACAAGAGCACGAGAATTACATCGTTGCAAGCTCGATGAATACTTACTATAATTGGCGTGCCACCTTCGCGACACCTGTAACTCGGCGCCAGACGGGATTTGTTGGCTTGTGTAGGTCTTGTGTGCAGTCGTTAAGTAACTGTGCGCATCTACGGGCGTGACACTCGCTTCACAGTGGTAATGAAAGGGCGGAAAAGCAAACGGTTGCGCCAAGATATTTTGTTGACGCTGCGAGCGCGAAGGAGGAGGCAATTTTAGCGTGGCGTCACCTCGGAAATGCGATCCGTAATTTCTATAGACGCGCTTCGCAAGCTTGCGGACGCAACAGTTAGTAATTTATCAAGACAATGTATAATATTATGGCGCGGATTTATCTATCTCTTCCGTGGACAATGCGGGCCGTCTCGCAACGGTGGAACGGATTCCCGTCGCGGGCCATTATCCGGCTTACGAAAGTTTTGCAAAATGCAACGTTACGGCGAAGCATCAAACATGGACGGCAGCGCAGTCATAATAACGGCCACAATAAAATTCGTATATAACGCGACTATGAAAATTTTATAACACCGCGTATCGAGGAAAACCCATCTCATCCTCGCGGCCGATAGCTTTATGTCGGAAACGAAATAACTGACATTGAGATACTTATGAAGCGCATTTACGGCCGAAATATCGGCGACTCGAGGACCCGTAAATTTGAATTGAAAGTTTCGCGCTCGCGGAGCCTGCCGATAAACGAATCGCCATTTCGCGGAATCGTCAAACAATCGCGCATATTTACCTTTATATAATGCAGGATGTAAACGCTGGGCATAGTTCAAGGATAACACGGAACGTGTCACGTTCGTGGATTAAATAGGTAGCTGGATCAATGCCAATATGGACGCCATCGCTCTCGCATCCCGGCACTTACGTCTGGTTCGGGAATACCAGACGTAAACTTACATTATCATTAACCTCCTCCCCGTTCCGTACCGTACAACCGTATAAATATGTTTACTCATGTCTAATGTCTGGAGATGAGGGACGCGTGAACGGATCAATTGTACATACGTGATAATGGCAATCGTATACTGTTTATCGATTAATTGTGTTTGTTGATAAATACAGATGGCATAATTGGCCACTGTCATCGCGCTCTTACGATAAGTAGGATGAAACAATTTGGCTGTAATCGCTAAATTATGCGTGCTAAATTCGTGTATCGAAATACTTTGAAGAGAAAACTGTTTGAATTGAAAGCTTTTTTTTATACAATTGAAAGCTCTTTCATTCGAAAGCTTTTGGATACAAATTAAGAATAAATTTTTTAATAAAGACAAAAATAATTTCCATACATTCAGAGAAAAAAGTCGTATCAGCAACTAGAAATTTGTGGACAAATAGCGCCTCAACTATGTGCTATAAAGTTGCAGTAACAACAACAAATAAGTTATATGAACTAAAGCGGCCCATTTACGATCAATCATATTGCGCAAAAAGTAATTGCGCAACATAATGTTGCAAAAAGTAAAATTCCACACACGCTGACATTTTATTGTGCAAAATTTAGTTGCGTACAATTTTTGATGGTGCTCACTTCTCGTCGGAGTGATTATCGCTTTAATCTTCCTCATTTAGCGTCTCCTTATAAGCATCTATATTGGAAACAAAATGGCGGTTTTCGATATATCGACCGTGAAGCTGGCCACTAAAGTTTCGACCAATCGTCCGTAACCGGCCGAATCGAGCAACGCAATTGGTCGAAACTTTACTGTTACGTCTTACGAAAAGTGTGTGTGGCCAACTTGAATGTCGCCTCTCTGATTATCTACTCTAGCCACGCAGATACGTACGTACACTTTGTCAGGTTCTAACTGCCTTTTTTTGTGCAACACCACCACTCATGAAAGAAATGATTTGCGCAACAGGCGTGTTGTGCCAAAAATATCAAGAAGGTTTTGATCTTACACAACAGTTGCGCAAACCGTCAATCAATCCCATTCACGATCAATTATTTTGCGCAACAGGCAATGTTGCGCAAAATAATTGATCGTGAATGGGCCCCTTAAGAAAATATAGTAATATTAACCATTTATAGTAAATCGTTGGATAAACTACATATTTGTCTAAATATTTGTCTAAACTAGAAAAATATTGTTGTCATAATATCTTACTTGTATGAAATTTATATAACTGTGTAATTATAGTTGAGTCGCTATTTCACTATCAATTAATAGTTCACAAATGTAGTTAGCGTGACTATATTTTTATGGTATTCAGTACTACTTTAGTTCCTATTACTATTCGTAAAACTAGTTGCAACTACTTAAATTTCAGAGTTGCCAAATTATAGTTGCCAGAACTATTTCATTTTCTCTCAGTGTAGAGATATATGTGCAAAATTGTTATTACGTATAAAAAATAAAGCGTTTAGATTATCAAAAAATTGAAGAATAACCGAAAGAATAGATTGATCGAGTTATTATTGCACTCGTTTACAGCGGTGACCCATGTGAAAAAAATGTTTTCGTTGACATGATCAAACGGCGAGAAAGCAATTTACTCGCGACAAATTTACCTCATTCGCAGCGTGTAAATGAAAAATTGGAAGCGCATGAAAAAAATTGCGCTAATTGGTATCTACGTTAAAGGTCCGACTCCATGTACAAACGAATGACAAAATCTGCCTACAACAGACCGGTCTTGTGCATCGGTGTGGTGCAGCCGTGCGTTTCGATTCTGGACAGGTCGCGGTGCATTTTCGCCCTTTTACACGCGACGGACAGACGGGTGCATCGATCGGCCCGATACGATAGCGCGTGCCAGTTTTCTCCACGTTTTTTTCTCCCCGGCTACCTCTCCTCCTCCTCCTCCTCCTCCTCCTCCTCCTCCTCCTCCTGCCCGCCGCGCTCGAAACCCACTTTCATTCTGGACAATTTCGACGGCTGCTTTTGACGTTCCTCTCCCGCGACCGACGCACGTTCTATCTCGCATGCGCGCGTACTCCCCGCCGCCGGTTATGCGATACATTTTTTATTTTATACGAGTTTTTTCCACCTCGCACGCACACCTCATATCATGCACCGTTAACCACCGCGATGTCAATTATTCGGATTTTTTTCGCCGCCGCCCCCGCGTCGCAGCGTTGCTCTATCCTAGATCGTGTCGACCAACCGTGTCGTTAGCGTTGCAATTGGCGAAGTACGTAACAACTCGTTTATTAAGCTGCACGCTTTAATAATTGAGCCATTGTTTAAATAATTCCGTTTCGTATGCGCAGTGCTTTTATATGTAGATACAACGCGTGCAATAATTTTGTCTGATAGCATTTTTATACGCGAATGCAACATACGTAATATTAATTTGCAAAGATTGCATCGTTACTGTAATTGAATAATTTATATGGAACATATTATTTCGCGAATAAAGAGAACAGCTTTACATTCCTGCAGATCCATTTCTCTTTATGGAAGTTCGGAAATTCGAGGCAAGGATGTAATTGGTGTCTATAATCTTTTTTTTCTTTTACAAAATAACAGAAATATTTACAGAAGATAATTACCGTTACGCGGCGGTTGTAAGATACGTTTTACGAGGGGGGGGGGGCTTCCATATCTGCTGTTAGTACATAAACATTTTTCTGCATTTACGCGGACAATACCGCAACCATGTCATAATTTCATTCTATGCCGCAGCTGTGTCTATTCGAAGCGACGGGCTTGAGTATGTGCGCATTGTTAGTCCGATACCGACTACTGGATAGAAGTTGAAAATCCGCTTGTGTACTCGAAGCAAAATGCATTAACCGTAAATACGAACGGGCGCCATCTCTTCATGCCGTCATCGTATTATTCAATTGTTACCTCGTAATATCCCCCATGCGTTTTTCAAGTGTCAGAGCTTTCTTTCGCGGATATCAACGCACATATTGCGGCAAGTATCCACTGATCGTCAAGCGAAATTGTAACCGTTAATAAATCGACGTGCCGATATTTCTATGTCGATATATTTTCCCTTCTTTTTTTATTTGTGCCATCCATCTGAATGAAGCGCGCGGCTTTTGTTACGGAGCGTTCCTCGCTTCTAGAGATATAGGTATATACGAGGTCGAAATGCTGACGTAGATATTTAATATAGGATCCCCGACATTCAGAACACGGTACAGCACTTGAGAAGCTTACGGGTTAAGGCGCCCCACGCGTTTCGGTGCCATAATCTTGTATAACGACGGTTTGGCATATGCGAAACAGGTTCATTACGCCACGAGGATTTGTCGCATAATTCCAAACTCGCGGCAGTGCGCGCGCCAGTGAAAATTACGCGACCGTAACTATTTATCGAAAACAAGAACGATCTCGAACAAGAGAAATTATTCTCTTTAGCGGCGAATCTGATTACTCGTTGCTATTCTGAGAGCGATTTCGCCATCGTGTAAAGCATTTCTGCAAACAAGGTAATGGCTTTTCTTGAATTGTTACATCGAAACACAGTGTAATTATTTACACGTTAATTGATTAACTTTCGTCCGTGTTACGAACACGTCTGCAATAAATTATAAGATACCATTTAACGTATACATATTTAATGCTAAATGAGATGAGAATAATCATTTTCTTCTGAACAGGATTACCGATGTGATATCTGTCAATTTGCAAACGCGAGATTAATGATTATCCTGTGTACAAGGGGATTGAAGGGTTCAAAGCGACGAGTTCCGTCGACACGAGCGAAATCGATATTTATTTATAATTATCGCAACGGCAGGATACATTGAAATAGAGTAGCCGATTGACGGCCGCAAACACGTGAGATGAATAGATAATTAGCGGTAAAGGTTAAATAACTGTCCTCCGGTCAATTTAAATTAGGTAACGAAATTACTCGAGGATCTCTGCTGATTAATTTTCGCTAATATAGAAGCCGATGTAGGTTTAATATTAAATAAGGATAGATCACAAGCTTCCTGTATATTTCGACATCAGATATATGTATATATATAAAAAATTATGCAATTTGCAATATGCAATTACACATCTTTTTTGAAAGGCAGCCATGTGTTTTCTTTACACTAATTGATTCATGTCATTATTCTGTGCATAAAAGTATTAAGGTAAGATTATTAAAAATTAATAGTTTACAAGATATTTTACACTTTATGTCAAAATATGTCAGAATAAAATATAAAATATCTCGCAAATTATATTGATTTTTTGATAACTTTATCTTAATACTTTTATATGCCAAATAACTGGAGGAATTATAATATATAAAGAAAATTATGTGATTCCATTTAAAAAAACAAAGGTTACCTTGAAATCTCAGGAAAACCTCCATCTAGGAAAAACATGTGTCCATCATAAGATGTCCCCCTCGAAACAGAGTAAATTTTACTTGAAACATTTTTT